>CM076578.1:1363579773-1364015423 GCA_034641835.2 Pinus albicaulis
ATAGTCATTTTTAATTTCAGCGTCCTTGTTTGAAAATATCCAAGTCCCTACCACATCCTTCTCAGTACAAGATTAAGCATATATCATTATGAAAATTATGTATCATCCATATGATCATCCATGGATATATGTGTCTCGATTTTGGATCGCCATCCATGTCATACACCTATGTCAAAACTAGGACACCG
Organism: Pinus albicaulis; assembly: GCA_034641835.2. Classification (NCBI taxonomy): domain Eukaryota; kingdom Viridiplantae; phylum Streptophyta; class Pinopsida; order Pinales; family Pinaceae; genus Pinus; species Pinus albicaulis. The sequence goes on from CM076578.1 coordinate 1,363,579,962, forward strand.
AAAGAGAAAACATAGACAATGTGCACTTAACCAAGATTAGTATTTATCATAAGCACACAGAAACCATGTGACCTAAACCAAGTCTATAACACACTAGCATAAGTATGACGTGCATAATCACCCTCTATAAGTTTCATCGAAGAGAACTCACCAAGAAAGGACATTACATTTTTGGAGAGAGTGTTATGAAACCAGCTCACAAAAGAGAAGAAAAGATAGATCAATGACTTAAAAATTATCCACTTCAAGGGGGAAACCTCCTTTACATTACATAAATGAAAAATTCTTGGATGATAAAAATGACAAAACCTCATTTCTATATATAGGAGTCAAATGGGTCACAATATAATCAGAATCTACCTAATAATAGTAATGTAAGGGAAAAAAATAACTATAATGGGCTTCTATGGGGCACAATAATAACATTATGGGGACTCCATTGGTACAAAAATAACAATAAGGAGGATACACCAATAATAACGATAAGGGGATACACTAGTATTATAGGGACTTGACAGAGAGGAAGACTCTAGATCTGTGACTGTATAGGAGAAAGGTGTAAATCATACTAGGAATCAATCAGATGAGTCATAAACATATAGGAAGTAACATTTTGCAAAGAGAATAACATGCATGCATAAATACATCTAGTAGTGGTAACTGCTGGAAGGCGAAAATATAAGAAACACAATGTGACACCTATAAAGAAGATCAAAATATTGAAACCACACATGTACAAGTTAATAATAATAGAAACAACAATTGTTACAAGAAGAATTGGAAAAATTGACACTTGCAAAAACATAAGCGATAAAAGTAACCGAAAAAAAAGGAAAATGCAAATATTGAGAAACTTACTCGGAAAGGAAGTGTAAATTGAATACAAAGCTCCTTGAACTCATGAGGATGGCTAGAGCTCTAATTGAAAATGGGAGAATGTCTCTATGAGTCTCTCTTATATAGATTAGCACTCACGAGATTAGGTTTAGGGTTTCTAACATGCATGCCTAAAATCAAGGAGGGGCTGACACTTGTCCTCACATCGAAAATAAAAAAGTTGTGCCACATTCTTAAATAAGGATGTACACTTCATATTTTCTTGGATTCCGCAATTGAATAATGAAGTGGAGTTCACATTTCACTAGTTGAAGAGACCACACATTTCCTCATGATAAGGGATTGTGTAGTTATGCTGCATAGTGAATTTCACAATTTCATCTGACAAGGATATTGCACAATTTTCCTTAGTAGCAGCCACATGCTAACTAGGATTACAGATTTTTGTCTCACAAGGAGCTACGTTGTCCCGAGTGGCAAAGTTTTGCACAATTTCACAAGATAAGACATGAAACTGGTGCTTGACCAATACAAGGCTTAGCTTGTGCTTGAGAAGGTGTTTTCTTGTCTTCAGAATTTGTGCAACTACAATCAGCAAGATGTAGTTATTGTCATGACAACACAATTAATACATCACAAGACTAAAATGAAATAATAATTCATTGCGACACTCATCAAACAAGAATAACGCTTCATTAGAGTTAAAATGATATTTCTTATGATCAAAGGTAAGTTCCAAAATCGAAGTGTATGTAAAATTTTGGAGGGGTATTTTAGCAACTACAAAACTTGGCAACACGCTCGTACAAATCCAACTTCTTTGTATGGTTCTAACTCTGCACATCAGGTCTACCCTTTCAATAATTGTTGTTTCATACTATCGATTTCCATAGTTTCCTTACTTATATCAATTAAAGGTGTAGTTACTTTCATTCCATTCATCATATGAACACTTACACAAGCAAGTAAAAATTTGGTTATTTCGATTATATATTAGAAATATATAGAATTCAAGTGAAATATGTTAGAGTATTGGTATCATCTCATGTGTTACTTGCTGCCAGCAAGGTTTTTCAGTACCCTAGCAGAGTCACTACAGGAGCACAACAATTTCTTTGCTGCTAGCGAGCCTAGCAAGTACCGAGAAAAATTACTTGCGTCACCTCTCTGTGTAGTAATATTGTCTCTTATTTTACCATTTTTTATTTTATTTATACATTTATGCTCATTGGCATTTTATCGGTGTTTGTATCACTATGGTGGAAGAGGGATCTCAACTTGTTGAGAGAAAGAGATGTGCCTTTAGAAACAAAAGTGCATACCTCTAAAGTAAGGTTTTATAGCTTAAATTTACTCCTTTCCCTTCTCTACTCGATCAGGTTGACAAGTTAAAACTAACCAGATATATAGGAGGGTGACTCAAGAAATAAGATCTTAGTAAATATTCGAGCATTATCGATCTCTTAAGGTTTTATTTGAGAAAGAAACACATTTTCTATCTTAGCATCATGGAACAAAATATATAATGCCCATGCAAAGAAGGGGATAGAAAATTATTGAAGTGTTAATAGTTACATGATGTCCTATCTAAATTGCCCATGCTTCTGCGGAACCAAAACACACAACTTTCATAAAATAATTATAACAAACATATTTGAAGCAAAATAAAAACAATCAAATAAAAAATTAAAACAAATAAGGAAACGAATAAACTAAACCTACTCCTAAACTAAGCAAGGAAAGGTCAAGCTCATGTGAAACAAAATTTCCAATGCAACCACCAAAGCATCTCCTAACCTACATAGGTGAGGGAATTAGAAATAGGAATGAGCATCAAGAAAAGTGCACAAAGAGAGAAAGGGACTGATAAAGCATACCTCGAAACTTGAAGGCCTAAAGCATTAGCAGAAAAATATGATAAAGAATCTTGTGGTAAGCTATTTTCCACTGTGTTTTTTTGGTCATACATATCTCTATATCTTTACATGTAAAAACATACATTCAAAATTTTCACCTTGGAAAACATCAAGAAAGCTAAAACCTTGTTACTAGAAAACATGCTTTCCAGGTAAGACACTTCAAATCATTCATTGATTGGATCATGATAACAAGGTGAAGAATCTTGAACTTGAAATATAGGTTCATTTTCAACAAATTTAGTCAACTCATGAAGACTTTTCCATGATGGATTTATAATTTGATCACATTTGGAGCACTTACCAACGTTGTGATATCTTGACATAAACATCATTATAGGATGAAGTTCCTTGATTTATTGGCATGTTTCCAAAGTTTAAAAAGGTGAATCATCGAACGTTGGTGGCTTGGAAAGATCAACATATGAAAGTGAAAAACCATCACTAGATGTATCAATGAGAAGCATAAATATTCCACTAACTGGATCAGATTTCCGAACCAAGACCAAGGACTCTTCATGGTCATATGAATCAAATGATATATTTTCTTCAATATAAGGAGCTCGACAGTCCACTTCTTCACATGCTAAAGATAAGAAAAGGGAAAGATCATGAAAAATGAATTCAATCCTTTCTTCCATTGATTTAGAATCAATATCCCACCTCTAATAATTGTAAAAAATATCATAAATACTAATATTTGAATCATTAAAAGAAATAATTGGTGTGACAAATTCATTAAAAATTTCATGAAGGTGAGTGAATAGTGAAGAAGAAAAGGAAAGGTCAAGTGAGGAATCATGTATAATAAAATATTCTTTTTCATAATATGGATCCCAGACATAATCATCATGAAACATATCTTGAATCTCTTTTCCAACAATGATATCATTTTGAACTTGATACTCATGAGATTCTAAAGAAACAAATACAATAGGCTGATTCAGTGAATCAATATGAAGAGGATCAGGGGGAATGGCTGATGGAGAATAAGAGAGATATCTTTAAGGATAAATATCATTCATCAAATCATATTCAAGGTTCAAACATGCATTCAATATTTATTATGAGGGGAAGGAGGGCATGGGATTAGATCAACACTCGGATATTCAAGTTTTCCAACCTAAACATTGGTACATGCGGCTTCTTCATTTCATAAATAAATAAAAGGAGTTGAAGAGTCACAGGAAATATTATATTATCCCTTTCAAAATTTAAGTTCTCCATGACTAGGATAAGATGGAAGTCGTCTGAGAGATTCATATTCAAGAGGATTGAAGGAAACTTGCACAAGCTATTGAAACTTCTCTTTCATAAAATCGTAGGAATCTATGTTATCTTATGAAAAATCATAAAAAAAGGAAGGAAGAAAGCAATAAAATCTTATAAGTTTAATCATATTTCATTCTAAGGTGAATAATTTTCCTATAAACACCTATATAATCATACAAGTCAAAGGCTTGGTGAAGCTCCATGATACGTTTTTTGAAGGAGAGGATTCAATTAGGTGGCAATGTATAACACCATTGTTTAACATGACCTTGAAGTGTGAGAATGAACAACATGAAAGTATATTTCTCACAATTAACTTTGTAAGAATAAAAAAATTCATGAAAGTGGAGGGTTTTCTCAAGGATGGTTGTTTCACCCTTACCATCATATTTTATATTTTTGAAGTTATGGATTATCCATGAGGGAAATTTTCATATTTTGAACTATAGAAAAATATCTTGGGGTTATGATATGGGGAGAATCCATTTGAGATGAAATATTAAAACCATACTTCACAGGCTCAATTTATCATTCGACCCTCCTTCTTGCATCAAAATCTTGTTAATAGTGTTGGATGTTGACAATAGGGAAAGGGGTCCCCTGATGTGAAGTCCCAATTAGACCCTAGAATGTTTGACGTAGGAGCCCTAACCCGAATATGGTCAGTTGCAAAATTTGTGATCTCAAAGATGTGCCTTGCCTGAAATGAACACATAAGATTATATACACATAGCTTCGGTGATCGAAAGTGAGTAAACATTTTGAGATATCAGCTGCAATGCATAAAATTTTATTCCACACAAATTTAAAAGAGTGATCCCCTTGGAGAAAAGTAATAGTACTATCCTAAAATAGATGCACAAACACATATATAACAATTATTGGTTAACCTAGAAAATAGTTCACAACATAACAACGATCATGATAGCATATACAAGACAACAAGATACATACTAAAGTTATGAAATAGTTTATTGGCATTAGCGTAAATGAAATATCATATATCACAAACATATAAAGAGTAGTATTACAAAATCCATGATATATGCATGAAAGTGTGTTAGCTCTAAGATATTTTGATCATTAAGTGAACGTTTCAAGTATAATAATTATAAAGATATGTCACTAGCCCCAACAGTGGAACATGAATCTACCACTTTCTTCTCCAAAGAATGATACTCTTCCTATTCTAGATTAGAGAAGCCAAGGCCACAAATCTTATTATCTAAGCCAATTGTTTATGTTATGAGAACTTATTTATAACAAATGGAATGGCCTTTCATCTCCCCTTGTGACCTTTTAGCCTCCCTTGGGATTCTTGAACTTATTTTTTCTTTAATCAACTAATGACACATCAAATCCCACATTTAACTCTTTGAATTCCACTTAGATTTACACTTTTATTATTCTCCAAATACAATAAGAAAAAACTCTATATAAGACAAAAATGGGTAGACTGTAATAAGTCAAAAAAATTTACATTATGAAAATAATGGTGTATTATTATCCCATACCATCAACCATACGATTCATGATTAGAGACAACATATTTATTGTTCTTGTCAATTTACAAAATATGTTTTCCTACTCAACTACCTTTATTTCCGTAAGTGCCAATCCTCAATAGGAACATATTGTGTTAACCTATGGTGTTATTATAGTCTTTTTACCAAATATTTCCTCTTCTGATCCATTGATTGATATGTCTCCTTTAACTAATTGTTGAAGGCATACTTGAAATTTTGATCCCCACACAAATGCCAATGACCCCTACATTAGGGTTCTCTAGGCTTTGGAAATCAAATCCACCATCCCGTCCTCTTGGATCCAATCGATATTGAATTAAAAGGGAATGGGACCTAAATTTACCATCTTCTCCAATTGTATCAAGATAGAGTAGTGGTCAGACCTTCTTTGAGATTTTAATGTAGAGAGAGAGTCCAACCCTTTCAAAATCCAACTACTTTGAATTATGAATCTATCCAAATGAGCTTCAATGTGATTTTCACCTGTTCTATGATTTTTCCATGCATATTTCCATACTTTAAAAGAGCATCAATCAAAAATCATATCCTGCATTCGATCTCTAAAGGGGTTGCTAGCTATACTTCATCCTCTTTTTTCATCAACACTTTAAATTATATTGAAATCTCCCCTCAAAATGCAGCGTTTATGGAATTCTTCACTCTTTATTTCAATGAGGGAGTCCCATTTAGGGATAAAGTATTCAATCAAGAGCACTATGTATTTGATATAATAGGGACTCCTATTGGGCTATTGTCAATGGAATCTTCGGTACTCCTCTATGTGACCTCCTTTTATGTAGATTCCTTGGGAGGAATTGTGCTACCCGATGATGAAAGAGTGATATGTTGAAAATACACATTACCAATTGCGAGCAGTGCACTCATGGCGAGGCCAATTTATTTCAAGGAATTTCAGTTTAAAAATAAACTTTCAAGTAGAAAAAAATTTCATTGAGGGAAAGGATTGTGAATATTGAGCTTCAAAGAGGAAGACTAGGCACTATAAATGTGCATTACACAACTATGGAGGAAGATTGTGTAGTTCAGGATTGCAAGGGAGATAACTATTCACTAGATTTGTGCAATGTCTAGTATAAACTGGGAAAGAATGAGCCTACATTTCACAATGTGCAGTTTCAGTTGGTAGAAAGGAGTCACTGCTTCATGTGTCTGTGCAGTGTGCAGCTAGGGAAGGCCAGTGACTACACAGTGCATAATCGCAGTTGGAAAGGAAGGGCTTCTACTCGAAGAGATTGCACAATGTGTTGTTGGAGAATCCAATGAGGCTAAGGGATTGTGTATTTTATTTAGTGGAAGGTCCCACCTTACCAACCATCAATATTGTAGAGAAATAGTGATCCCATCTGACACTAAGACTCAACATATGATATTTTTTTATTTTTATTTTTTAATTACTTGGTATGACTACTTTAGTGCTTAGCGCTTGAGATAGTTTATGTCTAGTAATAACATCCATGGATGGTAAGACAAGTTTCTATTTTATTATCAAACAATATACAACATTTTTGAATTAAAATATTACTCAAAATAGTTTTCCCTACTTCACTCGTAACAATTCATTATAAATCTTATAAAATTTCAACTTTGTAGTTAATACATGATGTTTAATCACCATTCGAAACATGATCTCACATTATTAATCATGTCCTCAATGATTATTAACATGTATATTATTAGATAATGTCATTTTTCATTGTCTCGCAAAAATTCCTATAATTCTTGAATTGAACTTTGCACTCAAGTAAAACTAAAAGCCACCTTCATTGATGCATTCCTACAAATGGTTTAGTAACATGAAAAATTACAGACATTGGGGATATTTTTTACAATTAGCTTGCATCCATGTAAGCTACAACCATTGGGGAATTTTGGGCAAATAGTTTACAAGCATGAAATCAACAACCAATGAGGCATTTTAACAAATAGTTTGCAAGCATGCAGTCTACAACCATTGAGGAATTTCAACAAACAATTTGCAAGTATGCAATCTATAACCATTGAGTCATTTTAAGAAATAGTTTGCAACCATGCAATCAACAAACATTGAGAAATTTTAAAAAACAATTTGCAAGCATGCAATCTACAGTCATTGAGGCATTCTAACAAATAGTTAGCAAGCATTTAATCTACAATCATTGAGGAATTTTAAGAAATAGTTAATGGAAATGAAATAGATTTCCATAAAGATATTTAAACTAGCATAGAGACATTAAAATAAGGATTTACAAAATAACATGAATAGTATTAATATAGTCAATGGTGAAATTTCTTCAAAACAACAGAATCAACAATCCCTACAAACAATAAATCAGCAAAATTGACCAAATTATAGAATGAGAGTGTGAAAACTACTTTTTTTTCAAATAAAAGTGGAGGATACATGTAAATTAGGTATGGATACCCCTTGATGTTGATCTTTATCACGTCCAAAACTCCCGGGGATGCAATTATTAAAACACTAAAACTTTAGATCTCCTTTACCACTTTGGTCAAACACATGGAATGTAAACTTTCATATACAATAGAACATGAATAAAGACAACCCAAAATTATGCTGCTATGATTTTTTCATTGAATTTATGAATTTATAAGTTCATTACATGAAATATTCATACATGTATTTAAGAAAACATTTTACAACCTGCAAATCTACTTCCCTTGACATAATTTGACAAGCTTATTGCGGCCACTACCACAATTTGGAAAACACATGGTAGCCCTTAATTATACAGTCATTAAGTTTAGCTGTCAATTATTTTGTAGTCACCTAACCTAATATAACTCTACCAAAACCTGAATCACAAACACATCACATTATTAAGAAAACATATACTCTGAAACGAATGAAAATTGACTCAACTTACCTCAAGCCTTTGATCTTCCAAACAATATTTTTGTTGCCATTATTTTTTCATTTTATTTCAAGTGTTAGTCTTATAATTACTCCAAGTATATTCTAGGTACATTTCCATTTTCTTTCTTATCTTGTAGGCTGCAAGTTAGCACTTATTAATTCATAATTATATATAAAAATTGTAAATGATAGCATTACTCATTTATGGATTTGTCCAACACTTTGCAAATTTAACTTGAAACCCTTTATAAAATGCATCTAATTAGCTATTTCAATTAAAAAAACAAAAATCCATGGTTAAAGAAACTCGTACCCAACAACTTTAATAATTCTTGATTGTAATTACTTTTAGCAATATTTGGATTGTATTCTTTAGTTCGCTACAATACCAAGGTTAGTACAATAAACTACACCAATAATATTTACAACTTGATATGTAAACATCCATACATATAGACTACTCTTAGTCTTCATTCTCAACTTATCCAATAAGCTTCCAAATAATATAAGATTAAACCAAAGTTACATTCTTACAAACATTAAAATTTCTACAATTATTTCTACTAATATTATATTAAAATTTCAAGAAAATTAAATTTATACCTAATGCGATTTTGAATTTCAATAGCTAAAATCATGCTCCATCTCTCATTCTTTAACCAAATTATTTGGACCATTTACTTTCCACCAAACTGTAGAAATTATATAACTGAAGTGTTATTTGTCCAAGATTCTTCTGATCTCACACTATTTTAACTTCATGAAAAATACAGAATTTATTCCACCATTGATCATTTGCGTAAATTAAATCAAGATTGCAATGCACACATGAAACAATACAAAATTCACACACATTAACACAGTTGTTTAATGGGAAAGCCTGAAGTTGAAAACCCCAACTATCTATATCTAATATATGTCATAGATATCATGTAAAAATCCTCATACGAAGATGATCATATCAAGCTCTTAGTAGAATACAATCGCTACACATTGATCAAGCTCGATCTTGCAAATCCATGCACCGATATTTTCCACCTACTAGGCTACCTCTACTACGCAATCCCTGCTGAAGAATGGCTCTGAATGAGTTAAAATTACTCCAGCCTTGCTCACACAATCCTCACTGGCATCTCCATTGAGTGTTGGATGCAGTCAATGCATCACTATAGTCACAACCGATAGTCACACTTTCCCTTTCACCTATCTCTCCACTGGTCTCCACTAAAACTGCCATGCACTGTAGTTAACTGATGTATTCTTCAGTTGATTAATGAATTATTATTTTTGAATTAATTAACTGATTAATTGACTCCACTCTCACTACTGTATCAATCAGTTAGACTAGATACAACTAGCTCAACTGAGTCTAACTGAGTTAAACTAAATACAACTCCACCAACTACTTCTCCAACTCCACCAAAATTTGCCACTTGAGTTGTAACTGAGTCCTCCATGCAATAGCTCCAGTAAACCCTCAAGAATAGCGTAATTCCTTCTGTCAGCTAATGTGCCACATCTGTGCACTGAACTGAAGTTCTCCAAGAGAATAAGATATGTTTAGAGTCCAAATATTATTAAGAGATAATAATATTCGACATATCTATTTTTAGATTGGCAGTCTAAAAATAGACTCCATTCAATATGTCTAAAAGTAAAATTCCATCTATTTTTCCAACTTGACCAACCATCCACAAATAGCATCTTGCAACTCACGGAATATGATCGACATGTCTAAAAATATACATAGTCTAAAAATACACTTTGCGCCAAAAATAGCCTACGGGCTCACTTAGTGAAGGCGACTCTTTTCACTAAGCTCATCATCTTGTTGAATCTCAACAGTCCCTCTCAACAAGATATGGATTATCTACCACCTCGATCCCATCTCTAAGGTATTCGAATTTTCTCCTCGTGAGCGCCATTGTCAGAATATCTGCATCTTGATCCTCCGTGGGAATGTAAGAAAGCAACATGATATTCCGCTGCACAAAATCTCTGATATGATGGTACCAAATGTCAATATTTTTAGATCTATCATGAAATACTGGATTAACCGAGAGTTTAATGCAACTCTGATTATCACAATATATCATAGTAGGATCTAAATGAGAACCGAACAAACTGACCAGGATCTTCCTCATCCATATAGCCTCGCATGTAGCCAAACTTGTTATCATGTACTCGGCCTCCGCTGAACTGAATGCCACGGATCTTTGTTTCTTGCTGTACCAAGAAACTGTTGTAGATCTGATACTGAAAATCCCTCCAGATGTGCTCTTTTTGTCTGTTGGTCTTCCTGCCCAATATGCATCCGTGAAGCCATGCAGCTTCACCTCATCTGATTGTTTGTACCACAATCCATACCCAGATGTGCCCCTAAGATACCTCAGGACATGCTTTCCTGCCTTCCAAAAGAGCTTGGTAGGCTTCACCATCGCTTGTGAAAGTTGGTTCACAGCATAGCATATGTCTGGTCGTGTATTGACTAAATACATGAGACAACCAACCAACTATCAATAAACAGTGGCATCCATTACCTCTACCGATGTAGCATCCTCTTTCCTCCAACCACCAGGCAGAGGAGTGTCGATAGGCTTGCAGCCTTGCATGTGAAACTTCTCCAGTATCTCCTAGGCGTACTTGCCTTGAAACACAAATAGTTCACCTTTCCACTGCCAAATTTCCAATCCCAGGAAATAATGAAGGAGGCCAAAGTCCTTCATCTCAAACTCCTTTGCAAGATCTGCCTTGCATGAGTGTATCAACAGTTCATCACCCGTTAGTATTAAATCATCTAAATAAAGCACAATGATCAAAATCTTACCCTCCACCACAATCTGGTATAGGTTTGGATCTGCTTCACTCTTCGTGAAATCAAGTCCGGTGAAATAACTGTCTATCTATGTGTACCAAGCACGAGGTGCTTGTTTCATCCCATACAACACTCTTTTGAGCCTGCACACATGTGACTTGCCGCTGAAGATTTCGAATCCTTCAGGATGCTCAATGTACACCTCCTCCTCAATGATTCCATTGAGGAATGTAGTCTTCACATCCATCTGATGAATGTACCAACCCATCTGCGCTGAGAGAGCAAGGATGGTCCGTATGGAATAATACCTTGCGATAGGTGCAAAGGTTTCTTCATAGTCGATACCCTCGATCTGTGAGAAGCCTCAGGAAAAAAATATTTCCTTATACCTCTCGACGCTCCCATCAGCAGCTTGCTTCACTTTGTAGATCCACCTCGAACCTACCACTGATTTCCCTTCCGGCCTTGGGACAATCTTCCATGCACTGTTTCTGACAATCAAATCATACTCTTCCACCATGGCATCTACCCATGCGGGATCCTCCATAGCTTCCTCGAACGAGGATGGCTCCGTCACGATACACTTGCTCATCAGATCCATGTATCCAGTAAATTGGTCAGGTGACTGTGTCTTTCTGCGTTGTGATGTAGGAACTCCTACATTCTGCACTGCTTCAAGATTCAGTCGCTCAACTCTTGTAGTGCACTTCTGCCCTCTGATGTTTGGCGCTACATGAGTGGTTTCTTCCACTCCATGAACCTCCTCTTGTGGTGGATCCACATCTTGAGACTCATATTTAGGAATAGGTAGCTCCTCCTCTGCATGCAAGTGTAGCTCCCTCTCAAGTGACAACTTCATGCCTTTCTCCTCATGAAATTTGATAACCTGTCGCGCGATAGTCATCTGGCTGTCTGGAAAATACACACAATAATTGTGGGGTGTTTCTGTGTACCCCAAAAATATCCCAACCTCTATGGTCAGCTCCAACTTCTTCCTGGAATCCTTCTTCATATGAATGTAAACAGGTGAGCCAAAAATCTTCAAATGAGAAATATCAGGTTTCTTACCAGAAAACGCCTCTTCGGATGTACTCGTGCCAAGTACTCTATGAGGACAACGGTTTTCCACATAAACCGTATTGTTGCATGCCTCAGCCCATAAGTGTATGGGAAGGCCCTGATCATGCAACATTGCCCGTGCAACACCCACGATCATTCTGTTCTTCCTCTCCATGACCCCATTTTTCTATGGGTTATGAGGCGCTATGAGTTCTCTTCAAATTCCTTCTTTGCTACAGAAGTCTTCAAATTCGCCAGAGATTTATTCACCACCATTATCGCTCCTTAGAGCTTTCACCTGCTTCCTCGATTCCTTCTCAACCAGTGCCTTGAACTCACAGAACTTTGAGTATGTCTCTCTCTTCTTCTGCATGAATAAGATCAATCACTTACGAGAAAATTCATCAACAAATATGACATAATACCTGTGCTTTGCTGTTGAAGCAACCGAGAAAGGTCCACACACGTCTGTGTGAATTCTCTCAAGGATCTTTGAAGCATGACTATCCTTCTCATGAAAAGTGGTCTTCACAATTTTTCACAAAGTACATCCCTTGCACTGATCTAACTGCGTAAGTATACCCTTTGGAAGCTTAGTAGAAATCTGCTGCAAAATTTTCAAATTGCCATGGTGAAGATGGCCCAATCTTCTATGCCACAATTTTCCCTCATCTCGTCTCACCACTCCTTCGTCTTTGCCTTCCATTGCAGCACAGCCATCTACTTGAAATTGATAAATATTATTAACTCGAATCCCTATCCTCCTCATTTGACCAATTGTTTTATGGCATAGGAAGGCTTTTCCCTCGCTAAAAACAACATCATAACCCTTGTCTTCCAACATCGCCACAAATATCAGATTCTTCTTCAATCCTGGAACATGGATGACATCCTTCAAGATGAAAGGTTTACCGAACTCCCTCTCAAAGGAAATGGTCCTGATACCAGTCGCACTGTATCGACCATCATCGCCCATCTCGATGTGCACTCCAAGATCCTTTTCCTCCAGATCACTAAACAAACCTTTATCTCTGGTAATATGGAAAGATGCACCACTGTCAACAAATCACACCGATCCCATAACACTTGAAACCAAGCATGCGATCAAAGAAAAATATAGCTCAAACTATGAGGCTAAGGCCTCTCCAGCTGTAGATCCAGCAACCTACTTATTCTTCTTCTTTTGTGGACAGTTAGTGGCATAATTCCCATGCTGGTGACAGTCAAAATACTTCATCTTGGACAAATCCTGCTTCTTTCCTTTCACACCGGATTGAGAAGGATTTTTCTTCCTCTTCCCTTTCATTGCTTTGGTAGCCAAAGCACAATTTTCTTCATCTTCATTCTTCAATGAAGATCCATCCCTGGTACCCCGCCTTATGTCCTCCTACACAAGATCCGACCAATTTCACTCATATCCTGGCAGTTTCTCCCATCCATTGATAGAGTCTTCATAGCTAAGCCAACTCTTCAGAAGCCCAAGGAGAGCCAATATTACCAAGTCTTCTTCATCAATAGTAACCCCCACATTTCCCATCTCATCCTTGCAATGGAAAAACTTCATGAGGTATTTTGGTATACTGTTGCCTTTCTCCATTTTTATTTTTCTGAGCTTGTCTTTAAGTGCCAACTTCCTCTGGTCACTTCTGCTTTGGAACAAATCTGTCAAAGCCTTCCACATTAATAATGGAGTGGCTTTCTTGTGAAGGTTGGAAATAATGTGATCCTTTCCAGCTTCCAACAGAATCCCTCGACACTTTGCTACCTTATTTTTTCATGCATCAAGTGCGGCTGCATCACTAGATCCCGGCGTAGTAACATCGCTATCGATGAACTCCTTCAACCCATTATCATCTAGCACCGCCTCCATACTATCCTTACATGCTATGTAATTCGAGCTCCCATCAAGGGCATACTCAAATGTCAATCCGTTGAAAGACATTTCAATGAATGCTCAACTTCGACACCAAGAAAATACTGCAGCAAATTCGAATTCCACCAGCACAAAACTCAACCACTTCAATAATTTCAATCTGCTCCAATTATCAATACTGGTTTGATACCATGTAGAAATTATATAACTTATGTGTTATATGTCCAAGAATCTCCTGATCTCACACTATTTTAACTTCATGAAAAATACAGAATCTATTCCACCATTGATCATTTGCGGAAATTAAATCAAGATTGCAATGCACACATGAAACAATAAAAAATTCACACACATTAACAGAGTTGTTTAATGGGAAATCCTGAAGCTGAAAACCCCAACTATATGTATGTAATATATGTCATAGATATCATATAAAAATCCTCATACAAAGCTGATCATATCAAGCTCTCAGTACAATACAGTTGCTACACACTAATCAAGCCTGATCTGGCAAATTCATGCACCGATCTTTGCCACCTGCTAGTCTGCCTCTATTGCACAATCCATGTTGAAGAATGGCTCTGAATGAGTTCAAATTATGCCAGCCTGTTCATGCAATCCTCATTAGCATCTCCACTGAGTGTTGGATGCAATCAATGCATCACTATAGTCACAACTCATAGTCACACTTGCCCTTTCACCTATCTCTCCACTGGTCTCCACTGAAACTGCCATGCACTGTAGTTAACTGATGTATTCTTCATTTGGTTAATGAGTTATTATTTTTGAATTAATTAACTAATTAATTCATCCACTCTCACTAGTGTATCAATTAGTTAGACTAGATACGACTAGCTCAACTGAGTCTAACTGAGTTAAACTAAATACAACTCCACCAACTACTTCTCCAACTCCACCAAACTCTGCCACTTGAGTTCTAATTGAGTCCTCCATGCAATACCTCTAGAAACCCTCAGGAATAGTGTAATTCCTTTTGTCCTCTGATGTGCCACATCTGTGCACTGAAATGAAGTACTCCAAGAGAATAAGATAATGTTTAGAAACCAAATATTATTAAGAGCTAATAATATTCGACATATCTATTTTTAGACTCGCAGTCTAAAAATAGACTCCGCCCAATATGTCTAAAAATAGAAGTTCATCTATTTTTCCAACTTGACCAACCATCCATAAATAGCATCCTACAACTCATAGAATATGATCGACATGTCTAAAAATAGACTTTGTGCCAAAAATAGCCTGCGGGCCCACTTAGTGAAGGCAACTCTTTTCACTAAGCTCAACATCTTGTTGAATCTCAACACTCCCTCTCAAGAAGATATGGATTATCTGCCACCCTGATCCTGTCTCTGTGGTATTTGAATTTGCTCCTGGTGAGCGCCTTCATCAGAATATTTGTATCCTGATCCTCCGTAGGAATGTAAGAAAGCAACATGATCCTCCGTTGCACACAATCTTTGATATGATGGTACCGGATGTCAATATTTTTAGATCTATCATGAAGTACTGGATTAACCGAGAGTTTAATGCAACTATAATTATCACAATATATCACAGTAGGATCTAAATGAGAACCGAAAAAACTGACCAGGATCTTCCTCATCCATATAGCCTCACATGAAGCCAAACTTGTTGCCATGTACTCAGACTCTGCTTAACTGAGTGCCATAGATCTTTGTTTCCTGTTGTACTAAGAAACTGATGTAGATCCGATACTTAAAATCCCTCCAGATGTTCTCTTTCTGTCTGTTGGGCTTCCTACCCAATATGCATCTATGAAGCCATGCAGCTTCACCTCATACGACTGTTTGTACCACAATCCATACCCAGATGTGTCCCTAAGATACCTCAGGACATGCTTTCCTGCCTTCGAAAAGATCTTGGTAGGCTTCACCATCACTTGTGAAATATGGTTCACAACATAGCATATGTCCAGTCGTGTATTGATTAAATACATGAGCGAACTAACCAACTGTCGATAAACAGTGGCATCCACTACCTCTGCCAATGTAGCATCCTCTTTCCTCCAACCACTAGGAAGAGGAGTGTCGATAGGCTTGCATCCTTGCATGTGAAACTTCTACAGTATCTCATAGGTGTACTTGCCTTGAGACACAAATGGTTCACCTTTCCACTTCCAAATTTCAAATCCCAGGAAATAATCAAGGAGGCCCAATTCCTTCACCTCAAACTCCTTTGCAAGATCTGCCTTACATGAGTGTATCAAAAGTTCATCACCCATTAGTATTAAATAATCTACATAAAGCACAATGTTCAAAATCTTACCCTCCACCACAATCTGGTATAGGTTTGGATCCACCTCACTCTTGGAAAAACCAAGTTCAGTGAAATAACTGTCTATCCATGTTTACCAAGCACGAGGTGCTTGTTTCAGCCCATACAATGCTCTTTTGAGCCTACACACATGTGACTCGCTGCTGAATATTTCGAATCCTTCAGGCTTCTCAATGTACACCTCCTCCTCAATCATTCCGTTGAGGAATGCAGTCTTCACATCCATCTGATGAATGTGCCAACCCATCTACGCTGAGAGCACAAGGATGGTCCGTATGGAAGAATACCTTGCGACAGGTGCAAAGGTTTCATCATATTTGATCCCATTGATCTATGAGAAGCCCCGGGAAAAAAATATTGCCTTATACTTATTGACACTCCCATCAACGGCTTGCTTCACTTTGTAGATCCAACTTGAACCTACCACTGATTTCCCTTCTGGCCTTCGGACAATATTCCATGCACTATTTCTGATAATTGAATCATATTCTTCCACCATGGCATCTACCCATGCAGGAACCTCCATAGCTTCCTCGAAAGAGGATGGCTCCTTCAAGATACGCTTTCTCATCAGAGCCATGTATCCAGTAAATCGGTCAGGTGAATATCTCTGTCTACACTGTGATGTAGGAAATCCTACATTCTGCACTGCATCAAGATTTAGTCACTCTGATGTTGTAGTGTGCTTCCGCCCTTTGATGTTTGGCGCTGCATGAGTGGTTTCTTCCACTCCATGAACCTCCTCTTATGGATGATCCACATCTTCAGACTCGTGTTTAGGAACAAGTAGCCCCTCCTCTGCATGCAAGTGTAGCTCCCTCTCAAGCGACAACTTCATGGCTTTCTCCTCATGAAATTTGATATCCCATCGCACGATAGTCATCCGGCTGTCTGGAAACTACACACGATAATTGTGGGGTGTTTCTGTGTACCCCACAAATATCCCAACCTCTGTGGTCAGCTCCAGCTTCTTCCTCGCATCCTTTGTCACATGAATGTAAATAGGTAAGCCAAAAATCTTCAAATGAGAAATATCGGGCTTCTTACAAGAAAACACCTCTTTGGGTTTACTCATATCAAGAACTCTATGAGGATAATGGTTTTGTACATAAACCATAGTGTTGCATGCCTCATCCCACAAGTGTATGGGAAGGCCTTGATCATGCAACATCACCCGTGAAGCACCCACGATCGTTATGTTCTTCCTCTCCGCGACCCCATTTTTCTGTGGGTTATGAGGTGCTATGAGTTCTCTTTGAATTCCTTCTTTGCTACAGAAGTATTTGAATTCACCAGAGATGTAGTCGCCAGCATTATTGCTCCTTAGAGCTTTCACCTCCTTCCCCGACTCCTTCAAAAACAACTCCTTGAACTCACAGAAGTTTGAGTATATCTCACTCTTCTTCTGCATGAAGAAGATCTAGTACTTACGAGAAAATTCATCAAAAAATATGACATAATACCTGTGCTTTTTTGTTGAAGCAACCGAGAAAGGTCCACACACATCTGTGTGAATTCTCTCAAGGATCGTCGAAGCACGACTATCCTTCTCATGAAAAGTGGTCTTCACAAATTTTCCCAAAGTACATCCCTTGCACTGATCTAACTGCGCAAGTTTACCTTTGGGAAGCCTGGTAGAAATCTGCTGCAAAATTTTCAAAGCGCCATGGTGAAGATTGCCAAAACTCCTGTGCCACAATTTGCCCTCATCTCGGCTCACCACTCCTACTTTTCTTGCCATTGCAGTGCAGCCATCTACCTGCAATTGATAAATATTCTTAACTCAAATCCATATCCTCCTGGTTTGACCAATTTCTTTATGGCACAGGAAGGCTTTTCCCTTGCTAAAAACAACATCATAACCCCTATCTTCCAACATCGCCACGGAGATCAGATTCTTCTTCAATCCTAGAACATGCATGACATCCATCAAGATGAAAGATTTACCGGACTCCATCTCAAAGGAAATGGTCCCGATACCAGTCACACTATATCTACCATCATCGCCCATCTCGATGTGCACTCCAAGATCCTTTTCCTCCAGATCACTAAACAAATATTTATCTCCAGTCATATGGAAAGACGCACCACTCTCAAGAAACCACACCGATCCCATCACAATTGAAACCAAGCATGCAATCAAAGAAAAATCCAGCTCAAACTGCGAGGCTAAGGCCTCTCCAGCTGCAGATCCTGCAGCCTGATTATTATTATTCTTTTTTGGATAGTTAGTGATGAAATGCCCGTGTTGGTGACAGTGAAAACACTTCACCTTAGAAAAATCCTTCTTCTTGCCTTTTGCACTAGATTGAGAAGGATTTTTCTTCCCCTTCCCTTTCCTTACTTTGGCAGCCAAAGTGAAATTTTCTTCATCTTCATTCTTCGATGAATATCCATCCCTGGTACCCTGTCTTATCTCCTCCTGCACAAGATCTGACGAAAGTCGCTCCCATCCTGGCAGTTTCTCCCATCCATTGACAGAGTCTTTGTAGCTATGCCAACTCTTCGGAAGCCCAAGGAGAGCCAAGCTCACCAATTCTTCTTCATCAACAGTAACCCCCACACTTCCCAGCTAATCCTTGCATTGGACAAACTTCATGAGGTATTTTGGTATAATGTCGCCTTTCTCCATTTTTATTTTTCTGATCTTGTCTTTAAGTGCCAACTTCCTTTGTTCACTTCTACTTTGGAAAAAATCTGTCAAAGCCCTCCACATTAAGAATGGAGTGGATTTCCCATGAAGGTTGGACACAATGTGGTCCTTCATAGCTTCCGATAGAATCCTTCGACACTTTACTACCTTCTTTTTCCATGCATCAAGTGCAGCTGCATTGCTAGATCCCGGCTTAGGAACATCACTATCGATGAACTCCTTCAACCCATTATCATCCACCACTGCCTCCATCTTGTCCTTAATTTCAATGTAATTCAAGCTCCCATCAAGGGCATACTCAAATCGCAATCTGTTGAAAGACATTTCAATGAATGCTCAACTTCGACACCAAGAAAACACTGCAGCAAATTCGAATTCCACCAGCACAAAACTCAACCGCTTCAATAATTTCAATCTGCTCCAATGATCAATAATGCTCTGATACCATGTATAAATTATATAAATTATGTGTTATATCTCCAAGACTCTTCTGATCTCACACTATTTTAATTTCATGAAAAATATAGAATCTATTCCACCGTTGATCATTTGCAGAAATTAAATCAAGATTGCAATGCACACATGAAACAATAAAAAATTCACACACATTAACAGAGTTGTTTAATAGGAAAGCCTGAAGCTGAAAACCCCAACTATCTGTATGTAATATATGTCATAGATATCATATAAAAATCCTCATACAAAGCTGATCATATCAAGGTCTCAGTACAATACAGTCGCTACACACTAATCAAGCCCGATCTTGCAAATCCATGCACCGATCTTTGCCACCTGCTAGTATGCCTCTATTGCACAATCCATGCTGAATAATGGCTCTGAATGAGTTCAAATTACTCCAGCATGTTCAGGCAATTCTCGTTGGCATCTCCACTGAGTGTTGGATGCAATCAATGCATCACTATAGTCACAACTCATAGTCACACTTGCCCTTTCACCTATCTCTCCACTGGTCTCCACTGAAACTGCCATGGAATGTAGTTAACTGATGTATTCTTCAGTTGATTAATGAGTTATTATTTTTGAATTAATTAACTAATTAATTCACTCCACTCTCACTAGTGTATCAATTAGTTAGACTAGATATGACTAGCTCAACTGAGTCTAACTGAGTTAAACTAAATACAACTCCACCAACTACTTCTCCAACTCCACCAAACTCTTCCACTTGAGTTTTAACTGAGTCCTCCATGCAATAGCTCTAGTAAACCCTCAGGAATAGTGTAATTCCTTCTGTTAGCTGATGTGCCACATCTTCGCACTGAACTGAAGTGCTCCAAGAGAATAAGATAATGCTTAGAGTCCAAATATTATTAAGAGCTAATAATATTCGACATATCTATTTTTAGACTGGCAGTCTAAAAATAGACTCCACCCAATATGTCTAAAAATAGAAGTCCATCTATTTTTCCAACTTGACCAACCGTCCACAAATAGCATCTTGCAACTCATAGAATATGATCAACATGTCTAAAAATAGACATAGTCTAAAAATAGAATTTGCGCCAAAAATAGCCTGCGGGCCCACTTAGTGAAGGCGACTCTTTTCACTAAGATCATCATCTTGTTGAATCTCAACACAAACCATATCCAAGGAGAAGTCCCCCCTTGGAAACCCTAAGATTTATAAGGTCACAAATCATACTAAAATATAGTAGTAGAGAGATATACGAGGAAATGTGAGGAACATAAATTTCACTTATTTTCAATATTTCTCATGCTTAACTCCACAAGGTAGAGATACTTAGAAAAAATTGGATTCATATCGACAACAATTGGTTACCTTCCAGGTCTCTCCCTCTCAGAATTTTCTTCAAATCTCTCAAATTCTTGGTATCATAATGCACTTCTCCTCCCCCAAGCTAGAATACATGAGACAAATATATAAGAGGATCAATGAATTTTTTTCATAAAGGAGGAGTAATCTGCATGCCTTTAGGAAGACTAGCATATTCCATTTAGGGGAGTGTGTCTCATGGCATTAACGAGAGGTACACATCCCTTATTTAAGGAGAGTGTAACATATGCATTAAAGAGAGTGTAAGAGGAATATTTTATAACTTCCATTTAGTGAGTGTAACCGGAATATTCCATGTCTGTGATGAGTGTGTAAGAGAGAGAGTTATGTAGAGCCATGAGATTCATCAAGGAGAGAGTTTTCAAGTGATTAAGGTAATGAAGGTTACTTGAATACATTTTAATAGTAATATCATAGTATCATAAATACTATTAATTATAATAATATTGATGATTAATTCAAGATTGAAATATTAGGATTTATTTATATAAGTTAAGTGATTTTCCTTCAACTATACTTGATTTCCAATAAACTCAAGGTGATTTACTATTTTTTGAAATCCATATTTGAGATTCTAGGCATGACTTTCTATTTTTAGAGATTCACTCTAAAATTGTCATAAATGAGATATTATTAAGTAAATTCATCCCTGAGCTACCCATGAGTGGTATTTTTGTTGCGAAGAATAGTGATTTTGCATCCCTATTGCATACATCTTCATGGCTTAGTATGTTGAGGACTACGCATTTTGATCCACTCAAAGGATCTAGGATTCCACACCTTAATCTTTAAAATATTTAGGACTTCATGCCCTAATCCTTTTATTATACATCCAAGACTCCACGTATTTGTATTTCATGGATTTAGTACTTCGCACCCAAATTTCCATGGCTTCTCATATGCTCTACTTTGAAATTCCATGGTTCACCTTAAGGTACTGATTATGAGAGCATACCCATCTGATGGTTCATTGGTAAGGTATTGCTCCAAGGCCAAGAATTATCCATGAATTCCACAGTCATTTTGGTTTTGAAAAAATGACTTCCATAGTCATTTATTATTTCAGCATCCTTGTTCGACAATAACCAAGACCCTGCCACATCATTCTTAGGACAAGATTAAGCTTCTTATATCTAATCATGCAAATCATGTATCATCCATAATTAATAATTAACCATAAGTTACACAGAACAATTATCATCCATGTATATATGTGTCAAAATTCTACATCACCATCAATGTCATACACTTTTGTCGAAACTAGGATACCAAAAGAGAAAACATAGACAATAGGCACTTAAGAAAAATCAATCTTTACCAAACCAATATTTCTCATAAGCACACAGAAACCATTTGACCTAAACAAAGTCTATAACACAATAGCATAAGTACGACATGCATAATCACCCTCTGCAAGTTTCATCGAAGCTAACCCACCAAGAAGGGACATTACATTTTGGGAGAGAGTGTTATGAAACCAGCACAGAAAATAGAAAAAAATATAGATGAACGACTCAAAAATTATCCACCTCGAGGAGGAAACCTCATTTACATTACATAAATTAAAAATTCTTAGATGATACAATTGAAAAAACCTAATTTATATATATAGGAGTTAAAGTGTTCACAATATAATTAGAGTCAACCTAACAATAGTAATGTAAGGGCACAAAAGTAACAGTAGTGGGCTTCTATTGGGAACAATAATAACACTATGTGGACTACATTCGTAAAACAATAACAATAAGGAGGATACACTAACAATAACAATAAGGGGATACACTAGTATTATAGGGGCCTAATAGAGAGGATGACTCTAGAACCTTGATTGTACAGGGGAAATGTGTAAATCATCCCTAGTATCAATATGATCAGTCACAAACATCGAGGAAACAAAATTGTGCAAATAGAGCAACATGCATGCATAAATACAACCAGTAGTGGTAAGTGCTGATAGGAGAAAAGACAAGAAACACAATGTAACACTTGTAAAGAAGATAAAAAAGTAAAACCACACATGTACAAGTTAATAATAATAGAAACGACCCTTGTTACAAGAAGAATCAGGAAAATTGACACTTGCAAACACAAAAGTGATAAAAGCAACCAAAAAAAGAAAGCAAAACACAAATATTGAAAAACTTACCCAGAAAAGCAGCACAAATCGAATCCAAAGCTCCTTTAACTCATGAGGATGGCTATAGCTCCAATGGAAAATGGGAGAATCATTCTATGATTCTCTCTTATATAGATTATCACTCACGAGATTAGGGTTAGGTTTTTTGGCATGCATGCCTAAAATAAAGGAGGGACTGACACTTGTCCTCATATCGGAAATAAAGACTTGTGCCACATTGTTAAATAGGGATGTGCATCTCCTATTTTCTTGGAGTGAACGATTGGATAATTAAGTGGAATTCAAATTTCACTAGCTGAAGAGACCACACATTTCCTCATGACAAGGGATTGTGTAGTTATGTTGCACAATGAATTACACAGCTTCATCGCACAATGAAATTTCACAATTATCCTCAGTAGCACATGCATGCTACCTAGGATTATAGATTTTTTGCCTCACAAGGAGTTGTGTTGTTCTGAGTGGCAGAGGTTTGTATGGTTTCACAAGACAAGACATTAAAATGGTGCTTTATCAGGACAAGGCTTAGCTTACGTTTGATAAGGTGTTTACCTGTCTTTAGAATTTTTGCAACTGCTATCAACAAGATCTAGTCCTTGTTGTGACAACAAAATTACTACATCACAAGCATAACATTAAATAATAATTCATTGTGACAGTAAGTAAACAATAAGAACGCTTTATTATAGTTAAAACGATATTTCTTATGATCAAAGATAGGCTCCAAAATCAAAGTGTATGTAAAATTTTGGAGGGGGTTTGTAGCAACTACAACACTTGGCGATACACTGGTATAACTCCAACTTCTATGTAGGGGTCTAACTCTGTACATTATGTCTACCCATTCAAGAAGTAATGTTTCATACTATTGAATTCCATAGTCTTATTACTTATATCAACTAAATGTGTAGTTACTTTCATTCCCTTCATCGTCCGAACACTTACACAAGAAAGTAAAACTTTGGCTAATTTGATTACAAATTATAATTCTATAGAATGCAAGTGAAATATGTCAGAATATTAGTATCATATCGTTTATTTCTTTTCTCCCAGAAAGGTTGTTCAGTACCCCAACAGAGTCACTACAGGAGCACAAGAATTTCTTTATTGCTAGTGAGCCTAGAAAGTACCCTGAAGATTTTACTTGCTTCACCTCTTTGTGGAAGAAGCCTTTCTCTTTTTTTACCCTTTTTATTTTAATTTATATATTTATTCTCATTGGAATTTTATCAGTGTTTATATTGCGAAGGTTGAAGAGCGATCCTGACTTGTTAAGAGAAAGAGATGTGGTTCCTTTAGAGACAAGAGTATATACATCTAAAGTAAGGTTTTCTAGTTTAAATTTACTCATTTCCCTTCTCTACTTGATCAATTTGACAAGTTAAAAATAACCATATATATAAGAGGGTGACTCAAGAAAAATATCCTAGTAACTATTCGAGCATTATAGATATGCTAAGGTTTTATTTGAGAAAAAATTACATTTTCTATCTTAGCATCATGGACCAAAATATACAAGGCCCATGCAAAGAAGGGGATAGAAAATTATCAAAGTGTTAATAGTTACATGATGTCCTATCTAATTTTTTCATTCTTGCTCAGAACCAGAACACACAACTTTCATAAAAGTATTATTACAAACAAATTTGAAGCAAAATAAAAAAAAAACAAGAAAAAATTAAAACAAATAAGGAAAAGAGTAAACTAAACCTACTCCTAAACTAAGCAAGGAAAGGTCAAGCTCATGTGAAACAAAATTTCCAATGAAACCATGGAACCATCCCCTAACCTATACATGTGAGGGAATTTGAAATAGGAAATATCATGAAGCAAATTACACAAAGAGATAAATGTAACAATAAAGCATTCCTCAAAACTCAAAGGCCTAAAGCATTACCAAAATAATATGATAAAAAATTTTGTGCAAAGATATTTTCCGCCGTGTTTTTTTGGTCATACATATCTCTATATATTTTCATGTAAAAACATACATTAAAACTTTTAATCTTCGAAAACATCCAGAAATATAAAATCTTGTTACTGGGCGAATATGTGAAGATGGGTTACACTTTTGTGAGAATCGGGGCCAAAAACGTTTTTCAGCAATAGTTCGGCCGAACCTTTTATAAAGTTCGGTTGAACTCGTGATTTCGTTTATATTGATGGCACACTAACGGTGTGGGAAAATAGAATTTTTTCCGGAGATGGGAAAACCGGCAAAAAAAGTTCGGCCGAACTTCCAACAAAAGTTTGACCGAACTTCGAGTTTGGCCGAACTTTTACTTTTAAAATAGTTCAGCCAAACTAGTTTCTATAAATAAATCACCCGCGAAGTTGATTTGTTTACCGATCTCTTTATTCACGCATTTTTTTGTCACTACTGCTACTGGTCTGTTTCTTTGCGTGTTTTCGCTCCTCCCATCCGCGTTATTGGTCTACTACAGGTCTGTTTGTTTGCACGTTTTCTCTCCT
Source organism: Pinus albicaulis (assembly GCA_034641835.2). NCBI lineage: Eukaryota > Viridiplantae > Streptophyta > Pinopsida > Pinales > Pinaceae > Pinus > Pinus albicaulis. Next base: position 1,363,605,529 of record CM076578.1, read on the forward strand.
CCTGTATGCGCTGTTGGTCTACTGCAATACCAGGTATGTTGCTCCTCCCGTCCACGTGGTATGGTCTACTGCAAATGGTGTATGTCGTTGAAATTTGTAACATTCAATATGCCTTCATATTTATATGACATAGTTCTGTATTTCATATTTTTTTAAATGGTTTCCTTTCCTTTTATAGTTGAAAATATGTCGATTCTTTACTTTTCTGGTTTTAAGCGTCTTCAATCATTCGTGCAAGATACAATATTAAATCCCATTGGTTTATGTATGCTTTGATCATATAAGTTGTTTTTTTAGTTCGTATTGTTTTTTATCATGTGGAGTAATCGATTCTTTGTGAATATAAAGACTCTATTATCGTTATATCGTCTATATTGATATTTCCGAGAAAGCAGGTTGAGATTGCATATTTTATGCAGTGGTGTTTCCTTGAATGAGGGAAATTTTATGAATGTATTTTGTTTTTTAAAATGAGGGGGTTTCGAGAAATTAGTTTTTGGAGCTTGCATTTGAGATTCTGTAGTCGTTTTGTTTTATGATACTGTATCATTTTTCTGTTACTAGCATACTTGATTGATTAACAATGCCAGTATTGTATCAAGTTTGGAAATTTCAGGAAATTTTGTTTCTATAAGTTATTTTTTTAATTGTGATCTTCAAGGCAAGGAAGGATGGATTTCAAATTTGTGATTTTTTTTTTTTTTTTGGTTTCTTCCTTCTGCTATCTCCAGTTGTTATTGTTATTTCATTTGGAACATGATTGGTTCTAGGACTTCTGTCAAATGAATGTCCCAACCGACTTTTTATTTGAATTGATCTTTAGTTAATTAAAATTTGAATTAGATTGGCTTATTTTAATTGCATAGTTGTCAAACGAAATTGCAAATATTGTTACTTTGATCTTGATGCAGGATATTCTTTAAGCTTGTTTGACCTGTTTTGTTGTTTTTTTGAGGAACCTGTGATTATCCCATTCACGAATGGTGATAATGATCTTAGTTGCATTCAGTTGCATTGAGTCTTGATGCTTCAGATTGTTTTTTAGTTGTTTATTGGTTTATTTCTAGTTGTTTTTTTTAATTTAAAAATTCCACATAACCGGTGCTCCTACTGAACACCATTAACCGGTACTACTGCAATAGGCTTCATTATTTCAATAATTTCAGAAAACCTAATACAAGAAGTGTTAGTTTTTTTTTTCAAATAGAAAAAACAGTATTTCTTATTTATTAGAAAAGAAAGTACAATTACATAGATCTTTCACAGTTCAGCTGGACTTGTCTCTACAAAATATGAGAATCAAAACAAAAGTATTACTTTGATCTCAATGCAGGATATTCTTTAAGCTTGTTTGACCCGTTTTGTTGTTTTTTTGAGGAACCTGTGATTATCCCATTCACGAATGGTGATAATGATCTTAGTTGCATTCAGTTGCATTGAGTATTTATGCTGCAGATTGTGTTTTTAGTGGTTTATTGGTTTATTTATAGTTGTTTTTTTAGTTTAAAAATTCCACATAACCGGTGCTGCTGCAATAACCAGTGCTGCTGCTGAACACCATTAATCGGTGTTGCTGCAATAGGCTTCATTATTTCAATAATTTCAGAAAACCTAATACAAGAAGTGTTAGTTTTTTTTTTCAAATAAAAAAAACAGTATTTCTTATTTATTAGAAAAGAAAGTGCAATTACATAGATCTTTTACAGTTCAGCTGGACTTGTCTCTACAAAATATGAGAATCAAAACAAAAGTATTACAATATATGTCTTGTATATGCAACTGCTATCATTCACTAATTCTTCAGTTTGGTCAAAATCTTGAAAGAAAAAAAAAAAAAAAACCAAAATGGCACATAGTACATTTTAAAATATCAAATTATATGTATAAACTAAAAAGTAATAATAATGCCATAATTAGTCATGGATTCATATTCGTATTTAGAATAATGAATAACCTCAAGTGATAATGAAACTTCTATTTTCTAAAGTATTTAGCATAACCTAATACAAAATGGTAGGTTATTACTTACAAACCTGCTTTGAACTTCCAAATTGTTATGTTATTTCTTACAAAGTGGACTTGAACTCCCAAAGTGTTAAAGGTTATTTCTTACAAACTGGACTTGAACGCCCAAAATAAAACACATGTATAAATGTATCTAAAAGCTAAATGTATTTTTTTTATGTTGGAGAAGTGTAGATGTTTATCAATACAAAATTTTGTTATTTAATAGTCAAGTTTTATAGTTATTATAATGAAATAGTTTCTCACAACAAATTTGATAAAATAAGTGAAATCTATATAATGAAGATTAATTTGTATTCAAGTTTTAGATCTTTTAATAACTAAATTTCTATTTAAATGAATAAAACAATCAAATGTAAGAAATAGAAAACATAATGAAACACAATGTAAGAAATAGAGAACATAATGAAACACACACATACATATCTAGACAATCAACACAATTATTTTCCTAGGAAATCCTTATGGGAGACAAGAAACCCTAAAAAGTAATGATGCTCTACTCCTTTTTCCCTAGGAAATCCTTATGGGAGAAAAAAAACACTAAAATGTAAACATGCTCTACTCTCTCTTTTCTGGTATGGAAAATATGTGAGTACAAAGAAAGAGGTAATCTCTCTAGAGTTAGCTAAGACTTTTAGCGTGTAAGGTTGCTATAAAAACTTAACTTCATACATTTTTCTCTCTAACTTCACACTCCTAGTCGTATTTTCAACTATGGAACAAAATACAATAACACAAAATGGAACTCTTATTCCTCCTAGTGGCCAAGTATTTAACATAGCGTGATAGCCAACTAGGTGTAAGATTTGACTCTATCAACCATTAACGAGGTTTGTGATTTTAGACCTTTTAGAGTCTTGTTAAAATTCCACATGTAGCTAGCTTTCTATGCATGAGTAATGGGGCGAAAATGACATTCTCTCGTACCATGGTGGTCAACATGATAGGTCAACTTACTAAAGGCATAAATTTTGAATGAACTTCATTTGATGTTTTTCTTGCAACATTAGATATGTCTTTAAGTGTAGAACAATGGTCAAGGTTTCGGCACAAGGGATAATCGTTTGACCCCAAGAGATGTCATTTAATACCTAAAAATGACTCCAAAAGGTTTTAGACCCCAATTCTCCACCCACCATTAAAATTACCCTACAAGTTGATTCTTTCAGTTTTTTCACTCTATAAGCATCAAAATATATGACAAATAATATAATTATCTAATATAGATCATTATTTAATAATTTGTTAAAATTATGAGTAAGAATATTACATCATGGAATTTAAATTTAGTGTTAATTCATTGAACACCCTTGTACATTCCTTGTTGATACTTTGAAAGTAATACGTTTTGAAAAATAATTTGTTTATGGATTCTATTTTCCACATTCTCTCAACCATATCAAAAACCTTCTTATAATATTTGAAACCATCTATACAACTTTTCATTTGTTTTGATAGGAATTAACATATTGAAATAATAATTGTATTTATGTCTTGTGTGCTAAGGAAGGGAGGTCGTGAACCTTATGGGAAGAGATAGTATCTGTTAAGTTAGGAGGGATACTTCTTATGAGATAGAATTATTTTAAAATGATTCTTAAGATTATGTAACTTTCGAACCATAATTAAAAATTTATTTATTTTTTTACGTATCATTCAGTTGCTAAAAGTTGAAGAATTTATGTTGTTAAATAATTAATTAGGTCTATTTAAATCATTTACCACTTTTGGGTTTTTCGTTTTCGTGGTTTCATTCATAATTTCACTTTTTTGCATTGTCAATTTCAATATTTCACACCACATGCGCACAGTCAAAGGACCTAAGGTCTTTCCCATACCAAAGTATGCTCTTTTAAAACATTTTTTCTTGGTGATATGGGTGATTTAGAAATGATTGGGAGAGCGAAATTCCTCATTTAATACACAATATGTTTGGTTCATGCCACTAAGCCAAGAATTTTAAATTCAACTGATTTTTAATATAACCAACTAAATCCTGCAAAAAAAGAATAAAACAATTTATGTTAGGGTTGTGGATTTAGGCATTGAAACAACACACCATGATATTTCAAATTTAAAAATAATCGTTTGAGTCCTAGGTAGCTTAGAATCCTATCTAGAGGTTTGTTTTCAAAATAAGGATGCACTCCCATTTGATTCTCATGATTAGGTTGTAATCATGAGGCTCTCGCTCAAGAGTGGACCTTCCCAAAATCTTGTGACGTCTTGTCACAAACAAAACCATCAAACTGAAAAAACACATCATGCAAGAAACATAGCTCGCTGACATATCATTTTTCTCCTTCAAACAAAAAAAATTCACATCATGTGAATATATCGATGTACTCTTACATATTGGTGTACAAAACCATCAACCAAACACAAGTCGACAAAACATGCCTCTTCAAACAACTGACTCTCAAGTCAAATAATAGCTCATGTACAAATTTCCATATTTGTTGCATTTAAGTGTGTCAACATAACTCTACTTTAAACATATTTCTTCATGCAACATGCACCATACTTTTAATTTGCAAATAAATTCATGAAACATCAAAATACATGCAAGGCCTTAATTGGATAAGAAATCTAACCATCCCTTACCAAACCATTTCAATGGCGCTTCTTTTAGCTGCACTTCATCATCATGTGAATCATCCTGACCCTCATCGATTATGGAATCCTCTTTTCCATTCTTGTCAATATCTCTTTCCACCTTCTTCAAATGTCGTGGATGACTTGTTGGATACAAAGTCCAACACTTGTCTACAAGGTGACCTTTCTTATGGCAATGAGTGCAAAACAATTGCATCTTATTTTCAACATCATTTTCCTTGTCCAATGGGCCTTTGACCTTTTGCCTCATTTATTTAGAAAGTTTCATGTGCATGGATATCTTCTTCCAACATCTATAAACATTATGATTATTCAAACCAAAAAAGGAACATGCAAAATTTTCCAAATATTATGTGAATATTTACCATGTTTATCATAATCAAAAGAAATTTGATTAAAGGCATATTTATACCTTGAACATTCACCTTTGTTGCCTTATTGAGGAGGTGAATTTGATGAGGTAGTGGCTCTACTATGAATACTAGCAATGACTTCAATGACTGTCGAGATTTCAACATCCTCTTCTTTTACATTCTCATTAGCTGCATGATTATTAACATCATTCTTGCAAAGTGGGTGTCAAACTTTTCCATTCATCATGAACACAAACTTCACAAGCTTGAGGTAATGAACACGAAATTAAATTCCTTCTTGGAACTTCTACATGTGCCTCCTTGGCTTTGGAGCATTCTCCATCATGTTTTCCATAACCAAGACCCAAATAATTAGGCCTTTCCTCAACAACAGTTGGCTCAACTATGCCTTGTACATGTTTGCCTTTAACCCTTTACTTTCATAGCCCATTTTCATCAAAAATTTGGACCTTATTCCTCTAGTGTGTCTCTCAAAATCACGTACACATTCATTTTGAGAGGAAATTGAAGACAAAAACCAATAGCTAATTCTTCTAACTAACCTTGACTAAAATGAGCGAAATTGTACTTTGATACCAACTTGATTTGAATATGGACAAACTAGTTTTCTTGTGCTATCTCCCTCATCAGTTAAATAAAAATGTGTTTAGGATCATCTAAAGTTAGCCAATTGGGAAGGGGTTTATGTGTCAAGCTTGAAGTGTATTTTGTGAGAAATTTATGAGTTAATTAGCTTTTAAAAACTCATGTGTACAACAAATAAAATGCAAAATTTTTATTTTGGAAAATTGTTTCCCTCAATCTAGATTCTGATCATTGGACATGTAAGAGGAAGGAAAATGAAATTCACTTTTCAAATTCTAGACCTTGTCTAAACCAAATTAAACTAGAGGTTCGGTTTTCAAATAAAATCACTTATTTGGAAAATTTCTAGCTACCAGAAGTCCATATGCCAATCTACCTCCCAAGAAATCCATTTATTACACCATTGGTTAGTTTTTTGTCTCCTTATATTCTTTATCAACCTCTTCGAGTGATTCTTGAAATGTGGATACTTAAATCCTTCCTAAAAATTTGAGCTCTAAAATGAGAAGACATAGAAGGTCATTTTAATTCATTCCTCTACCCAATTATAAAAACCAAGTGAATATTTCTACATATTGATTTCTATCCCATAAACTATACAATATAGGTCAATTTTTTCCTTTAACTTATTTAAATATTGTTAGCACACAATTTTTCAATGGTCTGATGAAATTTCATTGATGAAGGCATGATTATGCCAATCCATGCTTCATATTTCCATTAACAATGTTTACTTACATGTAAAACAATGTTGTCTTTGCTTTTATGTTATTTTGGGTTTGCTTTTAGTGTTGAAATTGGAATATATGATATCAATTTATGACTTGCAATTATAGCTGCTAAGATACTATTCTTTTTCTCTACTATATTGTTATTTCTAGTCCTCTGGGTGCTTTCTTCATAATTTTTTTCTTTTTTTTAACTAATTGAAGGGATTCATAATTATATATTTTACCATATTGCTTGTTGGTTCCATGTAGATTTAATTGAAATATAATAGGTGGTTTCTATTTTTTGGATGTTTGTAAAGTTTTTGGCACATCATATTGAATTTCTATAATGTGTAGCTCCCTAACATTCAGATAGAACCTTCATTGAAAAATGTGAGGGGGGCTTCAAATTCACATTGGATAACACCCTCCTCTGGGATAAAAAAGTTTAACAAACAAAATAACAGAGAAAACATTAGTGACGTCACCAAAATATGTAGCCTCTTCAAGGTATCATATCCTCTCATCAAGGTCAAGAATCCATTCACCAAAAATGTCCTTTGGAAATTATGGTTTAAGAAACAAAACCAGACAAAAACCTTCAGTGAGAACAACAAAATCTAAAACCTCTTCAAGGTCTTCAATCTTCTCGTAAAGTTAAATTGTGTCTTGATCAAGTCCAACAACAAAGAAACATTCAGTGACAACACCAAAATTTACAACTTCTTCAACGTCTTATAAACCATATTCAAAGTCAATATTGTGTGCATCAAATTCCTTAGCAAGGTCATAAATGGAGTCATCAAAACTACTATTTCAAACTTCAATGCCAAAAATAAGTCAAAGGAATTCAATTTCTCATCCAAAACCTTCTTCTCTGAGCAAAGCTAGCATCATGTCATCGAGAAATTCAGTAACTCCACAAGGAAATTCTATCAAAGTTAAAAAAAATCCTTTTCATCCATATTTAATGCCTACTTTTTCAGGTGGAACACTTCCAAATTTAAGGACCACAATGCCATAAAATAAAACTTTACCTAATAGGTGTAGACCTAGAACCCCCAAATTTGCCTGACATGTACAACTGAAGATCCTATGGTAAGCAGTGTGAGAAGAGAGTCATGGTCACTGAGTTGAGCAAGAGAAATAGTTTTGTATGACAACCTTACTTGTGATAGGTCTAACTAGCATACTACCAAACTACATGGTAATGGCATTCAGAATGTGAAAATTCCCATTTCACTTGGAAATAAGATGGTATAGAAAGGTATAGATGAAAGGAGATAACTATCTATGGTAAAGAAATCAAATAGTTCTATCAATTCCACCTTGTAACTCTAAGAGACATTGAATTAAATTTCATCTCAAGACAGGGCTTTGGGAGGACACTCTCAAATCCAACCTTCGTTATGGCTTTGAAACACACGGTAAGTATTGACTCAACAACCTTATTTGCATAATTTTTTCTAGCATGGACCTTAATGCCATAGCCTTCTTTTGCCTAAAATGAATGCAAATTTCCTTGCAATTTGGCTTGCAACATTTATAATTCATGCTCATGGAACATGCTTGTGTTGCAATTGTGATAACATCTGTTGTATGCAGAAGCTTTAATAAAAAATGATCGAAAATGACATTTTTGCTCTGTTTTTTTCAAGATTTAAGGAAAATTACACCAAGTAGCTTCTAGCCTCATATGACCATCATGTCAAACTCATCTTAGGATATTTTCCAAGTAAGAGCCACCAAAAGCAAGCAATATAGTATACATGACTCTCCAATTTCAATTAGCAGCAATGACAGTTATAAGTATGGTGCAAACATCGCTCCAGATCCTCAATGGGGCATGTTTGATGACAATAATTTGGGGAGTGAGAGAGGGAGATGGTAGGAGAAAAAATTCAAGGAATCCATGGGAAATTGAATAATATATAACTAATAAGGTTTTGAATAAGATCAAACTAAAAGTCCACAAGATAAGAAATAATTTGTGCCATTGAGTTGCTACTCGAATAATAGATGACATCTAGCATAATATTGTACACATTTTGTGCTTAACATCATGAATATTGTTAGTAATGGGTAGTTAGTGTGCATCAATTTCAGTGTTCAATCATCATTAGGGTCATGACATCATGTCCTACCATAGCTTTTTTCCTATTCATTTCTATAGTTCTAATGCGATGGATGTTCTATGGAATAATTTTTGAACATGATGAATCCTAGTTTCAATGTTGAAAGTTTTTTTTCTAATTCATTTTCAATATAAAAGGCTTCCTTTAACTATCAATGAAATATATTACATTTTATTAATGTCACACATAATGGTTCCCAGTTGAGAAGTCTCGACGATTGAAAAAAAGTCATGTGAAAATCCCTTGTATCTATAAAAAGTTGCCCAACAACATAAAGCCTATCAAACTTGACACATGGAAATAAATTTTAGAAAAAAATTTCTTTAAATTTGCTTAAAATAAGAGGGGGGAAAGCCAAAATTATTTCCATAAAGGCAAAAAAGCAGTTTTCATAGATTTCAAAACAATTCACTAACTATCATGATGAAACTTGAAATTAAAGGGGTACCTTATTTTTCATTAGGAATGGACCACAACCATTATTATTTCCCTAAAAAATTGTGATAATGTAAATTCAGACATCATTAACATGATAAAATTATTTGGTTGGCTTCTTATTCTTTGAAATAATGAGGAAAATTGTTAACAACTTATCAATCTGGGGTAGTGGTGAAGGACTACATGGACTAGCTATGGTGATTCTTGCCTTTAGAAATCAAAAAAATTAGATTCATGACTTGGTCTTCTACTAGAATTTTGTGATTCCATAGAGAAAGCATCTTGAGAGTATGAGAACCAATAAATTGTTTCTTGCTCATAGTGTAAAGAGATCCCCTAAATATTCTTGCAATTAGCATAGATATTGCACATCCTACTAACTTTTGCATTTGAAAAAAAAAATGCATCTAAATAATGAAGTCTTGCATATTTAGTTTATTTTTTTTCCTAAATAAAAATTTGACCATCTTAGCCGTTGTTAAAATCTAAACAAGAATTATTTCTTCTCTTACACACTTGAGAAATAGAATTCCATCTCTAATAATCTATTGAGGTCTATGGAAGTTAATGGCCTAAGACACTTTGTAACCTAAGAGAGAAACCTATTAGGAAATGGGTGAAGTTGGTATTACACACCCAATTGGATAACCTTGAGGAGAAAACATTTCTCCCACTTTATTTGTTGGCATAACCTAGTAAGTGTTATTCACTAGCATGTATTTTGTAAAGGCCTCGACCCAGTTCCAATTCAACTCCATCCACCAGGTTGTAGAGGATTCCAAGCCTAATTTCATGAAAAGTAAGTTGGGGATGATCACATTGACCTGCTTGATGACATGTCTATGAATATTGACTACCTTGAACTATTTTTATACGTAGAGAAAGAGACACATTCCCATGTCTGAGCATGAAAATTTTCTTTGATATTGTTAATGCCTCTAGTGTTTACTTCTACAAGTTCTATATGCAGAGTCTGTAAAGGGCTAGGTAGCCTCTGGATCTCATCTTCTATGAAAGGTGACATATCTAGTAAATGCCTTTATAGTCAATCTCTAGAATGGATCTAAATAGAAGTTATTCATTTTAATATCCATAAAACACAACAACTTTAAGGTAAACTATGTACATGTGTCATTTCTCCCACAAACAAATGTGAATAAGATGTCTGATGATCTATTGCGTGGGGCAATGCCAATTCATGATTCATCTATTAAAGATGGATTAGAATTATACAGAGCAATGCCGATTCAAGATTCATCTCCCAAAGATGATTTGGTTTTGAGATGCTCTTCTTCAAAAATTCAAGATTCATCTCTCATTAAAGATGAATTAGTGTTGAGACGCTCCTCTTCAAAATTTATTGATGGAAATTGTAACATATCTTGGATATTTTTGTGTTCTGTACTTATAAATGCGTCTTTTCTAATGATCATGTGTTTTTTTCAATTATATACCAAGTGTTCTCCCACCACACCATGTAAAGCACAACTTGGTGAACTTCACATCTGCAACAAGTGAACTTCACGTTTTTATAAAATTAAAATGTGGGGACTTCAAGAAATTTTTGTTTAAATGGAGTTTCACGCTTCTTTTTTAATGACCATGTGTTTTGTTCAATTTTATACCAAGTGTGCTCCGACCATGTAAAGCGCAATTTGGTGAACTTATCATTTTTATAATTTCTTTTTTGCTTAATTTGAGTTTCACACATCAATTATTGCTTAGAAAGTTGTGTTCTACATAATTTGTGTACACTAAATTACAAATTGATTTTCTGAAATATATTTTGTGTAAATTTCCACCAATAGATATATATATCATGGAGGATGAATGATGAAGATCAACCGAATCCCATATGGAGGTTTAGGGATCGGGGGATGTTCACAATATTAAAATATAATCTTAAATCTCGATACATGTGTGTACATATGGAATTGATTTTTTATCAACTTTGTGAGTTAAATTAGTTGTTAATAAGTTTCATTTTTTAATTTTTAGGAGATAAGAGGAGAAGGGTTTCTACTCCATCCATGGAGCGTACCCATGGTTCAACCAGTAGTGGTATGGTTCACGCAATTTAATAAATGAATATGTATATGTATTTATATGTACACATGAATTTATTTTTCAATTGATTATAAATTCGTATTTGTTTATGAAGCTTCTCTCTTGTCTCAAGAGGTTGGTGGTGGTTCAAATCAACCTAGAGGGCCATCAATGAGTGGTAGCAGGTTGCATGAAGGGGGTGATATTTATTCCCCCGAAGGCCAATCAACAGTTTCTGGTTGTCAGCAGGTTCATTTTGGGTCTGGTTGTCAGCAGGGTCGTTCTGGGTCTGGTTCTCAACAGGGTCATGTTGGAGAAGATGCTAACCAACAACGTCAAGGTTGCTATTAATTTCAATATTTTTTTCATTAAATTTTTACAAATTTTTTTACATGTGTTTTTTCTAATATACGAAATTTTATATATATTGATGCAGAGGCCGAAAATGTTCCAACTAGTGGTAAAAATAAATGCAGGGAAGACCGCTACATTCAAGAAGAAGGTTGTCTACCCAGCACAACTTCTCCAGCCGACATTACTGATATACCATGGGAAACCAACATGGTGCAATGCACCTTACAAAGGTGTGAAAGAATTTATGAAAAATTGCAGAGAGATCTCATGGCTTTGTCTCTACCTGCTGAGAGTCGATAAAGCCTTGAAATAGTTACACATTCTTTGGGAAAAATTGTAAATTTGTACAGAACTCTTGGGCCAACGACTGATACATTTGTAGAAGTGATTAGAAAGATAAAGGAAACAGTAATGGGTCCAGATAAATGGGAGGATGTAAAACAAAAAGTTACAAAAAAAGTGGCCAAGTCAATGTTTAATTTCAAGGAAGGGCCAAAAAGAAAAATGTTCAAGGTGAAATATTTCAAGCACCCAAACATAGCTCGTTATTTGTATGATAGGCACCATACAGCCTATGGAAGGCTCCCATGGAATGACGAGGTTCCTGTTTATTTTTCACAAATGTTTTACGTAGAATTTTTTTTGGGTATGAAATGCAACTACAATGACCTTCTGTCAGAATGTTTTGGCCCAGGGAAAGGTCGATTATATGACCGTAAGGGCGCTAAGTGAGATGTGAATTTTCCTCGCCCTAAGCCGCCATTGGTGAGTCGACCTTTTCAGGTCGAAACTCTGTGGTAGGAGATGGATGCGACTTCTCAAATAAGTCGAGAATCAAGGGATGTTATGATCGACAATGTTTACAATGGATTGGGTGGAGTTGATGTTTGTTTAAATCGACAAAGAGCACATGAAAATGCACGTTCCAATTTTGTGTATTGTACATATGAGGAGATTGACAACATCAATGTTGAAGATCTTCGAATATATGCAAAAAATTATCGCAATGGTTTGCAAGACCTAATTCTTCATGAGGAAGAGGGCACCAGAACGATATGTGTTAATGACCTTAGGGTTTGAAATTATTTTAACATACATATACATGTGTACAGTTCGTAATAAATACATGTGTGTGTACATGTATACATTTATTTGTATGTATATTAATCTAACAAAAATGTATGATTATATGTTAAAACACCATTTGCAGTTCTCACACATGATGCGTTACAAAAATGTTAATATCACGTTTAGGACCTCTGGTTCAAACAATGCAGATGGGTCTGACCATCAAGATATGTTGGCAAATGTTAGTGTTTTTTAAGTGATTTTAAAATAAATAATTGTGCACACATGTACATGTATGTATATATAATTTGATAAAATGTTTTAACAGATACCGATTTCGTCCGATGTTTTTGGGATCGCGGTACCTTCTTCTTCCTTGGGAGATGTACCTTCTACTTCCTTGGGAGATGAGCCACAAGTATGGACAATTTTTCACAAGTTTAAAATTTATGTTTAAAAGTTATATATATATATATATATATATGTGTATATATATATATTCTACCTCAAAAATTTCCTTTAAAAATTGATATCTATATATCTATATATATATATATATATATATATAGAGAGAGAGAGAGAGAGAGAGAGAGAGAGAGAGAGAGATCTATATTTTGAGTTATTTAAATTTTTTTGAATTTAGGTTCCTATAGAAGATTTCTTTAATCCGCGGACTCTAGCGACGGAGATAGGAACATCCACAACATTTGAACAAGTTGTCTTTAGTTCCTTTTTTAATATTATTGAAAATAAGTTTATATATGTACACGTGCATTTTCATTTGAAAGTTTTTAATATATATATATATATATATTTAACTGTACATGTATATTGTACAATTTTCCACTGTAGATGTTCCTATGGGGGCAGAACTTGTTCATCAAATGGAGAGGGAACCTCATGAGGTATTGCATGATTTTTTTGTTATATTTTGTTTTTTACATGAAGTTATAGATATATATATTCTCACTCATTTTTAAAACATCAAATTTTAATGTTCAAGTACATGTGCATTGTGTATGTAGGTTTCCCATGATGCTTCACATGATAGGGCGTGGATTGAGACCCTGATAGGAAAGACGCTAGATCCGTCTCTATTTGATGGACATGATTTGTAGATTTGATTTCAAGATTTAGATGGTCTTAAAATTTGTTAAACTTGATACAATTTGATACTTGTGAGATCTACAATTTTTGGACATATTTTATTACATTGTTAATATAATTTGTTTAATTTAATTTTTGGATGGTTTTAGTACTTTTGGCATGTGAATGTGAAGTAATGTTGTCATCTATAAATTAACGTTGTCATCTGAACTACATTTGGCATGTTATGTAATGGCATGTGTTATAATTTGTTTTGTTTTTAAATTTTAAGTTTTGGATTCTTGGAGTACATTTGGCTGTGAAGTAATGTTGTGATCTATAATTTTTTGTTAAATTAAAAGTTAAAAGTTTTGGATGGTTTCAATCTACATTTGGCATGTGATATTTAATGTTAAATGTTTTTATTGGAAAGTTGAATTATAATTGGCATGGCATGTGAAGTTTTTAAAACTCAAGTTTTGTATGGTTTCAATCTACATTTCTCATGTGATATTTAATGAAATTTAAATCTTTCATGTTTTAATGTTGCACGATATATAATCAAAAGGTTTTTAAAACTTAAGTTTTGGATGGTTTCAATCTACATTTGGCACATGTGGTATATAATGTTAAATGTTTCTATTGGATCTAGTTGAACTATAATTGGCATGGCATGTGAAGTAATGTTGCACGATATATATATTCAAAATGTTTTTAAAACTCAAGTTTTGAATGGTTTCAATCTAAATTTCGCATGTGATATTTAATGTTTTAAATGTTTAATGTTTTAATGTTGCACGAAATATTATCAAAAAGTTTTTAAAATTTTAAAGTTTTGGATGGTTTCAATCTACATTTGGCACATGTGGTATATAATGTTAAATGTTTCTATTGGATGGTTGTTCACTATAATTGGCATGGCATGTCAAGTAATGTTGCACAAATCCCTTTTGGATGGTTGAAGTACATTTGGAATCTTAAGATTTCTTTTGATCTCTACATGTAGTCTTGTTTGAATGAAAAAATTTCCAATAGGAAGAACATAGCTTTTCAATGCAACTAACCATGTATCAATTGAGCTCTAATTGAAAAAAGAGTTTAAATAAGTAGATATATGTACAAACTATCCCTTTAATTTTGATTGGAAATATAAGTCTAGTACATATATATGTTTCTTGAATTTGGGTCAATGTCATTAATGCACTCAAATAGGTAGCCTTGTTGATTTATTTACATTGTGGAAACTTTTTACCAGAAAATCCAACTAGTTTTTCATCAATGCACATAGAAAAACAACTTGGAACAATTAATTTCATTCTAGAACATATCTATCCAATACAAGTAACATTTTTCATCAATGCACATTGAACATATCTGACCATTGGACAAACACATTTTTTACTAGCTTTTCAATCAGGAATAGAGATGTGGGTCAAATCGTACCTAAAGTCGGAGAGGTTCTCTGAGTCTCTTGTGTGAAAGGAATCTTCATACAAAACTATACTGCGGATGATTTATTTACATTGTGTCCATACTTTTTACCAGAAAATCCAACTATTTTTTCATCAATGCACATACAGAACTAGTTCCAGTTAATTGCATTCTATAACATATATATTGAGTACGTAAATAATTTTTCATCAATGCACATAGTAAAACTACTTGAACAATTAATTTCATTCTAGAATACACACACACACACACACACACACACATATATATATATGTCCAATACATGTAACAATTTTCATCAATGCACATGTATAGAAAAGCTACTTTCAGTTGATACTAGAGCACGTGCATGTACCAAAACAATTTGTACATGTGCAAACACTTACACAAATAACATAAGAAGATCAATTTTTAGTTGAGCACTAGAATTTTTAAAACATATTTAATCCAAAGAGAATAAATTGTTGGACAATTCAATCAAAAAAATTCTAATGGAATTCCATCTTCAATAATCCGTTCATGATCGGATTTTGACATTTTCCATCTCTTAATTTTAGATTTTTTTTTTGATTGAACTTCTATCAACTTTATGCGTGATGCACACACCAAGTGACTATATTGACAACTTATGGAATCAGGTTCATAGTCTTCAAAGTAAAAAAAGTCTCCACTTTGATGAGTTTTTCTGAAAAAAATAACCTTTCAGTATAATAGACCCTCTTTCATATTGAAATCCGTGATCATTATAGTTTTGTAATAATTTCATTTTTCGTTCAGTGAAACGCATCAAATAATACTTCACATTTTCATCGTTGGAAATAGGTGCAATTATAGTAAAAACATCTCCCGCACAATAAAACAAACTTAAAAAAATTATACATATTTAAATTTATTTCTAGATCTTTAAATCATTAGAAAGTAATTCAAATGTTACCTTCTCTAACAAGATCAGAAACTCGATCACCATCGGATGATATTGTAGTTTCCTCTAATTACATTTCTTCAAACATTGCAACAAACATTTTTCCCTTTGTATTTAGCTCTGTATGTTTCCAATCGTTCACATACATTTTGGTTTCACAAATATCATTGGATTTTGTGTTGTCTATGCAAACATCACAAAAACAAGAATATTTTCTTTTATCCAATGCAAACACATTTCTGGACGACTTTGTTTGAATTGAATGCAATTTTCGAGTCCCTTTTATTGTTTCAACGTCACTTCCAATTGATCTATCTATGTCTTCAATCCCAATATGCCAGAAAAACCTTGATATGGAAAATTAAAAGAAGAATTTGTAAATATGATATCAAAATACAATCAAAGATAATCATTGCATGATAAATGTACAATGCTTAAAATTAGATTTCCAATCTAAATTAAAGTGAATGTACCTTCGCACTTCCCTTTATGGGTTAGTCTCGTGGCTTAGAGCAGCGATGCACCATTGAAAAACTTCTTTAGTGTTCAAAAGTCAGCTTGCAGAGTGGGTCATTTGATATCTTCGAAGTTCTCGTTTTATGCATGCTCCTGCACCGTCATGTTCTCCTTTTCCGTGGCTAGTCTCAAAGAAATTCCAACGATGTTTAATGCAGGTTTTCTTATGAAGACAACACAACCAAAAGAATGATCGTGCAGATTTGAATTGACCTGTGCATCCATCTGACCATATCCAATGTTCATTGAATGTTATTCCACGATTTTTCAAGGAATCATAAATTTTTCCAGATCAATGTTGTACAAAACATGTATCATGTGTACGATCGTCACTGATATAAAAGTAATATTTTTTAATGATATGTCGATTTTCAATCATGATTTCTATATGATTGACATTTTGTTCAGCATGTCTATATAGAATATGGATGAGCATGGAGACTTGGTCATAATGATAGTATTCACTCTGAATTTCTTTTTGTGGAACAAATGTATAGTTTTCTTCAAAATCAATCACTGAAAAATGGTCCCTGGTGGAAAAAATTCATGAGATTTTTTGAATTGCAAGTCTTGCCATCGAGCTATGGGAATGCTTGGTGTATTTGTAAATTTCTGCCTTAAACTTTCTCAAAAATTCTATCAGAAAATTTTCATCTTCTAGTAATTCAATTATTTTAACACTATTTGCACCTTGAATCGATGTATCAATATATCCATATCTCTTCCATTTCACTTTCATTTTGGACAATGATTTATCATTTATATCAATATGATATTTGTTTTGAAATTTAGTCAAATTTCCACAATCATCACATTTTTTACCACCAACACATTTCTTTTTGTAAAATAGTTCATCACTTTCTCTTTCACATAGAATTTGAGATATGAAATCATGGATAGTGGAAGGAGGAGGTGAATCCTTCCATAATGTTCTACCGAAATCAAGGAATGTGTCATAATATAACTCAAATTCCACATGATAACGGCAACAACAAGTGTTGCGTACGGTGATAGGTTTTACATACCATGGTTTTTGTTGAACAAAAGCACTGAGTGAAACATGAATTTGATGATTCTCTTCTTTGAACTTGTTGAATAACTCTATCTGAGTGGTTTCCAAGAGATATTTTTCATGTTCTTCGTACTGATTTCATGCTATTCTTCTTCGCATCACATGCCTTGCAGTTGGTGAAACACGCGAATTGTTCTTCCAATATTCATATATTATTTTTTTAACATTTTTTCCAAGTCTATCTTTGTATGGTTGCCTACAAATAGCTCTCCAACAAGCGAGTTCATCATTTACATCTATTTGTAGTCGAAATTTTTGATGTTTGTGCAGAGTTTTTCGCGAGGTTCCCAGTGCTCGTGCCATAGATGTTAGATTCAAACGATTCTCTTGAGTACTTGGTGAAACCATTGCCATTTGTATTCCTCTATGTATATTTGAAACATCTTTATCTCTAGATCTCTTAATTGACTCTATAGCACTACTCATATTTTTTATCACCTCTTCTTTCATTTTTTTTATCTTTGGTTGATTTTCGAATACCCAATAGTGTCGTCGCTTCTTTTAATTTCCTTGATGATAGGATACCTTTCAACATTTGAGCTTGAACTGTCACTTGCTCATTTTTGAAATACTTTTCAAAAATTCTATCGACACGATATCGTATAACATGGTCAGGTTTTTTATCTCCATATGTGTGAGTGTCAACATTTTCTAACATCTCATTATCGATAGTGATTTCATCTATACATATTCGAAAAAATAGTACATATTCAATAAATAACTAAATTAATAAATATATCTATAATTTCAATAATACGTGCATGTGTTTAATATATATATATATATATATATATATATATATATATATACCTTGTGATTCAATTTCTTTATTTGGATTTCTTTCAATATTTTCACCATCTTCAATCATTGATTCAATATCTCTTTCACTTTCTCTTTCAAAATTTGGTATCTCATTATCAATGTTTTGAGGAATATCTCTGTCTGTTTACATTAAACAAAATATTTTTCAAATTAGTTCATCAAATAAAAATTAAGCTTCACATTTTACATTAGGAAAATTTTAAATATATCAATAGATCATAATATTTACATTTACATACCTGCTTCAATTTCTACTTGAGGTCGATTTTCCTCTTCAATATTTGAGAGGTCTTCTAACTTCCTTTTGTGATATTGTCTCGTCTCTTCCTACGTTCATCAGGGTCTATTTTTTGATCATATTTTCCCGCAAAAGTCCTTCAATTTCCCATGATAATAGGGTATGAAGTTCAAAAAATTTCTTTCAAAAAATTAGACAATAACTAAATTAGAAAAAAAATCACAAAAGATTTAATTTAAAAAAAAAAAATGATTTTAATTTTTTTGCTAAAAATACATACTCCATTCCAAAACATACTTTAAAAAATTCGAGAAAAAAATGTCTTATAAAAATGAAACGAATCTCAAAAGATTTACTTCAACTCAAAACACGTACTCTAAAAAAATGTCACTTCAAAAAATGCCTCCAACTTAAAAAAAAACGTCACTTTAAAAAATACTTCCAGAAAATGTCTTTTCGAAATTAAGCCCAACTCCATACTTTCAAAGAAAATGAAGCACAAAAAGCATCCAAAAAAATGTATCACATACCTCCAAGAAATGTCCTTTGAATGTGCATCCAAGAAAATTCCTTAAGTCCAAAATTTTTTTTTACAAAATCAGGTCGCCTCCAAGAAATGTCCTCCAAGAAAATTCTTTAAACCCAAAACAATTCTTTGCAAAATCAGTCTGCTTCCAAGAAATGCCCTTAAATCCAAACCTCAAAGAAAAGTTTTTAAACCCAAACCAAGACCTTTGTAAAATCAGATGAAACATTATGTCACTAGCCCCAATAGTGGAACATGAATCCACCACTTTCTTCTCCAAAAAATTATACTCTTCCTACTCTAGACTAGAGAAGCCAAGGATACAAATTTGATGTTCTAAGCCAATTGTTTAACTTATGAAGACTTATTTATAGAAAATTGAATGAACTTTCATCTCCCCTTGTGACCTTTATGCTGCCATCATGACTTTTGGACTAATTTTTTCTTTACTCAACTAATGACTCTTCAAATGCGACACTTTTATTATTTTACAAATACAATAAGAAAAAAATCTATATAGAACAAAAATGGCTGGACCCTAATAAGTCAAAAATTTGTACATTATGCCAAGAATGAAGTATTATTATCCATACCATCAACCATAGGCTTCATGATTAGAGACACAATATTTATGGTTCTTGTCAACTTACAAAATATATTTTCCCAGTCAAGTCCCTTTCTTTTCATAAGTCCCAGTTCTCAATAGGAACATATTATATTAACCTATTGTGTTATTCTAGTTATTTTACCAACTCTTCCCTCATCTGACCCATCGGTTGATATGTTTCCTTTATGTAATTCTTGAAAGAATACTTGACATTTTGAAATTTGGATCCCCACACAAATGTCGATGACCCCTGCACTAGGATTCTCTAGGCTTGGGAAATAAAATCCACTATCCCGTCCTCTTGGATTCAACCGAGATTGAATTGAAATGGAATGGGACCAAAATTTTCCATCATCTCCAATTTATAAAGATAGAGTGGTAGTGAGACCTTATTTGATATTTTAATGTAGAGAGACAATCCAACCCTTGCAAACTCCAACTATTGTGAATTAGGAACCTATCCAAATCAGTTGCAATGTGATTTTTACCCATTCTATTAATTTTCCATGCATGCTTCCCTACTTTTAAAATAATATCAATCAAAAATCATATCATCCATTCGATATCTAAAGGAGTATCTGACTTTACTTAATCCTTTTTTTTCATCAACAGTTAAAATTATATTGAAATTTCCCCTCATAATTTAGTGTTTAAGAAATTATTTTCTCTTTATTTCATTGAGGGATTCCCAGAACTCCGTCTTCTAGCCATACAATAATGGAGCATGGATATTAATTATTTTAATGTGATATGCTATAGTTTTCGATTCCAAAAGAGCCATGATCCAATATAGAGGATTAAAAATTTCTACCAAACTGAAATGCCTTTCCAACCAAAATGTGCCCAATATACCTATTGTGCCTCTTGATATTTGGGTTGGTCCCTCACTTCCATTCCAAAAAAACTCCACCACTTTGATATCTTATTAGTCCCTGCCACCTATGGCATGGCAGGGACTATAGCAATCAAAAAAAAATTAGCTATTAATTGGCTTGTGAACTAACCTAAAGTTTAGGTTCTCTTTTTATGAAATATTATTGCTCATGTATTCCTTCAGCCTATCAAATTCACTTAATGACGACGGGGCCCAATAAGATTTTTTATGATCTTATTTGGCCTCTTCTCGACGCTGAGAGCCAAATAAAGGTTAAATTTTTTAGGTTAAAAAGAAATATGGACTAAAAATAAATTCGCGGTGGACTAATGTTAGCATTAATCCACTAGCATTATATTTTTTTGGTTTTTTTGTCAATATGTTTTCGTGTGTTTTCGTGTTTTCATTCTACTGGTCGTTGTCATGCAAAGAGACTGCTGGTGTTGCTGGTGCACTATGGTGCAGACACTTGTAAGTTCCCAAACACTTGTAGGTTCGTCGCCAAACACAGAGTCCGTTTGTCGCAAAACGCAGAGTCCATACTTCTCTAAAGACAGAGGCCATTTCCGAGCTTCCTCAGTCTTCAGCTTTGCTGGCTGGTTTGCCCATAATTTATCCTTCCACTTCCTAAGTCTTCAGCTTTGCTGGCTGATTTTGCTCTATTCTTTTCAGAATTTCAATCCCGTAGAGGTACTTAGATAATTTTTTATTGACTATTTTTAAGTATATGAAATGGTTCTGTGTTATTTATGTTTACATGTTTTCTATGCATTATGTCATTTGCAACATATCCTGGTTAATTTTTTTTATTCTTTTGAAATTTCTATGCACTTCTCAGGTATGTGGAATGCACATCATCGGTAATTCAAGCTCTTGCACTTTTTAAGAAACTTCATACATCGCACTGAACTAAAGAAATAGAAGCATGCATTTCAAATGGCATTCGGTACACCGAAAATAAGCAAAGGCCTGACGGTTCATGGTAAGATCTTACATTAAAATAAATGCCCATCAGTATGACTGTTAAAAAAGGAAGCATGTATTTTCCAATTTGGTTTAAATAGGATAAATTGTTCTGTTAGAGCTATGTGTTGATGTTTGTTTGTTTGTTGGTTTCATTGGTAATTTTAATCTAAAATTAGATAGACAATAATATAAAGCATGGAAAGCTCAGTTGTAGTGATGATAATGTTTGTTAAGCTGGGTTGCAGTGATGATAATGTTTGTTCAAGCATCAAATATTTCGATTCAGACATTAATCAAAATATTTGAAATTGCATGTAGATTGCCCCATCTAGTGAAATATAAAACTTTGTGTCATTTAGTGAAATCTTTGCAGCACTACAACCAATTTTACTACAGTTCCATGGAAATATAAATTGCAGTTACATCCTTCAACAGTTCTGGGCAGAACATATGGTAGTTCATGAGGATAGGCGGATGTGCAAGTGGTCTATAGCTGTCCAATATGAAACCTGTACTTATTTTTAAGTAGAGATACTTATTACTTTGGAAATCTTGTGCTATTTCAATGTTGTCTACTGTTGTATGAATGAATACTATTGTGGTATAATCTTGCTAATTTATTATAACCCTAGTCAAACATAGGATCATAAGAGATAAAATAACACTAGGACAGTACAACAATTGAAATAGGGAGAGATAAAACAAATGGAACAATGAGACTTTGAATGTCTATAAGTCACATACATGCAAGCAAAAATGGAACTTGTGTTCTCTTAAATTGTACCAAATATGACCGATATTAAGGCTTCAGCAATCAACATAATAGACCCTGAATGCATTGCTGAGATTTCTAGCCAATGGTCTAGGAAGCATTGTCGGGGATTTATTGGAATATGAAAAAGGATTTCTTGCAAGTATGGATAGAAGAAACAGTTTAAATATATAAGAAGGAATATCGCTCTTCTCGGAAAATTTCTGGATCATGACGCCGAGCTCCATGAAGAAATTATTTAGAGCTGTAGCGTTTTCCGGCCAAGCAGCGGCTCTCACGTCGAAATCAGATTCTGGAGATTGTCCAATTTCGGTGATGTTGTTCCACTTCACATTCACCCCAAGTTTTGAACCCTAAACATCCCCACTCTGGTCCAAGCCCTCCAGGCTACAGAGGAGCAGGTTCACCTTGAATTTCTTCAAGTGCAGGGGAGGTCAGGGGTGCCATTTGGTTATTTTCACGACCATGAATGCACAAATCAACGAAATCAAACACCAATGGCAGCTAATTTAGAGGATTCTGTGACCCGAAAACCTCCCAAAACAGACTGACAATCACAATTTTATGCCGTAGGTCATTCAATCACATGGTAGGAGTCAAATTGAGCTTATGAACCTGAACCCATACTCAAGTAATCACGTGGCATCCTCCATGTCTTGCATGGCTATTTTGGGGAACCGAGTAGTAAGGCGCATGGCCTTCATGTGGGGTCCACTACATCCCTACATGTTCCATAATATCCTTAGCTAGCAGAAGTTTCGGTTCCAGGTGGTGAACATCGAGAGCGTGATCCACCAGATCTTGGCTTTCATGATCGGGATGTTATATGCTCCCTATCTCTTGATAATGTTCACTCTTGAAAATCAGAGCACTATATCTTATTCTCTGTCTGATTGACTTCTCCGTTGAGTACCATTTGTGGTTCCTGGCTTGATTGGAATACTATATTTATATTAATGGATCAGTCCTCGGAGAAACTACTACTGATTCGGCACAATTTTACTCCTATAAATCTTACCATCCTAAAGATATGAAGCTAATTTTTTATTGTGCATCCTATTTCTTTAGAGAACAAGCCAAATATTGTATTTGGTACCTTTTAGGTTTACATGTTGAAAAAGAAAAAAACAGTTTATGTTATAATAATTCTGTTAAATTGGTATGGTTTCAAAAGATCTTATGTATTTTATATTACCCAGAATACTGTAACTCATTTGCCTATTTGGCTCAATACTTCTTTTGGGTTGGGCAATTTAATCGTTGTGATTCATGGGATCATTTTTTTTAAATTAACTGATCAGGTAAATAAATTTTTTGTAATGGCAGGTTTCAATGTTGAGAATGTGGAGTACAATAATAATATCTTTACTGTTTGGGATGTCCGAGGTCAGGATGAGGTATGGTCATTTTTAATTTAATTATTCTTGTAAATCTCAAATTACCCCTTGCTCTACACGGATATGTTGTGTTGGAATTTAATTCCAATTGCAACATAAAACAGCTGGACAGAAAATCTGATTGCCGCAGATATTTCAGCAAGGCGGATGCCTGAAATTCGTGCTTGATATTTTGCACATTACTGTGCATTTAATTTACAGAAGTTATTGCCCCTGCTACAGCCGACTTGATTTGTTCCAAAAGGCATCACCGCTTATCTGCATTCAATACGCCGATAAGATTAGAAGATATTTTGTATTTTTAAAATATTATAAGTCAAATATGTTTTTCACTTATAAATGTAATGAACAGCAGTTCATTTTAATGTTAGAGAGTTTGAGAAATAGAAAAGGACAGAGAAGAAGGCAGAGTAGGAAAAACAAAGGAAAAATAGAGTCGCTGTGTTTTGGAGCAGCAATGCATTCTACAGGCTGTTTCAGCAACTGTCTGTGTGTTTCAGCAACAGACTGTGTGGTGTTTCAACAACTGTCTGCTAGATGCTGAAACACGAATCTGTGTTAAAAAACAGAGTTTACAAAAACAGAGTATGGAGTTTTTAGTTATTCCAGAACTGTAGTTCTGAAGAAGTTTGTAATTTTTATTGTCATTTTTATGGTTAATAAAAACAGAGCTTTTCTCCATATCTTCTTTGTCTAGATTTCTCTCATTTCTTTGTGTTGAGTTGAGGAACTTTTCTTCCTCTGTTTTGTTCGAAATTATCAGAAATTTCCATCATGGTATCGGAGTTGGTTTAGGCACTCAGTGAGACAAAAAAAAATTGTTTTTTCCACTGCAAGAGCTATAAGAATTTTATTGAGCAGATTTCTCCAGCAGAGAAAGTCTTTTGCTTGCTTTTAGTTATACAGTCAGTATCTCTTCTTTACTTATACAGGTTAAGATGGCAGATGCTAGAACTGGTTTGAAAAATTCCCAACTACCACAGTTTAATGTGAAAAATCACAGTTATTGTTCCATAACAATGAAAGCATTGTTTGCTTCTCAAAGAATATGGGAGCTAGTTGAAACTAGCTATGCTGAACCTGCAGATGCAGCAGCATTGGCTGCTTTGACAGTAGCAGAAAGAGACCAGTTGAAGAGTGACAGGAAGAAGGATGCCAAAGCCCTCTTTTTTCTCTTTCAATCAGTACATGAGAGTGTTTTTCCACGGATTGCAGTAGCAAAAAAATCCAAGGAGGCATGGGATATTCTCAAAACTGCCTATCAAGGCATGTAGAAGGTGAAGACTGCAAAGTTGCAGATGTTGAGGAGAGACTTTGAAACACTCAGCATGAAGGAATATGATACAATAGATTCATTCTTCACTCAGGTTATTGGGTTGATAACCCAGATTAGATCTCATGGTGAAATCCTTGAAGAAAGAAGGATTGTAGAGAATATCTTGAGAAGTTTACCCTCAAGGTTTGAAGTTGTTGTGGTAGCAATAGAAGAAAAAAAGGATCTCTCACAGTTCACAGTAGATGAACTGAGTGCTTCTCTTATGTCTCATGAACACAGACTGAGTAGAGGAACATATTCATCTTTTGAGCAAGCATTCAAGACTTAGATGTCTTTCGGCCAAGGAAAAGGTCGAGGCAGAGCAAATAACAGAGGTCATGGAAGAAGCCAAAACAAAGGCATAAATAATCCTGCAAGCACAAGCAGAAGGAGCTACAATCAGAACCAAGATGAAGGTTGAAGCAAACAACAAGCTCATGGACAAAGGTATGACAAATCCCAAGTCCAATGTCATTATTGTAAGAAATATGGGCACTATGCCAATGAATTTAGGAAAAAGAAAAATGACATGAATAGTAGGCAAAATGATAATTTTGCAAATGAAGAAGATAAGAATCCAAAGATTGTGTTGTTAACATGTAACATTGCACAAGACAAACAAGATGATTTTTGGTTCTTAGACTCAGGTTGTAGTAATCACATGACTGGAAATATTGCAATGTTTGCCAATCTAGATGAAAATGTGAAATCTGAGGTAACAACAGGAACTGATAGTAAGATATCTATCAAGGGTAAGGGCAGAGTCAGTATCCGAGCAAGAAATGGAGAACAGATGATTGTGCCAGAGGTATACCATGTACCTGGTCTGAAATGTAATCTTTTGAGCATTGGACAGCTCATTGACAAAGGTTACAATGTGTTCTTCAAAAATGATATGTGTACAATCAGAGACATACCTCCAAGTAAGAAGATCATTGCACAGGTGCAGATGACCAAACATAGAATGTTTCCTCTCAAACTCAGGGAAGATTTGAAGGAAGGAAGAACTATTGCAGCTGTAACACAAGAAGTCTTTCAAGAACAGGTGAAAGATGAAAATTGGTTGTGGCACTTGAGATTTGGATATCTCAATTTTGGAGGCTTGAATCTGTTGCACAGAAAGGGAATGGTAAAGGGATTGCCATTGATTGAGAAACCAGACAGCCTTTGTGAAGGCTACATCTTGGGAAAACAACACAAAGAAAGCTTTCCAGCAGGAATGAGTATTAGGGCAAAAGCACCATTGGAAATTGTTCACTCTGATGTGTGTGGACCGA
This sequence comes from Pinus albicaulis, assembly GCA_034641835.2. Taxonomy (NCBI): domain Eukaryota; kingdom Viridiplantae; phylum Streptophyta; class Pinopsida; order Pinales; family Pinaceae; genus Pinus; species Pinus albicaulis. The sequence goes on from CM076578.1 coordinate 1,363,631,725, forward strand.
TGCAAATACCATCATTTGCCGGAAATAAATATGTTTTAACTTTCATTGATGATTACACCAGAAAGACATGGGTGTATGTGCTGAAACAGAAGAGTGAAGTGTTTGAGAAATTCCGCCACTTCAAAACTCTTGTTGAGAAACAATGTGGGCATTATATCAAAGTGCTCAGAACAGATAAAGGTGGAGAGTACATCTCCAAAGACTTTCTGCATTTTTGCAGAGAGAATGACATACAAAAGTAGTTCACCGCAAGGTACACACCTTAGCAAAACGGTGTTGCAGAAAGGAAGAATAGGACCATTCTGGACATGGTCAGGAGTATGATGAAGGCAAAACACTTGCCGCATGAGTATTGGGCAGAAGCTGTCACTTGCACAGTTTACATCTTGAATAGATGCCCAACTAAAGTTGTCATGAACAAAATACCAGAAGAAGCATGGAGTGGCCAAAAGAAAATTTTCACTCACATGAGAGTATTCGGCTGTGTAGCATATGCACATGTACCGGATCAGCTAAGGAAGAAGCTTGAAAGTAAGGGGGAGAAGTGTGTCTTTATTGGCTATTTTGATAAGTCAAAAGCATACAAACTCTATAATCCATTAACCAAGAAATTGATAGTAAGCAGAGATGTGCAGTTCATTGAAGATGAATCTTGGGATGGAAGCTTAGAGAAGACGGTGAATGTGAGGACAATTGTGTCTCATGAAAAAGAAGAGGAAGGGACAGCAGCAAATAACCCTTCTTTGGTGGCTCCTCCTCCACCATAGCAAGTAAAACAAACCACACCACAAGCTGGAATTCAAACAGCCTTGAGAAGTCAAGGAAGTGCTTCTCCAAGCACACCGCAGGGATCACAAATACCCTCAAGTTCAGATGGAACTCTAAGCACACCAAGAAGAACAAAATTCAGAAATCTGAATGAAATTTATGAACAAGGAGAGTTAAGTAACAATACCGGTCTGAATTCATTATTCGCTTTATATTGTCATGTTGATGACCCTGTTCATTTTGAAGATGCTGTAAATGAAGATAAATGGATTGAAGCAATGAATGAAGAAATTGGTGCAATTGAGAAGAGTAAAACATGAGAGTTAGTGGACCTCCCTGAAGGCAAAGATGCCATTGGAGTTAAGTGGGTCTATAAGACCAAAAGAAATGCTGAAGGCAAGATCGACAAGCATAAAGCAAGACTTGTTGTGAAAGGCTACAAGCAGCAACAAGGAAAAGACTACGATGAAACCTTTGCACCAGTAGCAAGGATGGAAACAGTCAGAACAGTGTTTTATATTGCGGCACAACACAAATGGAAGATTTATCAGATGGATCTTAAATCTGCATTCCTGAATGGAGTGTTAAAAGAAGAGGTTTATGTTGAACAACCTCGAGGCTATGAAGTTGAAGAACAAGAGCATAAAGTCTGCAAACTGAAGAAGGCTCTTTATGGGCTGAAGCAAGCTCCAAGAGCATGGTACAACAGAATAGATGCTTATCTGATTGAGAATGGGTTTGAGAAGTGTGATGGTGAACCCACACTCTACATAAAGGAGAATGATGGTAAGATTCTTATTATTGTTTTATATGTAGATGATTTAATCTTTACTAGCAATGATGCTTCTCTCATTGCTGATTTTAAAGCAGTCATGAAAAGTGAATTTGAAATGACTGACTTGGGTTTCTTAAGATATTTTCTTGGAATTGAAGTAGACCAAAGTGAAAATGGTGTTTTCATTTCACAAGTTAAATATGTAGAAGCAGTGTTGAAGAGATTTAACATGCAGAACAGCAAGGCAGCTGTGACTCCAACTGTAATGGGGTTGAAATTGACCAAAGAAGACAGCAGCAAGGATTTTGATCCAAAATTGTATAAGAGCATAGTTGGCAGCCTCATGTACTTGACTGCAACTAGGCCGGACATTATGCACACTGTGAGTTTAATCTCTAGATTTATGGAAAGACCGAAAGAGACTCATTGGCAGGCAACCAAGAGGATTCTAAGGTATGTGAATGGAATGAAGGGGTTTGGTATACTTTACTCCTCTTCTGAAAGTTTCATGTTAACAGGTTACACTGACAGTGATTGAGCTGGAAGTGTTGATGATAGGAAAAGCACATCGGGATATGTGTTTCATATGGGATCGGAAGCCATATCATGGGCTTCCAAGAAGCAACCAATTGTGGCTTTGTCAACAGCAGAGGCAGAGTATGTGGAAGCAACAACAGCAGCATGCCAAGCAGTGTGGCTGAGAAGAGTTCTGAGAGATTTGTGTCATGAACAAGAAAAGGGCACAACCATTTACTGTGACAGTAGCTCGGCAATAGCATTGTCTAAAAACTATGTTTTCATAAAAGCACAAAACATATAGACACCAAGTTTCACTTCATATGTGAATTGGTTAACAATGGTGAGATTGTTTTGTAGCACTGCAGAACAGAATATCAGTTGGCTGATATCTTCACAAAACCATTGGCAAAGAAAAGTTTTGATCATTTCAGGAAATGCCTGGTTATGCAGAAAAATCCAACAGTTGAAATTAAGGGGGAGTGTTGGATTTTAATTCCAACTACAACATAAAACAACTGGATAGAAAATCTGATTGCCACAGATATTTCAACAAAGCAGATGCCTAAAAGTCGTGCTTGATATTTTGCACATTATTGTGCATTTAATTTACAGAAGTTATTGCCCCTGCTACAGCCAACTTGATTTGTTCCAAAAGGCATCACCGCTTATCTACATTCAATACGCAGATAAGATTAGAAGATATTTTGTATTTTTAAAATATTATAAGTCAAATATGCTTTTCACTTATAAATGTAATGAACAGCAGTTCGTTTTAATGTTAGAGAGTTTGAAAAATAGAAAAAGACAGAGAAGAAGGCAGAGCAGGAAAAACAGAGGAAAAATAGAGTCGCTGTGTTTTGGAGCAGCAATGCATTCTACAGGCTGTTTCAGCAACTATCTGTGTGTTTCAGCAACAGACTGTGTGGTGTTTCAACAACTATCTACTAGATGCTGAAACACGAATCTGTGTTAAAAAACAGAGTTTACAAAAACAGAGTATGGAGTTTTTAGTTATTCCAGAACTGTAGTTCTGAAGAAGTTTGTAATTTTTATTGTCATTTTTATGGTTAATAAAAACAGAGCTTTTCTCCATATCTTCTTTGTCCAGATTTCTCTCATTTCTTTGTGTTGAGTTGAGGAACTTTGCTTCCTCTCTTTTGTTCAAAATTATCAGAAATTTCCATCATGTTGTCTTTTTGTGCATTAACATCCTAAACCGGTCAAAATATGGATTTTGTTGATGTCTCTAGTTAATGGCTGTAAAGTCTTTGTGACTGCTCTTTTTGGGAGTGAGTTGTGATACTATTTTTATCATCAACGTGCTCTTGATTCATTGAACTATTTTTAATTTTTTAAAATAATTTTCTCTATTGTTATTGAATTGGAGTGTGATTTATAAAAGCTTTCTTCCAAAATTTTCAGAAAGGTTATATTTTGTTTGGAGTGAGAATATTGGCAGTTTTCTCGGTTCCTATCACGATGGAATTTTTTACTTTTTATCGGAAGTTGGGCCTCTTTAGTGTTCTATATTGTTTGCATGAAGGCACCATCTATGTTCACAATGATAATTCTCTTAGTTTATATAACGTGCTCGTCGTGTTTCATGGATATTCATGAAGGCTATTCTGCGACTACTTCATTTTTAGTGGGAATTTGAGAAACTCATTTTCGGAGGCTTAAGCATTCATAAACTTCAACATATGGTTATTTGGGAGGTATCACAATGACTCTGTGAGAGCTCAGCACTCAGCTTCTCAATAGCTCAGGACTGCAAGTAAATTACACGCATATGATAAGGTGGAGATCAAACGAAAGAGTACAACGCAGTTAATCTATACACATCAAGAAATGCTATCGAGATTTCCAATTTCTGGCTTTAATGTTTCAGTTACTACGGCCGTACTCTTTCCAAAATCTTATATCTATTAAAACGCATGAATGGCGTTGCTAATTATTATGATTTATCTATTCATGAGAATGCAATAGAGAGAGAGTTTGTGTATATATATGCATTTACAGAATTTGTAATCTCTACTCTAATCCGAATTCTGAAAAAAATATCGGCAATTTTTATTGAGTTGAGTTATATAATTCTAGTTGTTTTAAGGCTCTGAATTGGCTCTCTGTGCAGCTCAGTCACTCATGAAGGGGTCGCTTACCCTGAGGGCAGGGACTTGCTGCTCTGCAGCTTCCCTTGTTTCTCTTATAATTTAGTTTCTTTCAAAATTAAAATACAAGGTGTTTCTTGTCGCACTAGATATTTTATTGCTAGGGATTTTATGAGACTCGAAGACCCTAATGTTTCATGATAAAAATTTAATTTGAAAATATGAATTTGAGAGAGGCCTCCCCCTTCATGACATTTACGTACATTTACCTCATTTTCCCTTTAAACTTCCATGATCACTAGTTGGTTCCCTAACTTCATGTTTTGTTTTACATCTTTTTCCCTTACAATGTTCTTGAAGGGACAACCTTTTTTCCTAGAACATTATGTTTCATGGTTGCTTGCCCACACTAGGCGCTGAGTCATATTGCACATGATAACACTAGAAATAAGAGGTCCCTCCCTAGTGTCTTCGATATTGGGAGATTTACGAGAAGGCTCTCGAGGCTAGTCATATCTCGGTTTCTCATGAGGAGATTTTGATCTCAACTAATACTTACTCGTATTCCTTAACTCGTATTCTTCATTGATGAATTTTCCTTACTCATATTCTTCAACCTCTTCATCATCCTTCAATTCTTCTTTTTTCAGAACCGGGCCTAATCCATCCGATATTTCTCCGTTGTTAGTTCTTTTTTCTCAAGCACATTGAAAGGGTTTGAAGATGTTGAATTTTCGTTGTTGTTCCAATTGTTCAGGGGTTTGGGTCTTCCAGCTTTCCATCGATTCCCATTTATCCATTGAGTGTGTCATTTCTCCCATGAAGGCACATTTTTTTAGGCCCTTTGTTATTCAGTATATTAGTGCAATTCCGAGCAAAATGGCCATATTCATGGAAATGTTGGAATTTAAAATTATTTTTTTCATCTGCTATGGTTTTTCGATGGATCGAATCCCTAGGATTAAGTTGGTTGATTTCTACAGGCAAAAATTTTTCTAGATCCAGTTCGACAGACAAATATTTGCGCAGGTGAACTAGGAACTTGTAGGTTAAGCCTTGTCAATATATTTCCTGAATCCATTTCCAAAAGCTCGTAAGCAATTGTCACTCCAACAGGGCACAAGGAGACATGATATCTTGACCTATATTGCGATCGCAATCGAGATGTCCTTATCATGATTGAAGTCATGATTGAAGTCTAGATTACATTTTTTCAAATACATTTCATAATATCAAAAAAAGAAAAAAAGAAAAAGATAGGGCACATTTCTAAAGATCACAACTCTATATTCTTTAAATTCAAAGAGGAGTACATAAAAACCATTACCGACTGCATAAAGAGCATTGTTTCCTTTCATCTTTGAACTCTATGTTTTCTCGATCCATACCTCTATTGATATCAAATATGGAACCTCGTAAAATTTTCGATTATTTCTCTCTCAGAAAATGTTGAACGAGGTTTTGTGGGCACCCAGAATAAAAGGAACGTTTTGAACTTCCTCATTCCTTTTCATGAATTTCGAAAAAAACTGAGAGGTTCGAACTTGCTTCCGGAGGGATGCATACGGACTTAGAACGTGGTTGCTTCATCTGAGGGTATCGATCCCCCTCCAGGGATACCATCAAAGGAAAACCTATGGTTTCTGCAGTCCGCAATGAATATAATATAGTATTTATATTCAGTTTTGCTTTTACCAGTTGCAAAATATATATATATATATATATATATATATATATATGAACTCTCTTTACAAAATATTTTAATCTTCTTTTGTTTTAAAGATAGACTATTCAATCATTTTTTAAATACTTATTATTTGTGTATTTATTTATATTATGTTTAATTATTCTTATATATTTTCTAATTTGTTAAACAAAAATTACATTACTATACTATATATAAATTAATTAATTAATGTATAGTCTCATAATAATATACTTAATAATAATGATAAAAAAACAAACTATATTTATTCATTTTAATATAAATAAATAAATTTGTATTGTATTTGGATTTATATTAGTTATTTTAATATACATAAATCGATTAGCATATAATCTCAAAAAAATATACCTATTAATCAAGAATAGGAAAAAAAACTTTATTACATGTAAAATCATATAGCATTTGTTTTTATGGTAAGTATATTTGTTTGATAATTATTTATAATTAGACTATGGGTGTAGAATAGATGGTGATGTGTTTTATTGTTAACGCACTCCATTATGTGAAGGTATGTGAAGGTAACTCGTTCAAAATTCTATGGGAAAAATCCATCCATGTTAAAGATTAGTGTGGCCGAGAGACAAAGTAGGATCCCCAAGTTATTTTGATGGCTTAGATGCCCCTCAATCAAAGCTTCTCAAGCCAAAAGTTAAGCATTCTCAAGATAAAATAGCACACACACACTCAATATATTCTATATTATTAATCAAGGAAATTACACACATATTTATACAAGAAAAAGTCTCAAGATAGGAATTCTATCTTAGACGTACAGTAGTGTGGTTGAGAGATTCTCTCGACCGCACACTAAACTAGGAGAAACTATATTCTAGCTAATTCCTATTATGTAGGAACAAACTCCTCAAATGGAGAATTACAACCATAGACAAGTAGGAATTAATTATTTCTAACTCCCCCCCTTAATGACTACTTGTCATGATGTTAATTCACAAAGTCTGGTTGTGGTCAAACATAACAAAGAATATGTCGACGTCCATATAAAAGAGCAACCATCCACCGGAATGCATGGGTACCAACCATTGCAACCGCTAGTCCTGTAGGATGTCTTTACGCCATGTCCAAATCGATCGTTATCTTGCAGGAATGCACCTGCAAATCCACCACCATCAGGCGAATTGCATGTGCAAAATCTCCAAAAACACAATCTGCCTCTCTCGGACAGATCCGCAGCTTCTCCGATCTGCTTCTCCACAAATCGTCAAACGAAGATGAGGCTTCTCGTGGATCTTCCAATCTTCCTCTCCCGGATAGATCCGCAACTTCTCCGATCTGCTTCTCCACAAATCGTCAAACGAAGATGAGGCTTCCCGCGAATCCCCATGAAGTTGAGTTGGCATCTTCCTGAACAAAAAATCGTGCGCTTCCGCGCCATTCCCGTGATTTGGCGCGTTGGCACGAGTATGTACTGAAAAGTCGCGCCAATTGTACTTCTCAGCACAGCTGTCAGCTAAGAAAGCACATCAACCCCCTTCTTCTCAGAGATTAATGAATCATCTGAGACTGAGCCAGGTGTTACTGCAGTCCACCTGCTCAAATTGAGCACAAAGCTCTGTTGAGCACACAGCTCTCATGCACACGCGGACACTCATGTACTTGCGGCCACAAAGGCACCTCAAGCCACAAAGGCAACCAACCACAAAGGCTCTATATATGGTTTCTGGCTCACCACCAACCATCACTTTATAGTGACAAAAGATGGTTTCAGGCTGACCATAAACCATTACAAAGTGGTTTTAAGATCACCACGAACTTTCAAATCTGAACGATCTAAGCTGTGCCATTGTAGTGGGTAGTAAAGGAGTGCCGTGGAAAGAGCATTTTTGAACGTTGGAGAGCTGGTTTCTCTGGGAAACCAGTAGAGGAATGATCAGTTCCTATCAGGGCCATGGGCATCAAAGAAGCATGAAGGCAGCTCTGAGGAGCCGGAGAAGCCTTTTAATCTGCATGCTAAAACGCCCGACTTCGTTAATGAATATGGCTATTACATTAAAGCCAATTCACAATCCCATCCTCCCAAGAAGCAGCTGGTGAAAGCGCCAGAGACGTGAAGCTGATGTGACCCTATTGGAATGCACAACGAATGTGATGATTGCCTGCTGTGTGTATACTTTAGATCGAAAGAATCCTTAGGCGTATGTTATTGGGAGAAAGTAGAGGCATCAGTAGATGGCGTGTTGGGCGGTTATGGGCATGTTAATGGCCGAGACGTGAAAGACAACAATGAGTTCCTTGTTGACATTATTGGTGAACGCTTAACATAGAATGGGAATTTGGTTGCTTTGGATTGTGGAGCAGGCGTTGGGAGGGTCACAAAGAACTGACTTCTAAAGCATTTTCATGAGGTGGATCTGGTAGAACCTGTTTCACATTTTCTGGAAAGTGCTCGTGAAAAGATGAAGGTTGGCAGTCAGTCCAAATCAGTGGCAAATCATTCTATGAATTTTTACTGTATTCCTCTCCGGGAATTCACCCCAGACGAAGGCAGATATGATGTTATATGGATTCAATGGTGTATTGGTCACCTTACAGATGCTGATTTCGTTGCATTTTTTTTTTTTAATCGAGCCAAGGCGGGATTATATATATACAAAACAAAGGCCCAGAAAGGCTTTCCTCAAGAATTGTATCCAGTCAAAATGTATGCGTTGACAACAGAGCCACCTGCAATCGTGCAAGATGTTTCCCATGAAAGAAGATAAAAGAGACGAACTAAGAAATCCCCATTCCCAGAATTCATTATTTTTCAATATTCTGTAGAGATCTGTAATCTCTTATTTGCTCTGATACCAAGATAAAATAGCACACACACACTCAATATATTCTATATTATTAATTAAGGAAATTACACACATATTTATACAAGAAAAAGTCTCAAGATAGGAATTCTATCTTAGACGTACAGTAGTGTGGTTGAGAGATTCTCTCAACCACACACTAAACTAGGAGAAACTATATTCTAGCTAATTCCTATTATGTAGGAACAAACTCCTCAAATGGAGAATTACAACCATAGACAAGTAGGAATTAATTATTTCTAACTTCTCAAGACTAACACAATATATATATATATATATATATTAGATTTTTATAATAATATGAATAAATATTACTTTGTAATAATATTGATATTGAAGTTTTGTAAAAAATGTATATTAAGTATAAATTTATGGTTGGAGCATACAATTGATGTATATTGGATAGAATGTTACAAGGAAAATTTCTTCAAAACTTATAAAATGAAGAGGGAAAAATACAAAACTCTTACAAACAAATTGGAAAAAGGGGGAAATGCGACATTGCACCTTCTAAAACTTGAACATACTACTTTATTAAAATAATAGATTCTTACAAATTTCTTTCACAAAATGATACAAAAGAAAATCATTTCTAATATTATAGCATAGCTGACCCCACATAGGATCCAAGGTAGTCAAGAGAGTGTTAGGTAACAAGTTTTGGGGATTTCTTTCTTCAGATTTTCTATTTCTTGTTAGAGGAAGGGATGAATGTGGATTTTTTTTTAAACATAAAATTTTAAAAAGGAAGAAGAGGAATGAATGACCACCTCCTATTTCACCTTTATAGCGTCTCCTTTCTTCTTTTCTAAAACTTGGTTTTTCTCTTGTAATGATTCCAAATTTCCCCAGATGGAATGTTGTCCTTATCATCCAAAATGATGTTATAAGTTTGCGCTTGATCTTTGGATGGATGATCAGAATGGGGTGTGGGATCAGGTCTAGGATGGGCTTCTAAATGATCATATTCTTTCTTGAAAGATTATTGTGCTCCAAATATATTAGTGGAGAGAGTAGGCTAATGTAATTTAGTCTCAATGGCCAGTGAAGTATTACTTGGTTGTTTCTTTTTATTTTTTGATTTTTATTTCACTGATCCGTGCTCATCATTATTTTGGGAAGGTGGTGTTGACTTAGAAGGTGACTAATATCCTTGATCATTAGGAATTTGTTTTTCAAAGTTCCATACTCATTACATAAGTTGCATTTAAAAGGAATATAGTAATAATCTAGGGCTTGAAGATGGCTCCAACTCTCCATGCCAAGCTAAATTCCTCAAGAAGTCCTTTTGCAAAATCCATTTGTACTAAAATTATACTATATGAGAGATTATTTTCCTTATGCTTTGAGCAAGTAATATAGAGTCCCAACTTGTCTCTACTAGCTTCGAAGCTACCATCACCCTACAAAATTACGGGTAAATATGGAAATTTAATCCATACAAAGGCATAATATAATTTGCATAATGGGGTTAAATTATAGATTCCAATGGGAAAGAAACATCCCCTAGATCCCATGAAGTAGGGCCCAAATATCAATATTATATCTTTGTCATTTTTTCTTTCGAAAATAAAAAGCATAAAAAGCTTTTCGAAGACATAAAGTAACAAATGGCCCATGATCTGCCAAAATTTTAGGAGATTCAATCCAAAATAGAGATAAGACTAGGCCAAAGGCAAGTAAATTTACCCATTAACCCCTTTTTTCTGAAAGATGTTGATGGTCTCTTTCACCAAAGAATACCTAGAAATGGAATATCTCCTACTATTTTTAAAAATATGCTTTACTTAAAACAAGTATAAATTACCCTCTAATAAAAGAATCATTGGATATAGAGACATGCAATAAAATAACAAGATTAGAAATAACTCTAATTAAACTACAACAATATGAAGAACTCTTCAAAAAAATCCCTCTCCCTTAACAAAATTTACCTTCATATTTTAAGGTAAAGTAAGTTGAAGGCTTCCTCTTCAAATCTAAAGGACATAACCACACAAATCATTGATAAAATTCTATGTTCCCTAGGACACGAGATGATAAGTTCATGCATGCAACACCTATAGATCAATCAGTGAATTCACCTAAATCTCTTCATAGATCGAATAGCGGTGGGATCCAACCAAATATGCTACTCAAGAGAATCTGAGACCAATAGCCATGTCTACCTTAATAATACCCATGAAACATCAACTAAGGAAATGTGAACAACCAAGATTGGATATTACTTAGTGACAACATTAGATTTATTCTCAACATAGAGGGAGTTGCCGTGATGGCTAAGGAAACGATAGTTGTTATAATAGTTGGCCATGAGTATTATCTCGTCTAAATATTATTGCTTAGTAATAAATATTTTTTTTGTTTATATGTATAAATAAAATTAATTTTTTTTTAATAAAATAACATTATACTTTGAATATAATTTTGCATATTTGATATTTATTTTGTATTTTGCGAATTATATATATCACATTTTCAAAACTGAATTTCATATTTAAAACATTAGTTTTCAGTTAAAAAATAAAATTATATAAATAACCAAAAAATATTGCTAAATTAAATTAAATTAATATTAATGTGTTAAAATATGGCAATGTTACATTTTTAATAAAATGTTTTGAATCGAAAATAAAAAATTAAAAGAAGAAAAAGAAATAAAGGTAAAAAATTAGGAAAATCAAAATTAAAATACAATAAACTAGAATAATAAAAGTAGGAGAAAACGCGGATGGGAAAGCTAAAAGTGGTTTCAATTGTTTTTTCTATTTAAATATCATAATATTACAAAGACTCTATATATATATATATAATATTATATGATTTATATTTATTTTATCTTTTTCCAATTACACAATATTAATATTAAATATATATGAAATGGTATGAATATAATATGTTACAATAATGTCAATACTTAATTTGCAATTGATAACTATTCATATCAATTTTCTTTTTAAAACATTTTAATTTTTTTTTATTTTTAGGATAAGTTATTCAATTTTTTTTATTAATTTTATAAGTTAATAATGTTTTTTTTTAATTTAATTATCTTCTAATAAAGAATATTTCTTGCTTTTATATTTAGTTATATTAAGTGTAATTGTTCTTATATATTTTTTATTTTTTAGATAGAAATTATATTACTATAATATATATAAATTAAATCATTTATAAAAAAAATATATACTTAATCAGTTTAATATCTAATATGCTACATTGTTGCTTAGTACATGTCTTTTATGCATAAAGTAATTGATAGAAGTATAAAAATTCCCCTCATCACCATGCATGAACATCTTAAATTTTTTTAATTATTAAAAGTTATGATTTGCAAGATTCTATTTTGTAGGCCACATTATAATAGTTTAGATCTTCTTCAACTTATGAATTTAGGTTTATACTTTAGAATATTAAAAAAAGTTTCCAAAATATTAAAAAAAATGAAATTGTTAAAGTTTGTCAGTAGGGATATTTTTATAGTTGAATTTTACAATGTTAAGATTCAATAAGTGTTTAGTTAAAACAATGCTATTTCTATTTTGCCTTAAAATTATTTATAAAAAAAAAATTATACAACAAATGGCATCAATTGGCTTGTGTTTATTGACTACATTCTTAAATAACTAAAGCATCTAAAAATTCTTATAAGGCTTCACTTTGCATTATTTAACAACTTGATATTTCAAAACCTTATATAACTCCTACACAAGTTTCTCATAAAATCAAGCTAGCTATTACACATGAGTAAAAATGTTTAAAAGAAAAATATTTAATATCAAAAAATCAAGTTAGCTATTAAAGATAGTCAAAAATGTTTGAAAGTGTTGGACACATAATCCTCTAAGTGTTGGTGTGGAATGTAAACAGTCAAAGAGAGTTCCACAGAACACTTGCTATGTCAAGACCAATGGTCACAAGGAAGTGTATAAATGTGTATCATAGCTAATAATAAAGGCATTCAATGTTTTATCCAATTTTGGTTGTCTTCTCCATGTGTGTATCTAGCATGACATCAGAACTAGTGATTGCTAGGCCTGCTCCAATTTAAACCAATAATATAATTTTGTAGCCAATTATGTCGAGCCTAGCCTTTATAAACTTTGTCCCCTACACTCTGCCATTATTTTTCACCTTCTCAGCGAAATTCAAGTTGTATTCTCTGCCCTATCCATTTTCTAGAACTTGAGCATTGTCATAGATTGAATATTTCTCTCATAGGCTTTGAATTGCATTGCACAATATTGAATACCTACATTTTCTCTTCGTCGTGATTATGTCATATCTTCACATATAAATCAATATGTTATCATTGCAGGCTCTTCTTGTTACCCAAATTTTAATGCTAATGTTGTCGATGATAATCCAGAGGAGAAATAGTCTGTAGAGGAAGACATCATCAAATTGCAACGAAAGAGCTTCCATCAAGTAAGTGTTTCTCTTGTCAGTGAGCACACAACAAGGAGCTCAATGCTCAAAGCTGATTAAAGAATTCTATAAATCATCTCAAACCTTGGTGAATGGATGCTTCCAGTTGTGCGATGGAGCTTCATGTTAGCTATCATATGCACATCAGTATTGGTGAGTACCCATCTTTGTGTGTCACTCCATTGTCAAACCCAAATTTGAAGAATATTCAAGAGTAATTTGTGGCTACATTGGTGGGGGTCGTGAGGAAATTTATGTTTGGGCTCGATAGAAAAAGGCTCTATAGATATTCTCGTTGTAGCCTTGTCAATACATCCCCATTTCAAATGTCATTCTCCTCAACATTTGAAAATGAATCCTTATCCTCCTTTTGTGTCAGAATTTTTTTATAATTTCAAACACACAAAGGAATTAAAATTCCTCAACAAAAATACAGGGATTAATGGACATAGATGCATACGCAACACTATTTCATTAAGTATAAAACTGTTACAAAATGAAAGTCTCCCTCAGAACAAATTTTTGGATTTATGAAAGTTAACTGCTACAAAACACAACATTATACTTTTCTCTCTGTCTCTCTTTCTACCTTCGAGCATTACAAAACAATACACAGTCTAATATTCGACTCTACAACTCTATATCAGTAAAAATAGAAATTACATTATATATATGAAGAATTGGAAAAACAAATCTAATTTAATGCCATTTAATGGCTCAAAAAGAAAATTCAACAACTCCTGTGCGTGGTTGATCAGAATCCTGGCTAGGTTAACCACCTTCACTATGCGATGCTGCAGAGGCACTCCCCGGCTGGACTGAAGATCTGGCCTGTGCTACCATAGTGAACGATAGTCGTCGATCTACGGACAATGCCCGATGGGCGGGGCAACTGTGGAGGCACTCCTTCATTGAAACAACAGGTTGTTTGTGCTCGGAGGTTATCATTGATCTCATATCAACGATAATATCATGGATGTGAGTGGGCTTTAACACATCGTGGATTTAAAACATGCAATAAAAAACCTTTTTCATAAACATATCAGATCCATTATTTTTCCCCGCTGACTAGACTTCGAAAGTTATGCGATTGGGCTCCTATTGGCTGTTGGTGGAGCTCGGTGGACTTCAAGCAATCTTCAAGTAGATTTCATAGAGGCTTATCGCATCCACTTTGGGAGGTGGTGACGTCAACTCCATTCTATGCAATTGACTTACCCAAAGTGATGGATAACTTAATAATTTTCACCTGCAATACACGATATGTGATATCGACAATATCACATCGCAGATGAAAAAAGGACTTGTGATGGTGCAGAAAGGTAATGTGATATGCGATAGGACGTTCATTGGCCCATTGGTGTTGCATTGGCGGAGATGGGTTCCACCACTATGACGTGGCCCATTTAAATCAAAAGAAAATGAGGTTAAATGAAACTTTGGTTGGTGGATGGTGTTAAGGTGGGAAGTAACATGGTGTAGACCACGATTTACATAATCAAAACAAGGTTGCGCCTGTGTAAAGAAAAAATGGCTTTTGCAGGAGAATTAAACCAAAATTGAATGCACTGTTGCATGCAAACCCAAACCAAAAATTTGTTGTTGCTGTTGTAGCCTTTTGTCCTTCTACTCTACTATAATATCCCCTTTCTTGATCCAGTCAAAGTGGATAGAATTGACCCATGGTATTAACCCATGGTATTTCTTTATGGTATTTTCCCATGGTATTGACCCATGGTATTTTCACATGGTATTGACCCATCAAGCCTATAAAAGGGAATAAAGCTAGGCATTTAGAGCATTCTGGATTATCTATCTTATTATGTTTGGGTTGAGAACCTAGCATGGCTAGTTCTATCATTAATCTCGGGACGAAAACTCTGCGGTGATGTTTATGTGGTGGATCCATCTAGGATTCAGAAGTGGGCTTCAATTTCTTATATTTTTCATTGTCAAGCAGCTGTGCATACCATTTGTAGGATTTTATGGTCTGGGCATGTATTTTACTTTCAGTGAATAATAATATAAATAAATGGTTGCATTTCTTGTGTTCTGGTTCTTGATGAAATATTATATTAAATGAGAACACTAAGATGTTTTAGATCTATCAAAATTTTTATTGTCTGGAATCTTACAGTGGTATCAAATCTATGCATCCTGCCAACCTGAGAGTTTTATGCAAGGAACTTTGGTGAAATTTAATTTTCACCCTAGCCAACATTTCTCACTTCGGTGATATTTATCACCCTAGTTGGATTTTTATTTTTCGGTAAATTATTTTATTGGGAGAAATAAGTGAAGGGAAAATAATTTATAAGTCTGTGGGTTAAATTTGTGAAAATATTTGAAGGCATGATACAAAAAATAATTTATAGCTTGTATATAGCCTCTTATGAATAAATGTACCCATGATATTTATTCATGTGTATGGAAGATTCATATCTTTCTTGCAAATATGTTCATTGTTGAAAGGCTGGAAAATTATTGCTAGACATGGATCATTTCCAGGTTTTTCATTAGCTAAGAATTAAGATCCATTGATGCCAGTGTCGTCATTTTATTTTTGGAAACGCCACAAGAATCAACATAATGATATATCAGTCGATTCTCTGGGCTACAATACTTCTATGGATCAAAGATGGCAACAACATACAAATCAGAGGCAAGAGCAGAGAAATAGGCCTTTCTCTCGAAAGGTCCATGTTATCCTTCAGCAGTAAAAAGATATACGGAAGGAAGATGTAACAAGAAAGTGTCTCTTCGAACTTGGATCCAAATTACTAGGTACAAAGTCAAAATATGTTCTCCTACATCTAGACACATTAAATATGGCTTTGAGCTTGATAAAGAAATCAGAATGGGAAGGGTCAAGTTGGGCCTTGAATCCATCCATGCTTGCTTTGATACAACCTAGGTTCGTATACCATTCTTTTGGAAAGGTTAGAATCGCAGTCGCCTCTTGTCTCAATAAAATCATAGGGTTAACTTCATCGCTATTTCCCTACAATGATGACATCATGAGGAGGACTTTTTGGGTAATGGTAGAAGCACTCCAAGGGTTTGACAACACCACCGTTCTTACTTTTTTCTAGAAGCACACAATTTTGGATGCATGGTGAAATTCAAATTTGGTATGCTTATGCTGGATCTAGAGTGTGATTATTTAATCCTTCAGAGGTTCCAATACTTTTGTAATGTAATTACAACATCTCATCCAAACTACATCAAAACAGACATGCAAAAGATCATGTCTCCGATCCTAGGAGAAGATAGGGCCATCTGTGAACAATTGAGATCCAAATTGTTGGCCATTTGGAGGAAGGAGCTAATTGCATCACCTACTACATATGAACTAGCTGAGGGGTTTATCAAACAGAGTATCAAACTACTTAGAAAGAAGTTAACCAAGGAGGAACTAACAAAGATTTGTGGAGACAGGAAGAATGAACTAAGGAGGAAAGGCTTATGCTTTGTATGCAAGGGAGTTTGGGCATTGGACCATTCATGTCCAGATGATAAGGAGGCAACAAGGATGGAAAAATTAGAGACCTCTTTAGATGATGTAGATTCATCCATATATGGGTTCACCAGTTTTCAAGAGAGGGCCTATGAAGGATCTGAGTAGTCAAGTACCAATGGTGAGCAGCGACACCATGTTCTTCAGAGAAACTTGTAGGACAAGTTGATCAATCAGATTGACATAGTACATGATGAATGGAAGGAGCTAATTCCCCTTGATGATGTGGTAGTTGAGTCTATAAATACATCGGAGGAAATCCATAAAGAGTATGGGCAATCAGGTATAAACAACAGTCCACTAGTACATCCATGTTGGACAACCAAAGAGGATGGATAATTTATCCTCACATGTAAAGAGGTCCAAGAAGAATACACTCAAGGAGAATCAAAGGAGGAGGGAGCCATAATAAATCTATATGATAAGCATGATCATGCAAGGCAGCAGGACAAATATAGTATGCATGATGAGTATGATCACGAGGAGCAACATGACAAACATAATGTGCAAAATGGACCATTCCTAGAGAGTTGGTCAAAGGCTCAAGTTGAAGACGTGGTCATTGGGCATCGGGTACAAACAAATATAAAGACAGTCAGCACATCACTAGAATTTCCAATAGAAGGCTTTCGAGAAAGGATCAAGCATTTCAAGACAAATCTTATGTTGTTGAAGCAGAAAGTCTGGATAGTTCGAGACACTCCCTTACAGGAAAACAGAAAAAATGAGGAACTCATAGGGGTATGTGATGAATCAAAGACCAAGTTGTCTAGTGTTGAGGAATGACTCAAATCCCTCACAAGATAGCAAGAGGAGTACAATTGGGAGTTTTAGAGCAGCTCTCTACAAGAATACATAGATAAGGCTTGCAACACCAACAACCCATATGTATACCTTGGGAAGAGCAGGGAAGAGTTCTCCAAATACATCAGGTTGGGTAACCAAGTAGAGCAGTATGAATCGAGCATCGAACAAAATCAACATAGTAGATTTATAGATATTCATTCTTTCCCAAGTATGGATTGGCAAGAGATTATGAGTTGGTATTCTATTGATGGGTTGATTATTTGGAGGATACCCATGGCCAAGGGAAAATTACAGCTTGAACCACTTGGTACGGACAACGATGGACAGTTGAAATGGTACCATAACCCACAGGTCCCAGGATTTAGGTGGCATTGGGATCTGGAAGAATCCATTGGGGAAAGGATTGTTTGGGATCTAGGTAAATCTATTGAGGGGAGGATTGGTCAGAGGATTTTTTTGGATCCAGGCATTGGAGGATCCATTCAGGACCATTCAACATGGAGGGCGCATCCGATTGTATGGGATCCTAGTATCAATGTATAAATGCTTCTGTTGTGGATAGAAGTGGATCGCTTGAGGACAAGCAATCTTTGCGCGGGAGGATTTGTAATATCCCCTTTCTTGATCTAGTCAAAGTGGATAGAATTGACCCATGGTATTGACCCATGGTATTTCTTGATGGTGTTTTCCCATGGTATCGACCCATGGTATTGACCCATGGTATTTCTTGTTGGTATTGACCCATCAAGCCTATAAAAGGGGAGAAAATATAGGCATTTAGAGCATTCTAGATTATCTATCTTATTATGTTTGGGTTGAGAACCTGGCATGGCCAGTTCTATCATTAATCCCGAGACGAAAACCCCACGGTGATGTTTATGTGGTGGATCCATCCAGGATTCACAAGTGGGCTTCAATTTCTTATATTTTTCATTTTCAAGTAGTTGTGAATGCCATTTATAGGATTTTATGGTCTGGGCATGTATTTTACTTTGAGTGAATAATAATATAACTAAATGGTTTCATTTCTTGAGTTTTGGTTCTTGATGAAAGATTATATTAAATGAGAACACTAAGATGTTTTAGATCTATCAAAAAATTTATTGTTTGGAATATTACATCTGCAGTTGAAGTTAATATTTCAACGCTCCCCCTAAAATTCAACTACTAGGTTCTCTTCCATACCCAAACACTTTCTCAAATAATTAAAAATTTTCTTCCCCAATGATTTTGTCAAAATATCAGCAAACCGCTCTTCAGTTCTGCAATGTTGCAAAACAATTTCACCATTGTTCACTATCTCTCTGATGTAGTGATACTTGGAATCAATTTTTTTCGTTCTCTTGTGAAACACTAAATTATTTGACAAAGCTATAGCTGAGCTACTATCACGATAAATTGTTTTTCCTTTTACCTATTCATGACAGAAACTCCTCAACATTCTTCTCATCCAAACTTTTTGACATGCTAATGCTCTAGCAACCACATACTCTGCCTCTGCTGTAGATAAAGCCACAATTGGCTGTTTCTTAAAAGCCCATGAAATGGCTCTTGAACCAATATGAAAAACATGACCAAAGGTTCTTTTCCTGTCATCTATAATTCCATCCCAATCACTGTCAGTATATCCAATCAATTCATATTTTTCTGAAGTAGTGTATAAAATACCATACCTTCTTGTTCCTTTCACATACCTTAGAATTCTTTTTGTTGCTTGCCAATGTGCCTCTTTTTGACTTTCGATAAATCTAGAAATTAAACTCACAGCATGCATAATATCTGTCTTAGTGCATTCAAATACATGAGGCTGCCAACTATGCTCTTGTACAAACTTGGATCAAAATCCTTGCTGTTGTCCTCTTTTCTTAACTTCAATCCCATCACTATAGGATTAATTGTTGCCTTGCAATCATGCATATTAAATCTTTCCAAAACTTCATTTACATATTTGGCTTGAGATATAAAAAATTTATTTTCATTTTTCTCTACTTATATTCCTAAGCAGTATTTCAGCAATCCCATATCAGTCATCTCAAATTCATCCTTTATGATTATTTTAAAATTCTCAATGAGGTAAGCATCATTACCTATAAAGATAACATCATAAACATACAAAATAACAATGAGCATCTTACCATATTTATCCTTAATGTATAATGTGGGTTCTCCTTCACATTTTTCAAACCCATTTTCCTGTAGATAGGCATCTATCCTACTGTACCATGCTCTTGGTGCTTGTTTCAACCCATAAAAAGATTTCTTCAATCTACAAGCTTTGTGCTCTTTTCCTGCTTTCTCATATCCTAGAGATTGTTCAACATATACCTCTTCCATCAATACTCCATTTATGAATGTTGATTTCACATCCATTTGGTAAACTTTCCACTTGTGTTGTGTTGCTATGGACAACACTACTCTTACTGTTTCCATTCTTGCAACCGGTGCAAACGTTTCTTCATAATCTCTTCCATGTTGCTGCTTGTAGCCTTTGATAACAAGTCTGGCCTTGTGCCTTTCAATATTTCCTTTAGCATTTCTCTTGGTCTTATAGACCCATTTTACTCCAATAACTTCTTTACCTTTTGGGAGATCAACCAATTCCCATGTCTTATTTTTCTCTATGGAATTCATTTCTTCAGCCATAGAATCTATCCACTTCTTCTCTTTTATAGCTTCTTCAAAATGAATAGGATCATCTACATGATAGTACAATGCAAATAAAGATTTCATACCTTCATTTGTTTCCTCTTGCTCATAAATATCATTCAGACTTCTAAATCTAGTTCCTCTTTCACTTGGTGTACTTGTTCTTATAGAAGCACTCAAATTTGCTCCTTGTGGTGTGCTTGGACAAGCACTATTATCACTTCTCAACGATGTTCTCAATCTTGCTTGTGGTGTCCCTTGTTGTCCTTGTGTTCGTGGAGGTGGTGCTGCTAATGCGGGATGTATTTTAGCCATCTCTTCCTCATTATCATCATGAGACAAACAACTTTTAACATTCACTTTTTTCTCAATGCTTCCATCCCAAGCTTCTTCCTCAATGAACTGTACATCTATGCTTATAACAAACTTCTTGTTGGATGGGTTATATAATCTGTATGCCTTGGATTATTTAATGTATCCAATAAATATGCACTTCTCCCCCTTACTGCCAACTTCTTCCTTAGTTGATCGGGAATGTGTGCACGAGCCACACAACCAAAAAATCTCATGTGGGTGACAAATTGTTTTATGCCACTCTATGCTTCTTCTCGAACTCTGTTCATTATAGCTTCAGTTGGGAATCTATTCAAGATGTATGCTGCACAATGTACAGCTTCAGCCCAATATTCATTTGGCAAATGTTTTTCCTTCAACATACTTCTTACCATGTCCATGATGATTCTATTTTTCCTTTCAGCAACCCCATTTTGCTACGATATATACCTTGCTATAAAATGTTTGTGTATCCCCTTTTCTAAAAAAAAACACAAAAATTATTTTTATATATACTCACCTCCTCTATCATTCCTTAAGACCTTAATAATTTGCCCACTTTGATTCTCTACAAGAGCCTTAAAGTGGCAGAATTTCTCAAACACTTCACTCTTATATTTCAAGAAATAAACCCAAGTTTTTCTTCTGTAATCATCAATTAAAGTCAGCATATAAAGGATTCTTGATAGTGATGTTGTTTGCATTGGTCCACACAAATCTGAAAGGAAAATTTCTAAGGGTGCCTTTGCCCTTATGCTCTTTCCTGATGGAAATATTTCTCTGTGTTGTTTTCCCAAGATGCAGCCTTCACATAGGCTGTTCAGTTTCTTAGTCAATGGTAATCCATTTACCATTCCTTTCCTATGCAACAAATTCAGACCTCCAAAGTTGAGATGTCCAAATCTCAAATGCCATAACCATTTTTCATCTTTTTCTTCTCTTTGGAATGTCTCTTGTGTCACTGCTGCCATTTCATCTCCTTTCTTCAAATCTACTCTCATATTGAGAGGGAACATTCTCTTCCTTGTCATCTTCACTTCTACAATGCATTGCTTGCTTGGTGTTTTATCCATTATTGTGCATACATCATCTTCAAAGAAAACATTGTACCCCTTTTGAATGAGTTGTCCAATGCTCAAGAGGTTACACTTCATACCAGGCACATAGTATACATATGATATAGATCTTCCTTCTCCTTTCTTTTTCAAAACACTTACTGTGCCTTTTCCAATGATAGAGACCTTAGTGTCTGTCCCCAATGTTACTTGAGACTTTACATTTCATCTAACATGGAAAGCATGGAAATGTTTCTATTCATATGGTTGCTACATCCTAAATCTAGAAACCATATATATTCATTCTTTTCTTCAGCCATATTACATGCTAAAAACAACTTCTCTTGACTGATATTTTCTTTAGTAAAATTAGCACTGGGTCTATCACCCATGTCACTCTGTTTCATCCTACATTCATTAGCATAATGGCCATACTTCTTACACTAATGACATTGGACTTAGGATTTATCATACCTTTGTCCATGTGCTTGATTTTGTCCACCTTGCTAGTTCATGCCTTGGCCTTGGTTTTGATTTTGATTGCTGCCCCTTCCATTTGTATTTGCAGGGTTGTTTCTTCCTCCTCTGTTTTGGCTTATATCTCTTCCTTGACCTCTTCCTCTTCCAAAGGATATTTGGGTCTTGAAGGCATGCTCCAAGGATGAGTTTTCTCTTCTACCTAATATTTTTTAATGAGTCATCAATGATGCATGAAGCTCATCAAAAGTAAACTTTGAGAGATCCTTTGTCTCTTCAATGGTTGTGGTTATCACATTAAACCTTGAGGGTAAGCTCCTCAATACTTTCTCCACTATTCTTCTTTCTTCTACTATCTCTCCATGAGATCTCATTTGGGTAACCAAACTAATCAGTAGAGTAAAGAATGAGTCTATTGTATCAAACTCCTTCATGAAAATAACTTCAAAATCCCTTCTCATTAATTGAAGCTTTGCAGTCTTCACCTTCTCCATACCTTTGTAGGTTGTTTTGAGAGTATCACGTGCATCCTTGGACCTCTTGGCTGCGGCAATCCTTGGAAATACACTTTCATGCACTCCTTGATAGAGATAGAAGACGACTTTTGAGTCCTTCTTCCTATTTCTCTTCAACAAATCCTTCTTTTCTTGTGTTAAGGCATTAAAATAATTTTCATCTGCTAGTTATTCTAGACCATATTCAACTAGCTCCCATAAATCTTGAGAGGCAAACATGGATCTGATTGTGATTTTCAAATATTCATAGTTCTTCTCATTGAACTGTGGGAGTTGAGTATTTCCTATACTTCTGCTTGTGCTGGCTCGTGCCATGGCTAGCTTACTGAACTATGCTATACAAACTTTACTGTGTTTTTAAACAAATTGTCTCTCTACTTGGGAGATAAACCTTGTCTATTTAGATGACTTCTCTAGACTGCACTTTTTAAATGAAAAACTTGGTTTTGAGGTAAATATCTTGCTTGCTGAACTTTTACTCTGCTGGTCAAAAGCTACAACAAACTCCTCCTTCTTCCTTCAGCTTCTTTGACAAACTTCAAAGAACCTGGACTAATTCTGATACCATGTCAGAAATTTTCGATAATTTCGAACACACAGAGGAATTAAAATTCCTTAACACAAACATAGAGATTGATGGATAGAGATGCATACACGAAACTATTTGATTAAGAATAAAACTATTACAAAATGAAAGTCTCCCTCAGAACAAAGTTCTGGAATTATGAAAGTTAACTGCTCCAAAACAAAACGTTATATTTTTCTCTTTGTATCTTTTTTTTCCTTAGGGCATTACAAAACAATACACAGTCTAATAGTTGAATGTACGACTCTATATTAGTAAAAACAGAAATTACATTATATATATGGAGCAATGGAAAAACTAATCTAATTCAATGCCATTCAATGGCTCAACAAGAAAATTGAACAACTCCTGTATGTGGTCGATCGACATCCTAGCCATGTTAACCACCTTCACTGTGCAACATTGAGGAGGCACTCCTTGGCTGGACTAAAGATATGGCCTATGCTAACGCAGTGAACAACAACCGTCGATCTATGGTCAATGCCCGATGGGTGGGTCAACTACGGAGGCACTCCTCCGTTTAAACAATGGGTTGTTTGTGCTTGTGGGTTATCGTTGATCTCAGATCAACGATAATCGTGCTCGTGGACGTGAGCAGAATTTAACACATCATGGATTTAAAACATGCGATAAAACACCTTTTTCATAAAATTATCACATCCATTCTTTGTCCTTGCTAACTGGACTTCCAAAGTTATGTGATCGGGCTCCTATTGGCTGTTGGTGGAGCCCGACAGACTTCAAACAATGTTCAAGCGGATTTCATAGATGCTTATCACATCCACTTTGGGAGGTGGTGACGTCAGCTCCATTCTATGCAATCGATGACCTAATACTTTGTGCATGTGATATGAGATATGTGATATCAGCAATATCGCATCGCAGATGAAACAACAAGACTTGCGATGGTGTGGAAAGGTAATGAAATATGTGATAGGATGTTGATTGGCCCATTGGAGTTGCCTTGGTAGAGATGGGTTCCACCACTATGATGTGGCCCATTTAAATCAAAACAAAACAATGGTAAATACAACTGCGGTTGGTGGATGGTGTTAACGCGGGAGGTAACGTGGTGCAGACCATGATTTACAAAATCAAAAGAAGGTTGCGTCTGTGAAAATAAAAATCATTTGTTGCAGGAGAATTAAACCAAAATTGAATGCACTATTGAGTGCAAACCAAAACCAAAAATTTGTTGTTGTTGTTGCGTCCTTCTGTCCTTCAGCTCTGCAGTTGAAGTTAATATTTCAACATTTTGGTACCCGCATTATACCTCCCAGTTTCGGCAATACCATCACATTGGAACTCCTTAGTTTTTCAATACTTCTCTATGATATATACCTTGTACTCTCATACCTCCATTACATTGTTCAAATTCCCAGTCATAAATTCAGCTTCCAAATCTAATATATCCATTGTCGATAACGTCTAATCTATGTTAATATGAATCCATTTTTATTCAAACTATCAAAATCCAGGAAATCCTTTTCCACAATTGATCGAACTCGCTAGATTTGAGCTCTTGTCTAGTGCTTTTCTAAATCCTCAACATGACAAGCTCTCCCTTGTCATCAATTACTTCAACATTGATTTCCGCCGTGGTTTTTTCTCTGATTCCTTTGAATTCACTAATAGAGTCGAGTCGGGTGTAGATATGTGTCGACTGCATGCTGCCTCCTCCCACAACACTGACTGCATGTGCCTCCCTCTGGTGCATTTCTTCCTCCCTCCTTTTTGACTTTCCCACGACACTGGTTTGATTCCTCTCCTCTGATGTTAACGTTGTGATACAATACTCCTATACATCCCTGTGCATCACTGTGACTCTCCCTCTCCCTCGACACTCCCAAGACACCATACCACTGCTCCCAGGACAAATATGCCATTGACTGTGGTCTGCTACCATGTAATTTACCAACCATGTCCTTCTTTATCTTGCCATCACACGTTGAGCTCATCTCAAAGATTTAATTTTCTAATATTATAAATACTTTATGGCAAGATTGCTCAAATTGGTCTCATAAATCATTGTCACTATTCGAAATTGAGGGTCCTGGGGCTTTACACTTAACATAAGGGGGATTTACACTTACCATAAGAATTTTAATGGCATAGGTCAGGTGAATTTATGTATGGTATTTCTAAAGTGAAGGTCAATTTATTTCATTAAATGAATACCGGTGGACAAGAGTTCAAAGATGATAATGTGTTGAAGAGACTAATGCATGGTGGAATGTTTTTTCTCATTCAAATTGGTGCATAATGTCATGCGTTAATTCTAAGTTGTGTGAATCCTTGAAATTTTGTAATGGTATGTTACATGAATCCTATGGTAATGGTATGTTCAGAGGTCACATTATGTTTATATGAGAAGGTCATAGTATGTTTTGGAGGCAATTTTTATTTTGAAGGCCATGGTAGAAGTCTTTTAGCTTAATATGGTATTCCGTTTTCCATGCTATAATTTTATATATGCGTTGAGCCATTTATGTTGAAGACTATGCGAGGTGGTTGATCCTCTCTATAAGTTTGGTCTCCTTTCAAATTTTTTAACACCATTTTATGGATCATTGTTGCATTTAAATTGTTGAAACAATGGGTTCAAGAGTGACTTTTATATAGATTTATAGTTGATGGGATAAGTGAGACACAAATTTTTCAATATTTGAGGTGCATTATTAGCTGAAGTCGGTGCCCTCCATTTCTTTTACTTGAGCCATTTAGAAACTGGATCAAATTGGTGAAGTATTAGAGTTCCTGAAAACTTTGATACAATCTACTATTAATGACATAGTGAAAATCAACAAAATTATTGTTTTTGACATTAGAATTTGTCTACAAGATGCACAAGAAAAAATTAATTTTTTGCAGTTTGAATCACCTTCTCAACAAGAATAATTACAATTGTGGATTCATCATTCTGAACCTGTTTCTATTCATAAAATTGAGACAAACTCCCATCGGGACCAAGAATATAAAATTGAAGTTTATTTAGATCCAATACCTAATGAAGCATCAAAGTTACATACATATGTAGAAATCTAGCCTACACTTCCCAAGCCCATCATAAGAAATTGGGAAGATATTTTCCAGAACAAGAAAAGAACTAGTCTTGGATATGACAAGGAGGTTGCCTTTCATATTCCAGACTATTCCAAGCCCATTCAATTTCAAAGTGTCGGATTTCTTTATGACAACCCACCTTCAGATCTTCCAGATTCATTTCTTCTTCCACAAAAACCACAATAGGATGTTAAATTCCAACATTGATACCGAGTTGACGATATGAAATATCACTATTTTGATCTTCACCCATGTAAGAATTGTCATAAAATCACTCATTCTTCAAACAAATTCTTAAAAAATAAGTCTCTTGCAAGAACAAAGATTCATCTTGGATGGATCACTTCTTGGCAATGGGCTTCAACAACCAAGAATATATTTCAGTCATATGTTAGAACTATTTTTAATGTATTGAAAATTATTTCAATTGTGTTTTCACCATCATCTCACCTTGTATCAGATAGGAGGGGATTGTTGGTCATCTGCAAGCTTCAAAGCCACATCAAGCTAGCCTAACCCATAACCTGCCATATTAGATTTAGAGTTGTAGCCAGAGACAGAGATGCCCATGAGCATGTTATTGGTTGGTGGTTAGCCTTAAACAATCCATGTAGGGTTGAGACCTCCCTTTTTAGATTGAGCTTCACCCTCTTAAAAGAATTGTGGGAACTTCATCTAGCATAAGACTTCAACTTCTTGTCAGTTTCGGAGGAGTTCCAGGAATTTCATTAAGAATTACAAATTTTATGGTCATCCTTAAACCACTGTAGGTTGAGACCTTCTCTTTTAGGTTTAGGTTCTCCTTTTTCGTGTAGGTTGCAGACCTTCATTTTCCATGTTGAAGGTCTCCGTATTCAAAGGATTCAGATCACTTATTCTAACAAAAATTAATTCAGCTTTGTGCCAGATTTGGAACAGTTCCGAGAACTGTGCTAAGCAATCTAGTGTTGGTGGTCATCCTTAAATCTCCTCCTTATGCCAACATTTCAGAAGGCACATTTAGGCTAGTGCTATCATGCATATTTTTCTCGTCTTTTATTACAACTCTCTTCTTGAACTCATACATACCCCTTTTGATTTAGGGGGGGAATGTTGGATACCTAATCCTCTAAGGGTTGGTGTGGAATGTAAGAAGTCAAAGAGATTCCAAGAGACCACTTAGTATGTGAAGACCAAGGGTCACAAGGAAGTGCATAAATGTGTATCATATCTAATAGTAAAGGAATTCAATTTTTTATCCTACTTTGGATTTCTTCTCCATGTGTGTGTCTAACAGAAATAAAAACATTATATAATATTAAAAGAACACATGATTAATTATGAAAAGGCATGTTGACTTAGAGGCATGCCAAAGAGCTATAAAGATTTATAATGGAGGGGACATTGTTTTTCCTTATCAATACATCATATTATTTTGAAATATTTTGTTAGTAAAGGATTAGTTAAGTTTTAGGAATTTTATATTTTTATGAAAAAGGCAATAGAAAAATATTTATAAGCATTAGATTAGATAGAAAATAAAAAGACAATAAATGTAAAACTATGAGTTCTAATTAGAAATGAATTTATGAACGTAAAATGTAATGATATAGACAGAGATGTGATAAAAAAAATCAAATGCACGATGAGTCAGAGGTTGAACCACCAAATATTTTCAAAAATATCTTTATATTGATCTAGGAAGTGATAGAAAATCACAAATGTCTTTGTTTTGTTTTTTTTTGTAGTTGTTGCAATATTATTGGAGTCTTAGTAGTAAGGCTTAAAAGAAAGAAATTTTGTTAAAACATTCCCATTATAACTTGGGAATATTTTATTTAAGCAGTACCATAATAATTTTAGATGTTTTTAAGTAGATTTTAAATGTTAATGTTATATATAAAAGTAAATCTATATAAATAGTATTTTCACACACACACACACATATTAAACCACAAAAAAATATCATAAAATAAAATGTAATTGTTAAAATATTTCAAAAATTTGAGAAAACTTCGTAAATTATTTTCAAAAGTTGCACATTAATTAAAATTCAAACATGAGTTTGAGACACTTACTTAGAAATGAAATTTTCATAAATATTGAGATTTGATGTGTGTATTATTTTTTATAAATAGTGAGATTTGATGTGTGTATTTATTATTTTTCATAAATATTGATATTTGGTGTGTGTACTATTATGACACTTGGTATCATATAAATTTTTTAATTTTTATAAATAATGAAAATTTCATATATATTGAGATTTGATGTGTCTACTATTATGACACTTAGTGGCATATATATTTTTTATTTTTTATTTATAAATCGTTTTTTACGAAAATATATTTATAACTCCATAAAATTAATCAATTCATATATGAGCCAATAAGAAAATAGAAATTCATATTTCATTTTTTTTTCAAAATATTTAGTTTAATTGTTATTTTTTTGAAAATTTTAATGGACTTTATAAAAAAATTTAAATTTTTGAAAACTAATTGAAAATAAAAACACTTTGCCAATAAAATAATTACAATATAGTATGTGATAAACATGTATAATAATCAAAATCAAAATTAAAACTAGTAATTGCACCATATGTTGCAAAGGAAACGCAGTAACAGAGGAAAGAGTAGAAAGAGTAGTATAGAGGAAATGCTGTAACATGAATCATGCAGGTAGGAAAGAGTAGTATAGAGGAAATGCTCAACTATAGAGAGTGAAGAATAGGATTGGGTTGTTCAGTTACATAATTTGGTTACAACTACATATGTATGTTTAATGGGAAAAAAGAGATTACATCAAAACCACAAAGAATAACAACTCATCTATCGTATAACTTAGCTATTTAATGATATAATTTAGAAAATCTCTTGATAAACACATAAATAATTTCATCATTTTTCCTCTTGAGTAATCATACATTTTTCATTTTTCAAAAATTTCAACAAAAAAACTAATTACATCATTTAAATAATCCAACATCCTCGACATGTAATTATAATCTTTACCTCATATCATTGAAAATAAATGAACATTAAATGGCTAATCAAAAGAAATGAACATTAATTTATATGACAACAATAAAAATACATGAACATTAATAGATTACTATGAGAATATATAAACACTAGAGATTGTGCATAAATTGTTAGAGGGCACTGGAGATGCACTCTTTTAAGGGTTTCAATATGCACTCTTGTAAGGGTTTAAATCTTAGATTGAAACTATTGTATTTTGTAAGAAATCAATTGCCATTTTTTTTTATCAATAAAATTTTCATCCAGCAGAGAGTTTTCCTAGTTAAAATTTTGTGTTATTGAATTTCCGTTGAAAAATTATGTCTGTATATATTAAAAAAAAAAAATTCAGATAATTCATATTAACAATTACAAAATTTCATAAATTTTCTATAGTAAAAAAATATCTTTTTTTCTTTGCTCAAAAATCGATCTAAGTATCTTCTCGTCCCTTCCAGTACTCGTTAAAGAGTCGAATCCAACTACGAGGTGTCTCCCATAGATAAAATGAAACAAAAGAAACTTGGTTTCAAAATAATCAATGGATAGAAATAACAAGGTTCGCTTTAATTATTATTGACGACACCTTTAACATGGTTTTTTTCCCAAACTATTAAATTTTTATTTACGATTTTACAACAAAATTTTCCAACTTTTATGATTTTTTATTAATAACAAACCTATTGCGCTTTAAAGAGTCCAATCCAACTATGAGGTATATCCCATAAATAAAATGAAACAAAAGACGGTTTCAAAACAAAATTTTCCAGCTTTTATGGTTTTTTATTAATAACAAACCTATTGCTCTTTAAAGAGTCCAATCCAACTACGAGGTATATCCCATAAATAAAATGAAACAAGAGACACTCGGTTTCGAAATAATCGATGGATAGAAATAACAAGGTTCCCTTTAATTATTATTGACGACACCTTTAATTTTTATTTACGTTTTTACAACAAACTTTTTCCAACTTCTATGATTTTTTTATTAGTAACAAACCTATTAAAACAATCTTCTACCTCTACCTCCCTCGCCTCGATATCACGGATGGAAAAGGAAGAATTCAGGAAGGGAGTCTTTGCATTGAATCAGCGACCTCGCCAGTTTATCACCGCTATCTTATTAAGTTGACTACAAAGTTTAAGGTGATATATCTGTCGGTGGATTTTAGGAGACCGCTCAAGCATCGCCTCCCTGCATCTTCTTGACCACCAAGCATGTTTCGTTGTTCTTGAATGGCTTGACCCTCAAGAATTTCCGCTGGATGGCTGTCTGTGGTTCCGTGGCTCGCTTCCCATGCAAATTTCAGCAACATTTATTTGGAAAGTGACAGTGCCGGTGCCAAGGTCTTGTAGGAGGTTCGTGGATTCTGCTCTTTTAATCGTGGAAATTAAATAATACATCGATTGCGTTTTTCAAATTAAAATGTGTTATAGCACTTTTAATCCTCAAAATTTTTTGGTGGACCTTCACTGGGTAATCAATTAAATACATCTTAAATGAAATAATACATGACAGAATACAATATTGCATTGAGAAAGGTCAATAACATATTCATTTTCATTTCTCCAAACCCGTATTTAACATAGTAGACGCTACTTAAATTCTCGAAACTCTTCATATTGCTGATATTTCTGGCGCAAACATGATACATCTACATGAAAGAGTATGCTTAGGAATCCTTTACCACCCAGATTTGTAACACCTACCATAACATGCATCAACCGATATGCCGTGAGAGTGTCGGTGCCAAGATCTTGCACCAGGTCTGTTCTTGAATGGCTTGATCGCCAAGCAGGTATGTTCTTGAATGGCTTGACAGCCAAGCATTAGGGCTGAAAGGGGTGTGTGGATCCATGGCTGGCTTCCCACGCACATCTTAGCAACGTTTACTTGGCAGATGAGAGTGTCGGTGCTAGTATCTTGCACCAGGTTTGTGGATTCTCGC
Organism: Pinus albicaulis; assembly: GCA_034641835.2. Taxonomy (NCBI): domain Eukaryota; kingdom Viridiplantae; phylum Streptophyta; class Pinopsida; order Pinales; family Pinaceae; genus Pinus; species Pinus albicaulis. The sequence goes on from CM076578.1 coordinate 1,363,662,815, forward strand.
TGTTTTAATCATGCAAATTAAATAATACATGGATTAGGTTTTTCAGATTAAAATGTGTTATAACATTTTTAATCCCCAAATTTTTTGGGTGGACCTTGACTAGGTAATCAATTAAATACATCTTAAATGAAATAATACATGGCAGAATACAAAATTGCATTGAGGAAGGTCAATATATAAACATATTCATTGTAATTTCTCCAAACCCATATTTAACATAGTAGACGCTGCTTAAATTCTCGAAACTCTTCATATTGCTGATATTTCTGGCACAAACATGATACATTTACATCAAAGAGTATGCTTGGGAATCCTTTACCACCGAAATTTGTAACATCTACCACAATATGCATCTACCGATATGCCGTGACAGTGTCGGTGCCAACATCTTGCAGGTCTGCGGATTCTAACTGTGATAATATAACTAAAGTAGATAACAGTATTTAATCTTAATGTACACACCATTTCAATCATTTAACATTAAAATCAATGGTTCATAATGATACACAAGAGAGTTGTTTTCAAATAAAAACGCTTTACAACTTAATTAGCTTATAATCCCAAAAAAATAGAGCAAATAGACCTTATAATCATGGAAATGAAATTTTGGATGTAAAAGCATACGTTTTTTATCATAAGTATAGGCATTTGATGATTTTTTATAATAATATTTTTAAAATAACATAAATAAAAGTTTTACAAGTAATTAAAGTAACATATTTATATATTTTATTTTAAATTTTATTAAATTTATTTATAAAGAATAATATTTTAAAATAGTAAATATTAATTTATAATAATATTAATATTAATATTGAAGTTTAATTTAAGTTTTTATTGTAAAAGAAAACACATTAATTAAAAATCTGTTGTTGGAGTATACAAATGATATATATTGGACATAGTGTTACAAGGAAAATTTCTTCAAAGACTAAAAATTATAAAATGAAGGGCGAAAAACTAACCTCTTATTAATAAAATGAAAAAAAGGGAAATTTAATAGTGCACCTTCTAAAAAGTGAACATACTACTTCTTGAGTACAAGAATAGATTCTTATAAATTGCTGGCACAAAATGATACAAAAATAATTCATTTCTAAGATTAGAGTGAGATCGACCCCAAATTAGATCTAAGGAAGTGAAGAGAGTGTTGGGTACCAAGTTTCATGGATTTCTTTCTTTGACCTTTCTATTGCTTATTAGAGGAGGGGAGGAATGTGGATTTGTTTTCCAACATGTAAATAGGAAGGGGATGAAGAGGAAACAATCACCTCCTCCTCTTTCACCTTTTAGCTTCTGCTTTCTTCCTTTCTAGAACTAATTTTTTCTCTTTCAATGATTCCAAATTTTCCCCAAATGAAATATCATCCTTAGAATCATAAATGATCTCCTAATTTTACACTTGATCTATGGTTGGATGATGAGAATGGAGTGTAGGATGAGGTCCAAGATGGTATTCTAAATCCTCATATTCTTCCCGGAAATATTCTAGTGCTTCAAATCTATTACTGAAGGGAGTAGGCTAATGTCATTTAGTCTCGATGGTTAGTTATTTCCTCCTACACTATTGTTTCCTTTTCTTTATTGAAACATGTTTGATTGATCCTTGCTCATTATTATTTTGAGAATATAGTGTTGGATTAGAAGGTGGCTAAGATGCTTGAGCATTAGGACAATTTTTTGCAAAATTCCCATATAGAAAAATTTACTTTTAAAAGGAATCTATTCATATTCTAGGGCCTGAAGATGATTCCAACTCTCCATGGCAAGCTAAATTTCCTTAAGAAGTCCTTTTGCAAAATCCATTTCTCCAAAAATTCTACCATATGAAAAATTATTCGCCTTACTCTTTGAGAAAGTAATATAGAGTCCCAACTTGTCTCTTATAGCTTTGAAGGTACAATCACCCTAGAAAATTTGGGGCGTATATGGAAATTAAATCCAAACAAGGTCACAAGATAATTTCCATATTAGGGTTAAATTATAGAGTCCAATGAGAAAGAAATATTTCCATGGAACCGATGAGGTAGGGTCCAAATATAAATAGTAGATCCTGGTCCTATTTGATTTCAAAAAATAAAAATCATAAAAGACTTTTCCACTCAAAAAAGTAACAAATGATTCATGATATACCAATTTTAACAAATTCAGTGCAAAAAAAAACTAATTCTACGCCAAAGGCCAGTAAACTTACCCATTAATGGTTTTTCGTGAAGGATATTGATGCTCTCTTTCACCAAACAAGACCTCAAATCTAGGAAAGGTATTTCTCATACTCTTTTCTCAAATACCCATAAATAGGAATATGTCTAATCCTCTAATAAAAAAACCATTTGGCAGAGAAATATGGATTACAACAACAATCACCCATTGAAAGACAAAAATGCAAGGAGCTCCTCAAAATCCCAATTCCTTAAATATTTCTCACCTTCATATTTTTGGAATATATTATATTCCTTCGAAGGTAATAATGTGTTTGTATTATGTCTGAAGTTGAATACAATCTTATGTAAAAGATTAACACATTATATCTCATATTCATTATGGCATAGTATACACTTGTACCCATTTATTATATAAAGAGGTGTTATTTTGGAGAATTATATTATCCCACATTCAATATGTGAGAGTAATTCCTCTACGTCTTTGGGTATATAATAGGGTTAAGGGAGATCTTTTTTAGATCATCACATCTCATCTTGTGCTCATACTGTTATTTGTATCAGGTTATTTGTAGTTTATAGTTTCTCCCTTTGTAAGATCACAGGAGATTTCTGGAGATAATAGAAGACAACCTTCCCATGGACGTAGCCCAATTCGGTGAACCATGTATATTTGTTGTATTATGTTTCCTTGTTCTCTTTCTATCCTTATTTATATGTTGATATGTTGTTGGTTTCCTAGATAGATAGCTAGTTTAGTAGATCTAATATTCTTAAATGGTATCAGAGCCATGGTTACTATGATCTAACATCTTATTTGAATTTAACCATCAATGTGTATCTTATTTTTTTTTTTATCTAGGCACTTATTTTTTTGTATATTTGCTTTATATCTCGTAGCCATTAGGCTTCTCTTAAAATCTAGGCATGATTCTACATATTTGAGATTTTCTTTCACATAACCTTAACTTTGTTGTGTAATTTTTTTACATATTTTTTTTCAAGGGGATTTTCATTGTTTTTCTATAAGGTCTATATGTTTTTTTGGATTTTCAAGGGGTTCTTGATTGTTTTTCTGTAAGATCTATATGTTTTTCTGTAAGATCTATATGTTTGGAAAACTAAAGGTTCGGATCATATTTTGGCCTCATAAGTGTACGCTAAGTGGCTGCGCCATTTTTGAACACTGGTTATAATAAGAATTTGGAGCATTATAGAGTGTTTTTTATTTTTCCACCTGAATTTTTTTCAGTTGTGTTACCTTTTATGCTGAATTTTCCATAAAAGAGTAGATATTTGGTTTCATCTCACTGAGCTACCCACTTTATAAAAAAAAATCAGCTCAAAAGAAGTCCCAGAAGAAAAGTTATCATTGATTTAAGATTGGCAGTTTTTTCAGGTTTTTGGTGACGAAAAACGAACTGCAAAAATTTATAGTTTTCTACCCACTTTTTCTCTTTTCATTTCTTGCATTTGGGTTTATATTTATTGTCAAATTTTCTATCATTATGACTTTAGAATTAGCTTTTGTTCTTGAACTTATCGAATCTAACTATCTTGCATGGAAAAGGAAAATGATTGATGTTCTCAGGAGTAAGAATCTATGGACGTTGGTTAATGGTGAACACAAGAAACCTATAGATGCACCTTGATTAAATGAGAAGAAAAGTTTTATCAAGAAAGAGGGTTTATTGTTCAAACGGTTTTAGATAGTCTTCAGGTAAGTATTGAGACAAAAGACAGCCCGATTTAGGTATGAGAAATTTTTGCTTCTTTATTTGATAAATATGATCATGTTTTTGCTTATTACCTTGAAAAGAAGTCTCATGAGCTAGATCCTACTAATTTTGATAGAGTAGAATTATATCTTGCTAAATTGAAAACCTTAAATGAAAAGTTAAATAATTATGGTAAAGATTACAAGAAGAGAAATACTGCTCTTATCATTCTTGTAGAACAAAAATTACCATCTTGATTTGACATGTTCATCCAAACTAGGAATATGGCTCTTGAATTGTCTCAAAGTACCATAAAACCTAATTTGATGATTTCTGTAAAGTGTTTATAAATGATAAGGAAAGGTTGATTGCTTCAGGACAAGTCCCACCTAATAAAGCTCTTATGGCACATAATAAAAATCCTAAGAAAATTTTTAATAACGCCAAAGGTTCTTGTTCACACATTTATAATCATAATAATAATAATGGTCATGCTTCTCATACACATCATGAAACTAGTAAGAAGAAAAAAGTGTATAATCCTTGTAAGCATTGTGGTAAACCAACCATCCTAAAAAGAAATGCTTTAAAGAGAAATTTTTAATGACTAAAGAAAACAACAAAAATTCTTATGAATCTCAATTAGCTTTATGTGAAGTTATTGTTTCATCTAATAATTATTCTTATAATGTGGAATGGATAATGGGTTCTCGTGCTTCTAAACATATGACTAGTAATGCTTCTTTATTTACATCTTATGACACTAATAAGCACTCATCTCAGAAATTTTCTATTGGTGATGGTTAAAAACTTTCCGTAATTGGTTTTGGTAATATTAATGTTGCTAATGGTAAATTAGAAGATGTTTTTCATGTTCAAAACATGCCCATCAACTTACTTTCTATTTATCATGCATTTCATAAAGGTTTTAAATTTGAAGCTTTGCTCGATAAATATGTCTTTAAAGATATCAACCAAAATTATAAAGTAGTTTCCTTTGGCCTTGTTGACCAAACAACTCATTTATATAAATTTACAGGTTTTAATTCAACTAAGATACAACACTTTTATTCCTATGTTCCTCATGCTGATGAACTAAGTAAATTATGGCATGAATGATTGGGTCACTTGAATTATGGTAAAATGAAAATACTAACTAAAATAGTTCATGGTTTGCCTAATATTTCTTCTACTACTATTATTTTTGAAGGATTTGTTCTTTGGTAAACATCATAGAAAAATGTTTGACAAAGGTAAATTGCGGCATGCTAAAGAGCCTTTGCAATTATTTCATAGTGATATATGTGGTCCTCTTGAAGTTCCTTCAATATCCCATGCAGTTTATTTTCTTACCTTTATTGGTAACTTTAGTAGAAAAGCTTGGATTTATTTTTTGAAAAATAAAAGTGCAACATTTAACACATATTTCATTAGAATTGGAAATATTTTATTACAAGGAAATCACTATAATTGAGATTTTTGGTTATTTTAAAATTCTAGATTCATACTTTAATTACAAATTTAATGAAATATGTGTTATTTGTAAAATTTCAAGAATTTAAATCCATAGTTGAAAATTCATCTGGTAAAAGTATGAAAACTTTGTGATATGATAATGTAGGGGGGGTTGTTAAGAAATAATTTGATGCATATTTATCTAAGCATGGTATTCTACATCAAAATATTGTTCCTTACACACCTCAACAAAATGGTATTTTTGAAATGAAAAACAAAACTTTAGTTGAAATGGCTAGATGTATGCTTTATTCTAAAGGACTACATAAGAAATTTTGGGTTGAAGCCATCTTTTGTGCTAATTTTATTTTAAATAGAGTTCCTTACTAAATATGTTAAGCATGTTACCCCTCGGGAAAAATGGAATAGACATATCAGATATTAGTAATTTTAAGTTGTTTGGTTATGAATGTTGGGCTCATATTCCTAATGAAAAATGAAAAAAGTTAGAGCCCAAATCTCACAAGTGTATCTTTATTGGTTATGATGAGAATTCCAAGTCTTATAGGTTGTTTTATCCTTCTAATCAAAGTGTCATAATTAGAAGGGATGTTCAATTTCATGAAGTCTCTTCCATGCCTGAGTCTGTAGAAACTCATGTCACCCTGAATTTACCAATACCACATGTTACTCCTATCCTTGTTACTCCTTATAGTTTTGTGCCTCTTATTGATCTTGATTCTTCCTCTCCCTTAATTATTCCACCTGAAACTCATGAAGCTCCTGAAGTGACTCATGTTCCTTATATTCTTCCTGTTTGGGCTTGGAAAACCCTTGAATCTATAGGTAGTGAGATCATAAATCCTTCCGACACTCGTTGAACTAGATCTAACTTTGCACTTATGACCAAATTTTTGGCCACAGATGATCCTGCTACTTATGCTCAAGGTAAGGGTAATCCTCATTGGGAACAAGCTATGTCTGATGAATATGAAACTCATTTCAGAAACAAGACTTGGGCTCTTGTTCCTCTTCCTTTAGGAAATGATTTAGTTGGTTGTAAATAGGTTTATGAAACTAAGTTCACTACAGAAGGAGAGATCAAAAAGTATAAAGCTAGATTAGTTTCCAAAGGCTTTAATCAACTTGAAGGTATTTATTATAATGAGACTTTTCCTCCTGTTGCTAAAATGAACACAATAAGAGCAATTTTATCACTTGTTGCATCTTTTAAGTGGGAAATTCATAAAATGGATGTTAAAATTGCATTTTTAAATGGTGATCTTACTTAAGAAATTTATATGCAACAGTCTCTTGGTTGTATTTCTGCTGAGTCCCCAAGTTTAGTATGCAAATTACACAAATCCTTATATGGTCTCAAACAAGCCTCTAGGGCTTGGTATGATAAAATTGATGCATGTCTCTTGAATAATGGTTTTAAGATTTGTATATCTGATCCAAATCTGTATGTTAAGAACTTTGGTGATAATGTCCTCATTATTGTTTTATATGTTGCTGATCTAATTATCACTGGCATCGAGCTTGTATTAATTCAAGATATGAAAATTTATCTTTAGAATCAGTTTGAGATGATAGATCTCAGTACATTGCACTATTTCTTGGGTCTTCAGAACTAGCATATGGCCGATGGTATTTTTCTCTCTGCGCCTAAGTATGCAACATATCTATTGGCTCGTTTCCATATGAGTAATTGTAAACCTGCTCCTATACCATTTCAATCCGGTGTAAATTTAACTATTGAGTGTACCACTCCACTCATTGATGCTACTCTTTATCGTCAGCTCATTTGAAGTTTAATATATTTAATTCACAGTAGACCAGATCTATCTTTTTCCATTAGTATTATTTCTCGGTTCATGCAACAACCTCGTGAAATTAATTGGTGGGGAGCCAAGAGAATTTTGTGATATTTACAGGGGACATTGCATTATGGTGTATTTTATTTGAGCAGTTCTAGTATTTTACTCTCTGGATATACAAATTTTGATTGAGCAGGTGACAGCTCTTATCGAAAGACAACTGTTGGTTAAATATTTCAACTTGGTTCAAGTCCGATCTCTTCGTCCAGCATGAGGTTGAAGACTCTTTCTTTGTAATATTCCTAAATTAGCATGCAGCTAATAGTAATATTATTTTTTCTTTAAAAATCTGTTTACATGAATAAATGTACAAAGGAGGTTAATCAAACTCCTAATGAAGAATAAATCAATGCCAAATATGAAACAGGATAAATCTTGGCTATGTAAATAAGCACCCTTATGTGTGAAAGGGGCTAATCATCTTGACTGGATCAACTTTGACCAGATCTACAGCGTTGTATTGGAGGAGTGCTCTTCAATGAGGCACAACATAATTCTAGTTGAAGATCTCTTGTGTGAAAAGGATGAGTTCATTGAAAGTGGTTTAGGGTTTTGCACACTCTCATATTATAAGAGGAAGGGGAAGGTAGCATGAGGAGGTTGTTCATCAAATGATCTTTGATATATTGTTTTTTTAGACCATATAGCTTTCTATGGTCGTTTAGCCTAGATTGCAAATGTTGTTTAGCATTGGGATTTCCTGTTTAGGAATTCCTCCTTTTCCCATGGAGTAGCTCTTGGGAGATTTTGTATTGCAAGGTCCACTATCTGGCTTGAAGGAAAATCTTCTCCTTTTAATTACAACTCAGATCCTATGAGGGTTTGGTTGTCTTTGCAAGCTGCAGCAAGTGTAGATTAGATATATTCATATCTAGGACATTTCAATGCTATTTTTCAGTGGAGAAGTCCTCTGCTCTATTGGAGGAAGTGTATTGGAGTGCAAGAGCTTAAATTCTTGATCTTGGCATGTGGCCATGAGCTATCTATACCCTACAGCATAGTTTCTATCCCAAATCTGTGTTATTTTTGTAGGATTTTTTGCAGGGTGTTTGGGTGCACTATTTGGAGAGTTGTTTCCTGAGTGTTGGGGATCTACCCATCACTTTGAGAACCATAGGAGGAGATCTATATGTTGCATATTTCAGATCTAATCTAAAAATTTTGAATACTTCCGAATTTCTGAATATTTCTACAGATTTTCTTTCTTAGATCTCATATCTACTATTTATCCTTGGTGCAAAGCTCAAAACCCCAAGGGGATCTGAAAGAGAAGCCTTTCTAGTGCATAGATCTGATATGGATCTAAATTTTTATGCATAGATCAGCTCTAGATATGAAATGTAACCTATAGCAGTTTTCAGCCTAATTAAATAACGTTGCCCAGGTAGTTTCAGTCATTTATGTGGTTGCAACACCTCTTTTGAGGGAATTTCTTTTGTACTTGTCTTGTATTTTTAGCTATGCATCTCACGGACTTCATTATACATATGTTTTGATGTTTTAAATACTTTTGAAGTATATTTATTTGGCATGCTTCTCTTTCTCTTCAAAAACTACATTATTTTCTTAGCAGTATTGTTGCAGTCCCTTGTTGGGTAGTTTTCAAGCCTTGCTAGGTGTGGGAGATCTCTTTAACCCACCTAGTTTGATTTTTTTTTGTTCTCCTCTTGGATTTAGGACTTAGATACTCATATATAAGGGATACAAGGGCTAATTTCATATTCTGTAGCAGGAATTCCTGGAGAATGCGTTTTCCAGTCATGTATTGCTGACAGTTCCCATTTTTGGGATATTATAGTGGTATCAAAGAAGATATCTTGGCACATCCTGTGCTTTGATTATTTGAAAGCCAATATTTCTTTTCATGGTGAGAAAATAAAGAGGAAGAAATGTGGGTATATTGAAGACACAAAAGAAAAGGGTAAGATCCATTTAACTGGAAGCTTGCAAAGTGGAGAGTTCTCTAAAACTCTTTCTCAAGCTTTGAATGAGCTGAAAGAAGAGATCTGGGGAATGAATAATGAGAGACAAGAATATATTTTATGATTTTCACAAGTAGGAATCCCCACTACTTCATATGATGGGTGTGAGAATTCAGTCACATTATTAGATCTACAAAGCTCTATCAGCCACTTTTTCATGAAGAAGAAAAAGAAGGAAGGAGATGTGTCGAAGAGAGAGACTCTTGGATTTTATTTGCAGGAGTATGAGGCTCAATCTAAAGAGCTCAAATATGACTTGAACTTCCAAGGGTTTTGCAAGTTCAAGGAGGAAGGAAGAAGGAAGAAGCACGGTGTGAGTAGATTCTTCTTATCCACTTTTGATGGATCACCTAAATGTCCAGCTAGGGCTTGGGTGGAGGAGCTAGACACCTATGTGCAACAACATCAAGTCTCAGAAAAGAAGCCATAAAATTAGTAGCACTGCATCTTGAGGGAAATTCTTATGCTTGGTGGTTGTTTGAGTCTTTTTCCTTAAAGAACGCAAACACATCTACATATGTAAGGTTCATTACAAGAGTAGTGGAAAGGTTTGATGAATGGTCTCATGGAACACCTTCTATGGAGTCTATCAAACCAAACCAAAAATTTTTTTTGCATGGATTGGAAAGGTCCTTGAATTCAGTTCCATTTCAAGGGGATGGGAACTTGTGTGATGTTTTTCCAAAGGAAAAGTTCCATTGCATGAAGATATTTCTCTTCAAAAGGAAGACATGGATATTCCTCCTTCAAAGGAAGACCAAGATATAAGGTCTCCTTTTGATGATGTATAATTCTCAACTATGGAAGAGAAGGCTAAAGATGATAATGCAGTCATGCCAAGAGAACATATAGGACCTTATGAAGAAGAATATGGAGCACTTGCTCCAAGGAGAGAAACTCTTGCACTCTTGCAAGAAGTTCAAAAGAATCTCACATATGTATATTGTGGCACAATTCATGTGCAGCATGTGCCATCACCATCAAATGGTGAGATCTTGAAGATAGAAGAGGGAAAAGAGGAGGGAAAGCATCACATGATGAGGAGCATATACCCCTCCCTATTTTAGAATATGGATGAATAAAGAAGGCAAGAGGATCTATGCAAGAAAGGAAAGGAAAAATCTATCCACACACATACACATCCTTCTCTAAGCCTTGATGTCTCTTTACATGGAGGAATTCCACCAGGGAGACCTCTTGATGGGAGGAAAACTAAATTTTTCTCTCAACTATGGGCAGCATATGCTTACTTGGCTAAGGAGGTAGCTTTGGGAGAAACTAGCATAGCGCGGGGAATATTTCATGGATTCAAAAGAGAGATCAACAATTTTCGGAATTGGACATTGTTGTCTCCCTCTTAGTTATTTGTGTTGAAAAAGGAGAATTCAGAATTCTATGATGGCATGGACATGATTTCATATGGAAACTCCATATCCTTGGGGCATCCAATGATATTCTCATTCACAAAGGAGATTTATGAACATGGCAAGAGGATATCAATACTCTTACATGCATGGGCTACATTGAGGAAGTTTTGGAAGATGAGGACTTTGCAAGGGGAGGTTGACTTCCATTTACTTCAATCTTGTCTTGAGAAAGATCAGTTGCAAAGGAGGTAGCAAAATGAAGTTGATAGTACTCCAACATGTGACTTTGATATAAAGCATGTCATGGAGGAGAGCCATGTTGTGACAGGGGATGCATTTCAGATTTCTACAACGTTGTCATTGTTGGGGAGCCTAGATCCAAATTGGGATTCCCAACTTTTGATGGAATACTCCAAGGACGTTTTCACATGTAAGGCTCTTGATGGAAATATCATATATGGGAGGTATAAATTAGTTTAGGGAATCATTTATTCCCATGATCAGATCTATCTGGCTAGAGACTCCAAGCTTAAGGAGAAACTACTTAATGCAGCCTATGAGATCCTGCTTTCAAAACCCACTTGTTTCATTAAAGCATATCACACTATCTTAGATGGATTCTTGTGGGAGGACTTCAAAGATGATATGCACTCTCATATGAGGAAGTGCATGGATCATTTGTTGGTTGAGGAGGAACATGACTCTTGTAAATAATTATCATTACCACCTCCTTATTCATTAAGTGTGAGAGAGAGTTCATCCATGATCTACCTTGCTGATTTGAAACAAGTTTATGATAAACATTGTATTGCAGAACCTAATGATGCCTTTATAATATACTTGCATTTTCTTAACACTCATGTGCAGGTATTGGCTCAAAGAGGGGGTACCTTTTCTTATGGGCTTCATGATCCACTTTGGGCCATGAACAATGGTGATGTTCGTCATTCCTTGGGAGATCTTGGAGAGATGATGTACTCTTCATGGTGTGATTCATTAACACCAACCATCATACACCTTCTCCAAGCATGCAAGAAGGATGGGGCAACAAACAAGTGCTGGGTAAAACACTTGTCATATCATGCTCTATGGAAGCTAGGAGTAAAACTTCACTGGTTACACATGAGAGACCATTGTCCTTATCCTTTATTACATATGGCAGCTAGCATGACCTTAATTATGATCCCATATGCTGAAGATGTTCTTATCTTATTTGGGGATATGGTTGGAGGAGAGATACATATGTTGGATGTGTCCTTGGGGAAAGAAATTTCCTACATTTTCTGCACTACATGTTCTAAGGGGAGCATGGGAAACTATATGGCCAATATAGTAGATCACTTTTCCCTTTATTATGTGGGCCATATGATTGATTGGAGCACTTGGAGAATGCATTTCATGAGAAATTGGGAGGAGCTTTACTATGAATTACCAAGCTGGGAAGTGATCCATTTCATTTGGATGATAGCATGGAAGTGGGAGTCCTTCATTGATGATGAAATTCCCCATGTTTTTCATCACTTATATCTTAAGGAGGCCATTGATCAGCAAGGAGGTTTTCATATAGACCTTCCTTTCTTTCATGATGTGAGCCATTTGGTTTATCTACCAAAGGCCAACTTGCATACTTGGGAGGAACCATTGGGAGATAGAATTATTGCAGAAAATCTGAAGCAATGGTGGAGACTGTTGAAGAAAGAGGCCATAAGAAGAAGAGGGGATATTTTGCAGCACCCTTGCAGTTGCTTGAGGACAAGCAACATTTGGGAGGGGATGACTATAATATTCCTAAATTAGCATTCAACTAATACGAATATTATCTTTTCTTTAAAAATCCGTTTAGATGAATAAATGTACAAAGGAGATTAATCAATCTCCTAATGAAGAATAAATCAATGCCAAATATGAAAAAGGATAAATCTTGGCTATGTAAATAAGCACCCTTATGTGTGAAAGGGGCTAGTCATCTTGACTAGGTCAACTTTAACCAGATCTACAATGCTGTATTGGAGGAGTGCTCATCAATGCGGCACAACGTAATTCTAGTCGAAGATCTCTTGTGTGAAAAGGGTGAGTCCATTGAAAGTAGTTTAGGGTTTTGCACACTCTCATCTTATAAGAGGAAGGGGAAGGAAACATGAGGAGGTTTTTCATCATATGATCTTTGATATATTGTCTATTTAGACCATATAACTTTTTTTGGTTGTTTAGCCTAGATTGCAAATGTTGTTTAGCATTGGGATTTTCTATTTAGGAATTCCTCCTCTACCCATGGAGTATCTCTTGGGAGAGTTTGTATTGCAAGGTCCACTATATGGCTTGAAGGCCAAGCTTCTCCTTTTAATTACAAATCAGATCCTATGAGGGTTTGGTTGTCTTTGCAAGCTGCAACAAGTGGAGATTAGATCTATTGAGATCTAAGACATTTCAGTGCTCTTTTTCAGTCGAGAAGTCCTCTGCTCTATTGGAATAAGTGTATTGGAGTGAAGGAACTTCAATTATTGATCTTGGCATGTGGCCATCAGATATATATACCCTACAGAGCAATTTCTATCCCAGATCTGCATTATTCTTGTAGGAGTTGTTGCAGGGTGTTTGGGTGCACTATTTGGAGAGTTGTTTCCTGAGTGTTGGGGATCTGCCCATCACTTTGAGAACCGTTGGAGGAGATCTACATGTTGTATATTTCAGATCTAATCTTCACATTCTTAATACTTTATAATTTCTAAATATTTCTGTAGATCTTCTTTCTTAGATCTCATATCTAATGCTTATCCTTGGTGCAAAGCTCAAAACCCCAAGGGGATCTGAAAGAGGAGCCTTTCTAGCGCATAGATCTGATATGGATCTGACTTTTTTATGCACAGATCTGTTCTAGATCTTATATGTAACCTACAAAAGTTTTCAGCCTAATAAAATAACGTTGTCAAGGCAGTTTCAGTCATTTATGTGGTTACAACACCTCTTTTGAGGGCATTTCTTCTATACTTGTCTTGTATTTTCAGCTATGCATCTCATGGACTTAATTATACATATGTTTTGTTGTTGTAAATATTTTTGAAGGATATTTATTTTGCCTCCTTCTCTTTCTCTTCTGAAACTACATTATTTTCTGAGAAGTATTGCTGCAGTCCCTTGTTGGGTAGTTTTCAAGCCTTGATAGGCGTGGGAGATCTGTTTAACCCACTAAGTTTGATTTGTTTTTGTTCTCCTCTTAGAATTAGGACTTAGATACTTAGATCTAAGGGATCCAAGGGTTGATTTCATATTATGTAGCAGCCATTCTTGGAAAATGCATTTTCCAGTCATGCCTTGCTGACAGTTCCCATTTTTGGGATATTACATTCTTTATCTTCATGTGAAGCAGAGTATAGAGCATCCAATGAAGAAGCTAAAGAATTATTTTGGTTATAAAATGTTCTTACCGAGCTTGGTTTGGTTCTAAAATCGTCCACTATGTTGAAATGTGACAATTAGGGTGCAATTCTTCTTGCTTACAATCTGGTATATCACTCTAAAATGAAGGATATCGATCTTGATGCTCATTACATTCTAGGTCTTGTCACTGATGGTATTATTTATCTGGAGTATTTTCCTACCGAGCTGCATCCAGCTTATATCTTCACCAAATCCTTGACAGAAGCGAAGTATGTGTATCTTCGTTCTTTGCTTGGGATGAGGGAATTTGTCATCAAGGGGGACTAGCAATGACTCCTTCCTTCCTTAATGTTAGGATGGGCCCTTCTCCCACCCATTATTAAGGGGGAGTGTTGGAATATATTATATTCCTTGGAAGGTAATAATGTCTTTTTATTATGTCGGAAGTTGAATACAATCTTATGTAAAAGAGTAACACATTATATCCCATATTCATTATGGCATAGTAATCCTGTACCCATTTATTATTTAAAGAGGTTATTTTTTAGAATTATATTATCCCACATTCAGTAGGTGAGAGTAATTCCTCCACATCTCTCGGTATATAACAGGGTCAAGGGAGCTTTTTTGTAGATTATCACATCTCATCTTGTGATCATACTGTTATTTGTATTGGGTTATTTGTAGTTGCTCTCTTTATAAGATTGTAGGAGATTTCTGGACATAATATAAGACAAAATTCTCGTGGACGTAGCCCAATTGGGTGAACCACGTATATCTATTATTTTCTTTTTCCTTGTTCTCTTTTTTTTCTTATTTATATGATGATATGTTGTTGGTTTCTTAGATAGATAGCTAGTTTAGTAGATCTAATATTCTTACACATATTGAGGAAAAACCTTCCTCCTCAAATTTGAAGGACACAACCATATAAATCACTGATTAAATACTATGTTCCCTAAGGGAAGAGACGACATGTTCACGCATGTAGCTCTTATAGATCAATATGTGAATTGAACTAAAGTGTTGCATAGATGGAATAGTCGTGGAACCAAACCAAATATGCTACTGAAGATAATCTCACACAAAGGGCCATGTTTACATTAGCATCAACTAAAGGAATGTGAACAAGAAATATGGAATATTACTTAGTGACAACACTATATTTCTTCTAAACATAAAGAAAGTGGTAGTGATCACTAAGGAAACTATAATTATTGTAGGATTTTGACCATGAGTTTTATCTAGTCTTCATATTATAACTTTAAAATTTATTTTTTTGGTTTATATATATATATATATATATATATATATATATATATATCTATTAATTCGATATCAATATATTTGAACAAATTTTGCATTTTTCATTTTGGATATATATATCTGTGTGTGTGTGTGTGTGTATTATATTGTTTCCAAAAAAATATAGCTAAATTTTATTAAATTAATATGATTTTGTTATAATATCCCAATATCAAATTTTTAAACAAAATATAAATTACTAAAAAATATTATAAAAAAATACAAATAAATTTATATAAATTTAAATTGATATATCCAAAATGTTATTTCTTTAAACAAAATATCGGTTACCTAAACCAAAGACACAAAATAGTAAACAACAGGACTTTAATTAACTTGGACAAAATAAATGCTACACAGAATGTGATCGAGACTAAAAGTTTCATAAATATGGTGGGATATTATTTTCAATATACCAACCTAGATCCATCTAACTCTGGATCTATCATGTGCCAAGAGGGCTCAAATCTCTCGAGGTGCAAACCTATTTTCTGAGTGCAAAACTTGAGGAAAGGTTTTCACCTCGAGAGATTTGATCCCTCTGGGCGCATGACAGATCCAGAGTTAGATGGATCTAGGCTAGTTCCATTCGGAGGCATCAATGTCACATTTTTCAGATTATTAAAATTTTTGTATATTTTTTAGATGTAAGATGGATCTAGGCTGGTTTCAGTCATGTGCTTCCAAGGAAAATCTACCAAAGATATGATTAATTTTATCAGTAATATGTAAATATATCAGATATTAATATAATCATTTTAAATATGCTAAATATTTCTGAGATTAACTTGGTCATTTTAATTTTAAATTTTCTTAGTTACCTCAGTTCATTGAGTTGATAATTATTGTTAATAACTATAATGATGAAAAATGATGAAATACTTTTTTTAAATGCAAAGTGACAATAATAGTGTTGAAAGATAGAAAATGTGAATAATAAGAATGTACCCATGTTACAATCAATCTCAAACTATTTTCTTCTACTATTCTTATTTCCTCCCTTGTTAGTTTTGTTATCTTTTCATATCGATTATATGAAAAAGAAAATTTAAATTGTAAACTATTTAAATCTTTAGCTCAATCTGTTGTAGTAAACATGATATCTCGTCTCTCTTGCTCTCCAATATTAATAGCTTAAATTACTAGAACACAAAAATCAATCTATGTTGTTAATAATTTTTTGTGCTTACACTAAAATCAATGCATATTGTTAATCCAATCACTTTAATATTAATGTACCGTCATATATCCAATTACATCAAATCATAAATCAACATATACATTGAAATCAATGCATTTAATGCAAGCAATCAAATAAGATTAGAAAATAACTTCTACATTGAAATCAATGCACCTAATGCAATCAATCAAAAAAGCTTAGAAACCAACATATACACTGAAATCAATGCATTTACTCAAAGCAATCAAATAGGATTAGAAATCGCCATCTACACTAAAATAAATGCATTTAGCACAAACAATCAAATAGTATTAGGAATAATCTACATTGAAATCAATGCATCTAGTGCAAGAAATCAAATATAATTATAAATCGATGTCTAAATTGAAATCAACACATCCAGTGCAAGCAATCAAATAGTATTAGGAATCACATCCAGTGCAAATAATCATATAGGATTATAAATCACATATCCACTTATATCAATCCATCTAGTGTGAGAAATATTATTCCATCTCTCCACCCTCCATCCATATCTATATCCCCCTCCATCTCTTCTTTTCTGTCTCTCTATCTCACCCCTAAACACACACACTCTCGCAATCCATATGTATCAATCTCTTTTTCAATCCCCTCCTCTCCCCATATCTCTCTTCTTCCCTCTCTTCACCTTCCATCTATATCTATATATTCCCCCTCTCTCCCTCTCTCTCCATATTCCTTATCACTCACTCACTCTCTCTCTCTCTCTCCACCTTTCTCTCTCTATTTCTTTCTTCTTACCTCTCTCCTCCTCCCCCTCCAAGTTCATCTCTCTTTCCCTCCCTCTCTCCACTTTCTCACATCCTCTCTCTTCCTTCCTCTCTTTCCCTTTCTCTCCCATCTCTCTCTCCCTCTCTCTCTCTCTCTCTTCACCCACCAACTCTGTTACTATATCCCTCCCTCTCTCCTTATATCTCCTTCTCCCCCCTTATCTCCATCTCTCCTTATTTGTCTCTTTATCTCAGCCCCAAACACACACGCTCTCTCTCTGTCTCTCCCTTGTCACTCCTTCCCTCTCTCCACTTATCAGTCTCTATATTTATTATTTCCTACATCTCTCCCCCTCCAACTCCATCTCTCTTATCGATCCCTCTCTCCTCCTCTCTCTCAAGTCCTCTCTCTCGTCCTTCCTCTCTCTCTCTCTCCCCTAAATCCCTCTCTCTTCCCTGATCTCACTCTCTCTCTCTCTCTCCACTACTCTCTCTTCCCCCATCACTCTCCTCCTCTCTCTCCCTTTCTCTCCCACCTCTCTCTCTCTCTTTTCCCTCCAATCCTCTCTCTTCTCCCATATCTCTCTCTCTCTCTAATCCTCTCTCTCCCCCCATCCCTTTCTTTCTCTCTCTCTTTCCACCCCTCTCTCTCTCTCCAACTACATTACTATATCCCTCCCCCTCTCCTTCTCACTTCTTCTCTCCCCCCTTCTTTCCATACATCTTACTTTGTCTCTTTATCTCACCCCTAAACATACACACTCTCTCTCCATCTCTCCCTTATCACTCTCTCTCTATTTCTTCTTAGTTATGTAAACTAATGAACACAAATATTCGTAAATATAAAGCAGATTATGGAGTAAATATGAAAAGAGGTTTTATTTACTTACCATACCTCTAGTTTATTTATATTTTTATTTATTTACCATACCCCTTTTCTTTACTATGGTATTTGGCTCATAGGCTTGTTATATAATTAGATTTTTATTTATAATCCTATTTGATATATTGTTATTTATTTACCTTACCTCTTTATGCCTCTTTTATATTTATTTATTTACCATACCTCTTTATATCTATTTTATATTTATTTATTTATTTATCATACTCGTTTATACCTCTTTTATATTTATTTATTTACCCATGGTATTTGGCCCATGGTATCAATATTAATTTGTCCCATGGTATTCGTCCCATAGGCTTCATCTAAATAAAACCTCTTTTTAATGTTTTTTTAAATATAAAAAGGTTTATGGAATAAATATAAAAAGAATTTTTATTTATTTACCATACATCTAGTTTATGTATTTTTTTATTTATTTACCATAGCTTTGCAGTAAGTATAAATTCATTTTACAAATATTTAAGTACAAGAAATATTAAAATATTTTGGATTTTGATTGTTTGTGTTGAATTAACTCTTTTCCTTTGATTTAGGAAATGGTATTGACTTTAGTAAAGAGTAAAGATGTTTAAATTTTTACTTAATTTTGAAATTCAATGTGGTAATTTTTTATCCATTCAAATTCATGTATATAATTTACTATCCATTCAAATTATATAAATAATACATAATTGCGCCGAGAGGCGCATTCTACAGCCAAGTATGACCCCGATGTGTAAGTATGATGGAAGCCAAAACAAAATGTCGGCTTGAACAATAGCTTACATAAACATATAAATGAACAATTAAAAAATTATTAAAAATAAATTTAAATGGTATAAACTTAAAATATGAAGAGTTTACTAACACTCAAAAAAGAGATATGGTAAATAAATAAAATATGGTAAATACATAAAAAGATAAATAAACCATGGGTATGGTAAATAAATAAAACCTATTTTTATATTACCCAGGAGGTATGGTAAATAAATAAAAATATAAATAAACTAGAGGTATGGTAAATAAATAAAACCAATTTTTTATATTTACTCAGTAAACCACTTTATATTTACAAAAACTCAAAAACATGTTTTATTTTGGTGAAGCCTATGGGAAAAATTATTATTAATACCATGGGAAAAATTATTAATAATAGCATGGGAAAATACCATGGGCCAAATAATATATTTATAAAATAGGTATGGTAAATAAGTAAATATAAAAGAGTTAAAAAGAGGTAAGGTAAATAAATAAAAATATATCAAATACGATTAGAAATCAAGATCTAATTATATATGAAGTATAAGGGTCAAATACTATGGACCAAATTATTATTAATACCATGCCAAAAAAAACATTATTAACCCTAACATTAATATTAAAATATTAATATTATTAAATTTAATATGTTTATATTAATAAAATTTTAAATTTATTATATTGTAATATATATTAATATATCATGATATATGATAGATGTGGAGAAATAGGGGGAGTGACAAGGGAGATATGGAGATAAATTGAAGGATAAGGGAGAAGAGGAATGAAAAGAGAGAGAGTGAGAAGAGTGAGAGAGATAGATAAGTGTAAGAGAGGGAGAGGGAGACATAAATATGGAGGTGGGAGAGAGATCAGGAGAGAGGGAGGGAGAAGGAGAGAGGATTGGAGGGTAGATAGTGAGAGAGAGAGAAACAAGGGGGAAGGGAGAGGGAGGTGGGAGAGAAAGGGAGACAGAGAAAGGATGAGAGGTGGAGGAGAGAAGGATGGATAGAGAGATGGAGCTAGAGGAAGAGCAAGGAAAGGAATAATAAATACATAGAGAGGGAGTGACAAGGGAGAGATGGAGAGAGAGTGTGTATGCTTATGGGTGGGATAAAGATACATAGGAGTGATGGAGACAAGGGGGAGAGAAGGAGAATGGAGGAGTGATGGAGACAAGGGGGGAGAGAAGGGTAAAGGGATAGAAATAGTAAGATAGTTGGAGAGTGAGATAGAGTGATGGGGGAAGAGAGAGGATTGGAGGACAAAGAGAGAGAGAGAAAGAAAGAGAGTTGGAGGGTCAAATAGAAGGAGGTGAGAGAGGAAGAGAGTGATGGGGGAAGAGAGGATTGTAGGAGAGAGAGAGAGAGAGAGATGGAGGAAGATAAAGGGGGAGAGAGGAAGGAAAAGGGAAGGTACTTGAAAGAGAGGAGGAGAGAGGGAGGGATAGAAATGTGGATTTGGAGGGGGAGAGAGGGAGGGATTGAGAGATGGAGAGAGAGAGAGATAGGGGAATTTAAAGGGAGGTATGAGAGAAAGGGAGAGAAAGGAAGGAGAGGAGAGGGGACTTAAAAGAGAGGAGGAGAGAGGGAGCGATAGAAATATGGATTTGGAGGGGGAGAGAGGGAGGGATTGAGAGATGGAGCTGGATGAGGAGGGAGGGAGGGAAGAATAAATACATGGAGAGTGAGTAGTGGAGAGATAGGGGGAGTTACAAGGGAGAGATGAAGAGGGAGTGTGTATGTTTTGGGGTGAGATAAGGAGACAAATAAAGAGATATGGAGAGAAGGGGGGAGAGAAGGAAAGAGAGAGGCATATGGTAACAAAGTTGGAAGGTGAAGATAGAGAGAGAGGGGGGGAGAGAAAGGAAGAGAGAGAGTGAAGAGAGGTAGGGAAAGAGATATGAAGATGGAAAGGGAGAGACGGGTAGGTAAGAATAAATACATAGAGGGTGAAAGGTGGAGAGAGAGAGAGAGAGGGGGGGAGTGATAAAGAAGATGGAGAGAGAGGGAGAAAGGGTAGTAGGAAGGAAGAGAGATAGAAGCGAGAGAGAGAGAGAGAGAGAGAGAGAGAGGAGGAGGAGGAGGAGGGAGTGATAGATAGATATATAGATTGGAGAAAGAGAGTTTATGTTTTAGAGTTGATATAGAAAGATAGAGCGAGATATAGATATAGATGTAAGGTGAAGAGAAAAAAACATAGATGGAGAGGAGGAGGGAGGGAAAAGGAAATTGATAGATATGGAGTGAGAGAGATTGTGTGTATGGTGGGGTGAGATAAATATAAAAATAAGGAGAGATGGATGGATATATAGATATATATGGGGCAGAGAGGGAAGAAGGTTTCTTGTAGCAGATGCATTGATTTCGGTGTAGATGGTGATTTCTAATCCTATTTGATTTCTTGCACTAGATGAATTTATTTTGGTGAAGATGTTGATTTATAATGATATTTGATTACTTACACTAAATGGATTGATTTTAATGTAGATGATTTCTAATCCTATTTGATTGTTTGCACTAAATGCATTAATTTCAGTGTAGATGATGATTTCTAATCCTATTTGATTGATTTCACTCAATGCATTAATTTTAATGTAGATTTTGATTTTTGGTTATATTTGATTTATTTCACTAGATGAATTGATTTCAATGTAGATTATTTTTAATCCTATTTGATTGCTTGCACTAAATGGATTGATTTCAATGTACATGGTGATTTCTAATCCTATTTGATTGTTTTCACTAAATGCCTTGATTTCAGTGTAGATGGTGATTTCTAATCTTATTTGATTGATTGCACTAGATGCATTAATTTCAATGTAGATGTTGATTTATAATTATATTTGATTGCTTGCACTAAAAGCATTGATTTAAATGTAGATGATTTATAATCCTATTTGATTCCTTGCACTAAATGCATTTATTTCATTGTAGATGGTAATTTCTAATCCTATTTGATTGCATGCACTAGATGCATTTATTTCAGTGTAGATGGTGATTTCTAATCCTATTTGATTGCATGCACTAGATGCATTGATTTCAGTGTAGATGTTGGCTTTAAATCCTATTTTCCTACTTGCACTAGACTCATTTATTTGAGAGTAGATGCTGATTTCTAATCATATTTCATTACTTTCATTAGATGCATTGATTGTAGTGTAGATTTTGTTTTCTATTATTATTTGATTTCTTGCATTAGTTGCATTGATTTCAGTGTATATGTTGATTTCTAACTTGATGTAATTGGATGTACGATGGTACATTAATTTTAAAGTAATTGGATTAATAGTGTGTGTGCAATGATTTCAGTGTAAGCACAAAAAATTATTGAAAATGTACATTGATTTTTGTGTTATAGTAATTCAACCTATAAATATTGGAGAGCAAGAGATACAAGGTATGATGTTTACTACAAAATCTCGAGCTAAATATTTAAATGGTTTATGATTCCAACTGTCCTTTTCAAATAATCAATATGAAAATATGACAAAACTAACATGGGTGAAAATAAGAATAGTAGAAGAAAATAGTTTGAAATTGATCACAATGAAGAATATTCGTAATTGACTACCTTCTTATTATTCACGGTTTCTATCATTCAATATTATTACATTGTCACTTTGCATTCAAAATTTTATTTCATCATTAAAGTTATTTTACAGTATTTACCATCTCAACAAACTGAGGTAACTAATGAAATTTAAAATTAAAATGACTCAATAAATCTCAAACATATTTAACATATTTAAAATGGTTATGTTAATATTAGATGTATTTACATATTATTGATAAAATTAAGCATATATTCCTCATATTATCGATAGATTTTCCTTGGTCGCACATGACTGAAACCAGCCTAGATCAATCTTAACTCCAGATCTATCAAGCGCCGAGAGGGATCAAATCTCTCGAGATGAAAACCTTTCCTCAAGTTTTTCACTCAAAAAAG
Source organism: Pinus albicaulis (assembly GCA_034641835.2). Lineage (NCBI taxonomy): Eukaryota > Viridiplantae > Streptophyta > Pinopsida > Pinales > Pinaceae > Pinus > Pinus albicaulis. The sequence goes on from CM076578.1 coordinate 1,363,685,587, forward strand.
AGGTTTTCACCTCGAGATATTTGATCCCTCTCGGCGCTTGATAGATCCGGAGTTAAGATGGATCTAGGCTGGTTGTATTAGAAATTAATGTATGTTCTAGCACAATGTAATTTTTATTTTTTATTTTTTTTAATTTAAAACTTAAGCAGACACTTTGTATGAGGAAGTGACCCACCTAACATCTAGGTCATATTGGGATGTAGATGCGCCTCTCGGCACAATAAAAGCTACAAGTTTGAATGTAAGAAGTAGTAGTTCCTAGCATGATAATTATAGCGAAAAATAGAATAAGTTTGAATGTACAAATAGACTTTGATTTACAATTTTTAGAGTTGAAACATTCCATTTGTTTTTGGGTTTTTGCAACAAGCTTGAAACCACTTTACTAGTAAAGTGATTTTGCTAGGAAAATTAGGAAGCTCAGCAAAAGCTATTCCCCTTGTTCTCAAGAATGATTCTTCTCTTGGAATTTAACGGGCCTTTGACCATACTGCTTCATGATCTTACAACATACAAAGTATACGAACCTGCTTTTGTAAGCTAAAGGAGCTTTGACCATTACTCCAATATTCCAGCTTCGTGATCTTCCAGCTTCATGATCTTAGGGTAGGATTAACTATAATAATTATTAAATTAAACAAATTTTAGAGTTAACGAATAAAATTTAAATGGTATTAGTTTTAGTTTTGAAAAACCATTGTTGAGATTTTATTTCTTATTTTTAATTAAATTTGGAGAAAATATCATGTAGGTGACAACAATAGGATTTGTTGCTACATTGGCTCCATCAATTTCTGATAAGGAGTTAATGCATCCTATATTTGTTGTGAGAGAATTTATGAGTCTGTTGCCATTCACAGCTATAAAATGTAAGCCCGTAGAGGCAAGTGAGCAGATGAGGAATGTGTAGTGAGGAAGAGCTGAGCAGATGAGAAACTCTACTATTGTATTTTCTCCTGTTGATAAATGAGATTGCCGATGCCCTGTTAGGTGGATGTAGCCCAGATTGGTTGGGTGAACCACGTTAAAATCCTGTTTTTATGTTTGTTTCTCTGTTGAGTGTGTGGTTGTTTTAAATTTCCACTGTGTTAACTCTAACAACCATTTGGGATTCTTTTGCATCTTGCAATTAAGTTGTGATATATAAAACTCTTTAATAGTAAAAGAAAATTAAAAATTGTGTCTTCACATCATTTTATATTTTACTAGACTTAATCTAAAAAAACACTACGACATTCTTATTACGACTTCAGTAGTAATTGCTACGGTTCTTAAAAAATATATGAATTATTACTCTAGGATTATGAGATAATATTATGATGAAGATAAGTGTCTAAGTTACTGCAATTCATATTAATGATAGCAGGTCTTATAAGTATTTTTTTATTTATTATTTAAATTTTATAATTTTATGAAAAACTAGTATATTATATTTATATAAAGTTTGTGGTAAATACAAATAGATAAACTACATAAATATTTAATCATTGTAGTTATGGGATGTTGTAATAGTTTACAATTTCAAAAGCACTTAAAATATTCATTCTTATAGAGATTTCTTATATTTGAAAAGCTTGGGAACCATGGAAAATAGAAAACACTCATAGTATTATTTTCTAGAGAAAAATAGATTATCAAAAGAAGTGGCATTTATTGCTTGAGATTGCTCATTCTAAACTCACAAAGAGGAAAACTATGAGACTAAGATGTGGAAAACTTGAGCCAACACATAATGAAGATTGCATTGGTATCTAACCTAAATTAATAATCTTGTGGACCAACTTCTCAATTATATCCTATTGATGCTTCTAGTGCAAAATAATACTGATCACTACTTCTATAACAACCAAAATTCCTTTTACAACCATCAACCATTGTTGCACAACATGTAGATCCTGGGACAATGTATTTATTTCCTTCTCATGTTGATGCATAGAGCTGTGAGTTGCATGCAATTCCACATGATCCAGGGTGACCTGATTCTCACTATTTCCGAACAAGACCCCTAAAACTAACTCGGCTAAAACCCATAAAAATGGATCGGAATCCCTTGCTAACTCCTTACTACCATACAACTTCGAACAATTAATTGGAGAGAGAAGAGCGAAGTTTGTCATCACAAAATTTCCATGGGCAAAGGTCGATATATGCCACAACGTCTACATGTGAAATGACAAAGGGGATTATTATGACGTTGATTGGGGCTGATACATAACATAATGAATATAAGAAGAAAAATATGCCTTCTTCATGCAAAATTATAATCCTCAACGTATCCTCTTGTTGGTCCTCATGTCAATGACACTTGGTGTATATGGAGACTTATAGGATTGACTAGTTTCTCATTCATACTCTAATTGGGTTGAGAGATTGGTTTTAGAGTCAGATAATTTGTTTTTATGCACATGAAACCATTCAATTTTGTAGTTCAATTCTTCTATTAAATTTCTAACTATTTTAAAATTGACTTATATTCTAAGTTTTTTAGTCTTTGTTCCAAATTATATGTGTCTTACAATGACAATAATATCTTAGATAAATGTGTCAACTAGGATAATGTTTATATAAAATCATATGTCTCTACTAAATTGTTCTAAAATCTCCTAATTTAAATAACGGCACCTCACCTTAATACCTTCCCCACTTACCTTTCCTTTAATAAATTTCTAAACTATAAATTTTTATTTATAACTTTTTTTCCTTAATCTCAACAATATATATATATATATATATATATATATATATATATATATATATAAAAGATTGAAAAATTGAATTGTAAAACTAGGTACTAAAACAACTTTTAGTGATAAATAATGAATATTTGATTCCTAGTAAATTTTTGTTATAATGTTATTGGTTTCGAGAGGCCAATTTCACAGTCCAGTATGGCCCCGATGTGTAAGTATGTCCGAAGCCAAAATAAATAAATAAAATAAATAAAATTTAAAAAATAAAATCTAAATAATTTCTACTTAAACAATCACTTAGGTAACCATATAAATTTAAAACATGAAAATATTTACAAATACTCAAAAAAAATGTGGTAATTAATTAGAAATATAAATAAACTAGAGGTATGGTAAATAAATAAAATCTCCTTTTATAATTACTCTAGAAGAGATATTGTAAATAAATAAAAATATAAATAAACCATAGTTATGGTAAATAAATAAAACCTTTTTTATTATTATTCCCCATATATGGTAAATAAATAAAAATATAAATAATATATAGGTACAGTAAATAAATAAAATTGTTTTTTATATTTACTCCAACCTCTATTTTATTTAGGTGAAGCCTATGAGCCAAATACCATTGGGAAAATTATTATTAGTACCATGGGACAAATACCATGGGCCAAATACCATATTTATAAAATATCTATGGTAAATAAATAAATATAAAAGACATATAAAAAGGTAAGGTAAATAAATAAAAATATATCAAATAGGATTAGAAATCTAACATCTAATTATATGTGAAGCCTATGGCCCAAATACCATGGACCAAATTATGATTAATACCATGCAAAAAAAAATATTATTAACCCTAACATTAATATTATTATTATTGCTAAATCGAATATTCATATTAATATATTATAATTTTTATATTATTAAATTTAATAACTTTACATTAATACAATATTAAATTTGTTATATTATAATATATATATATATATATATATATGTGTGTGTGTGTATGTATATGTATATCTACATATACATATACATATACATATATATATTAACTCTAGATATATATATGGGAGGAGAACAAAGACATATGATAGAGGTGGAGAAATAGGTGGAGTGACAAGGGAGAGATGGAGATAAATTAAAGGAGAAAGGAGAGAAGAGAGAGAGAGAGAGAGAGAAGTGAGAGGGGTAGAGAATGGTAACAAAGGGATATAGAGACATAAATATGGAGGTGGGAGAGAGAGAATGAGAGGGGATTGGAGAGGAGAGACAGAGAGAGAGAGAGAGAGAAGGGGGAAGGAAGAGGGAGGTAGGAGAGAATGAGAGAAAGAGAGAAAGGATGAGAGGAGGAGGAGAGAGGAGGGAAGAAGAAATGCATAGATTGTGAGAATTGGGGAGAGAGGGAGTGAAAAGAGAGAGATGGAGAGAGAGTGTGTATATTTAGGAGTGAGATAAAGAGACATAGGAGTGATGGAGACATGGGGGGAGAAAAATGGAGAGAAGGAGAAAGGGAGATATATAGTAAAAGGTTGAGAGAGAGATAGAGTGATAGGGGAAGAGAGAGGATTGGAGGGCAGAGAGAGAGAGAGGGGGGGTATAGAGGGAGGTAGGATATATAGGACTTGAGAGAGAGAGGAAGAGAGTGATGAGGGAAGAGAGAGGATTGTAGGGGTGATAGAGAGAGAGAGAGAGAGAGAGAGAGAGTGACAGGGGAGGAGAGAGAGAGGTAGAACAGAAAGGGAGAGAGAGGAAGGAAAAGAGAAGGGAATTAAAAGAGACGAGGAGAGAGGGAAGGATAGAGAGATGGAGCTGGACCGGGAGAGAGTGAGAGAAGAAGAAATACATAGAGAGCAAGTAGTGGAGAGAGAGGGAGTGAAAAGGGAGAGATGGAGAGAGATTGTATATGTTTGGAGATGATATAAAGAGACAAACAAGGAGAGATGGAGAGAAGGAGAGGGAGAGGCATATAGTAACAAAGTTGGAAGGTGAAGATAGAAAGAGAGATAAAGTTGGGAGAGAAATGAAGAGAGAGAGTGAAAAGAGGTAGGGAAAGAGAGATGGAGATGGAGGGAGAGAGAGAGGGAGGTAAGAATAAATAGATAGAGAGTGAAAGGTGGAGCGAGAGTGAGAGAGAGAGGGAGTGATAAGGAATATGGAGAGACAAGGAGAGAGGATAACGGAAGGGAAAGGGAGAGGAGGAGGGACTGATAGATGTATAGATTTGAGAAAGAGAGTGTATTTTTTGGGGTTGATAATGAGAGACAGAAGGATATATAGATATATATGGAAGGTGAAGACACATAAGAGATAGATGGAGACAAGGAGGGAGGGACAAATAAATTGATAGATAAAGAGTGAGAGAGGATGTGTGTTTGGGAGGGTGATATAAAGAGAAAAAGAAGGAGAGATGGAGGGAGATATAGATATATATGGAAGGGGGAGAGAGGGAAGAATATTTCTTGCACTAGATGCATTGATTTCAGTGTAGATGATGATTTCTAATCCTATTTGATTGCTTGCACTAGATGCATTGATTTTAGTGTAGATGTTGATTTCTAATTATATATGATTACTTGCACTAGATGCACTTATTTCAATGTAAATGATTTCTATTCCTATTTTATTGCTTGCACTAAATGCATTGATTTTAGTGTCGATGGTGATTTCTAATCCTATTTATTTCTTGCACTAGATGCATAATTTTCAATGTATATGTTAATTTCTAATTATATTTGATTGCTTGCACTAGAAGCATTGATTTCAATGTAGATGATTTCTTGCATTAAACGTATTGATTTCTGTTTAGATGTTGGTTTGTAATCCTATTTGCCTACTTGCACTAGATGCATTTATTTGAGTGTATATGTTGATTTCTAATCTTATTTGATTACATGCATTAGATGCATTTATTTTAGTGTAGATGTTTTTTTCTAAGATTGTTTGATTTCTTGCATTAGATGCATTGAATTCATTGTATATGTTGATTTATGATTTGATGTAATTGTATGTATGATGGTACATTAATTTTAAATTCATTGGATTAATAGTCTGCATTAATTTCAATGTAAGCACAAAAAATTATTGACCATGTACATTGATTTTTGTGTTGTAGTAATTAAGCATAGGCTCTCCAATATTAATGTACATTATTAATTTTTGTGTTTGAAATGAATCCATTAAACATGAAGCCATTAAATCAACGACTCCTCGACCATGTTGTAGTGTTGATACATAAATTCATAAGAAAAAAGATAACTACCCAGAGACTACTATATAACTAGCGATTGGAAAAAAGACCCACATATTAAATTGGCATAGTGATTACAACAAAGAAATCTTGTCCTCTGCTCTTCCATGGATGATTGACAAAGAGACTAAAGCCCAGCGACTGCGTATTGACAAGGAGAGTCAAATCGAGAAGTGGATATGCGAGACAGACAAGTTGTTGTGTGTTGCCATTATCTTACATCTATTATGCATTAAAAATTTAACCATAAGTCTTCGCTGTAATTTTTTCTTAAAGCGTTAATATATTCCAAATTTTAGGAATTTAAAATTTAAAACAAAATCGCATGAGTTCCATAGTGAAACAGGTCGTTGCACAGTTCCTAAAAATCCATGGATGGAAAGGATCTGCCATCTATGTGAGAATATGAATATCAACGATGAAAATCACTTCCTCTTAGAGTGTACCACATACAACCACATTAGAGCTCAATTTCATAAGCTTTGTTGCAATACTGACCTTCCTAGCCTTTTAAGATGTCAAAATTATAGTGAGCTCAGGAGGCTTCTCTCCAAGCTTTTTGAGAATAGGAATAAAATCTTAAATAAAACAAAATAACTCTTTTCTTTAGGTCCGATAGATCAAAGATTGGTCTCAATGGACGTTAGCCATCGTTGTCATCATCATCATCATTATCATTTAATTTATTATGTTTTATATTATTAAAACCATTATGTTATTTAAATAATTAATATTTAATTAAAAATAAAAGAAAAAATATAATTTATATCATATAAATACATATCAATCAACCATTCTATTCATCAAAGCCATTTTCATGATAATAAATGAAATATTAAAACGCAATATCATTTTAATTCATCCAAATCATTTTCATAATAATAAATAAAGGTGGGTTCTGCAACGGTGGTGCTCGTTTCATGTCGGCACTTCTGGCTCGCTTTTTCTAAGATTCGGCTTCCTGATTCTTTCTATCTGATCAACCTGAATGTCAGCCTCTCTGGGAGGGGTGGGTAACTCCCCCCTCCTCCTAACTCTGCCTCCTCTGCAATGTCAGATTCACCTGATAACGGTGTGCCAGGGATGCAGACTGTCCCTGACAAGGCGAACGCTACAGACAATATTCCAGATGATAAAACCAATTTGTATGCCCTTGGGAACGAAAATACAGAACAGACTTCATCGGAGGCCCAACAAAAGGCCTCCTCTGCCACTTTCATTCCTAAAGCTGCAGATAGGATAAAAATCGATCTCCCCAGTCACCGTATCAATGGACATATACAGTTCATGAAGGATCATGCCCTCATCGGGAAGTTCATAGGTCTTTGGCCAACTAAGAAGGCTTTGCAGGGATGGATAATATCCAAATGGAAGCCCAAGGGTCAGGTTACCCTATAGTTAGGGCCCAAAGGATTTTTCACTACCATTTTCCACTGCCTTGAGGACAAGAATCGCATATTTGAAGGAGGCCTCTACTTTTTCAACTCTGCAGGACTCTATCTTCGTGACTGGATAGAAAGATTTCATCCTGACAAAGAAGATTTCAGCTGGGCTCCAATATGGATAAGAATGTACTCCCTGCCCTTGGAATACTGGGACGAAGAAACGCTGAAGGACATAGGCAATGGTCTCAGAGAATTTATAAAAGTTGCAGAGGAAAAAAAACTCCTGCGCTACACCTCCTATGCCAGAATATGCGTTTACACGCATCTTGCAAAGCCCCTCACTGATTCGGTAAGTTTGTTCCATGATGACTTTGAATGGATTCAGACTATTGATTATGAGCATGTCCCTTTCCGTTGCATGAAATGCCATGAACATGGCCACCTTTTTAGATATTTCCCTTTGAACCAGAAACTCATCCCCCCCACTCCTCATTCTGGTAAGGATGCAGACAGTTTTACCAAAGTCTCCTCCAGGAAGAAGCATTCCAAAAAATCTCCTATCATCTCTACCGCACCCAACTTGCCCAATAATAGAAACACTTTTGAGGTTCTTTCTCCACTTGATACTACTGTCACACCTCAAACTCAGCCTTGTACTTCCAGCCCCTTACCAGACACTCCTGCTTCTAATCTCAAAACCCCTCTAGCCTCTTATGCGACCAAAATCCATCTCACCTCTTCCTCGACCGTCAACCTTCTCATGTCCACCACTCTTGTTACTACGCTCATGGATCTGGACTATGTCAAAGCTTCAGCTCCCCCTTCGGGGTCAGAAGACACTAAACTAAACATCCTCACTCACATGGAGGATGATACTATCAATATCGACAAAGGGGAGCTTGATATTCTGGCTCTAGAGGAAGCATGCCATTAGAAGGAGTACAAAAACATTAAGCCCCATCAGATAGATAAGTTGGAGATTGTATTCACTCATGCACAGCAATGAAACTCCCTAGGCATTCAAGTAGGAGGACCATGGGACAGCAGGAAAATCATGAAGGAATAAAAAAAACGAGGACGGAAGACTACACTGTAGAGAACTATCATCGCAGGAGAAATACTAGTGGAATCCAGTAGATTCCCCCAGTTGACAAAGTTCTACAAGACTCTCCGAAGCAGTTCCCCATGAAGCTTATATAATAGAATGTGAGAGGGCTCAATAGCCCCTCAAAGCACAGAATGATCAAAAATATGATTCAGAAATACAACCCCTCAATGATATTCCTTCAGGAGACGAAATGCAACAGCAAAATGCTTGAGCTCATTATGGCCAAAGTATGGGCTAACAATCGCTCTGTATCAGTGGATGCTTCAGGTGCTTCCGGAGAATTGGCCATTATTTGGGATCCCCATATCCTCTCTCTGTATGACTTTCACGCTTCCCATCACTGTATTCAAACAACTTTCCATCTGTTAGGTACCAATATTCATGGTCACTTAACCAATGTTTACTTCTCGCAAGATACCCACAAGAAGTAGATCTTCTTAATACCATAACAGATCTAAACTCTTTGAGGCACTTTCCGCTTTGGTTCTGTGGGGGGGATTTCAATATGACAACCACTCTAGAAGAAAGATCAGGAGGAAAGCACAAGCTAGAAGGAGATTTCTTAGGCCTCAAATATTTTATTTCAACAAATCAGCTGGTGGATTTGCATACCTCCAATGGCACATTCACTTGGACCAACATGCGCAGGGGGCCACAGCACATTGCTTCCCGGCTGGATCGATTTCTCATGACAGAAAATGCTATACATCTTGGCGGGGATTTTCACTCGTCCATTCTTCCCCTAGCTGGATCGGACCACTAGCCCATCCTCCTACAATGGTCGCGTCCGGGAGTGTATTGCAACAGACCATTTAGATCTGAGTCCTTCTGGTTATCCCACGCAGGTTTCCATGACTTTGTTACTAATTCCTAGAGATCTTGGGTTCCTGTGGCGGGCTCAAAAATGTTTCAATTCCAATAGAAGCTCAGATATCTCAAGCACAATCTCAAACATTGGAATAAATCTCAATTTGGCAACATTTTCGATAACAAGAAGGAGTTGGAGCTTCAAATGGACATGCTTCAGCAGAAAATCATCATCCAAGGCAGAACAGAGGACTATGACAAACAAGAAACAACTCTCCTCATAAAAATTGACAAAAGTAGGCAACAGGAAGAGACACTCTGGCGACATAAATCTCGAATCAGATGGCTTCAAGAGGGAGAAAAAAACACAAAGTTTTTTCATAGATCCACTATCCAAAGAAGGATGCATAATCATATTGCCTTTCTCAACAGAAATCAGAGAACTTGTTTAGAAACACATGAGGACATTGAAAAAGAGCTCAGAGGGTATTTCAAAAACATTCTGCAGGAACCGGAAGGCAATCGGGAGCAAGCTATTCACTCGGTTACTCAACATATTCCTAAAATCATAACAGAAGATCAAAATGCAATGCTTCTCTAGCCGGTTACACTCTAAGAAGTTGAACAAGCCATCTCTCAACTCAAGGATGGAAAGGCACCTGGCCCAGATGGATTCAAAGCCAACTTTTTTCATGCTTTTTGGGAGCTCATTAAGCTAGAAGTTTGGGCTTTAGTGGAGGAATCTCGATCCATGCACTAGATCCTTCCCTCACTAAATTCAACTTTCCTTGCACTCATTCCCAAGGATGAGAATTCAAGTACCCTAGATAAGTATAGGCCCATAGCGCTTTGCAATGTTATTTATAAGTTGATTTCTAAAGTCATTGCGAACAGGCTCAAACCTCTCCTCCCTCTCCTTATATCTCCAGAGCAAATAGGATATGTGTAGGGTCGTCAAATCTTGGACGGCATAATCTTATCACATGAGGTAATTCATTCTCTTAAAATCCTTAAGAAACCAGGTATGCTTCTCAAACTTGATTTATCAAAAGCTTTTGACAAATTAAGCTGGACTTACATCAAACACATCCTTTTGGCTTTTGTTTTCAATAATACTTGGACTAGGTTGGTCATGAGCCTTCTCTCTTCTCCCAGTTTTTCTATCCTAGTCAATGGCTCTCCCTCTCTGCCATTCCGATCTTCTAGAGGAATTCGTCAAGGGGACCCCTTATCTCCATTTCTTTTTGTGCTCATGGCTGAAGGCCTTAGTAGACTCTTTCATCAGGCTGCGTCCTCCGGTTCTATTAAAGGGATCTCTCTCCACAATAGCTCCCCCATCACTCATCAACAATTTGTGGACGATAACTTGCTCTTTTGCCATCCTTCTGTACAAGAAGCCCGATCCCTTAAATCTCTGCTTGACACCTTCTCAGAGGCTTCGGGTACAACCATCAATGCTACGAAATCCCACATCTTCTTTTTCAATACCCCTCCCATCTCTCAACAAAATATTGCAAGAATTTTAGGATTCATGATTGATGTTCTTCCTTCCAAATATCTTGGGGCTCCCCTGGTTTGCTCTGCTACTAAGCATGCCTCTTGGAGATATCGCTTGGATAAAATGGAAGCTCGCCTTTCTTCCTAGACATATCGGTGTCTCAATTTTCCCAGCAAAGTTATCCTAATTAAATATGTTCTTCAGGCTATGCCACTTTATCTATTCTCCATTTTGGTTGTTCCCAAATGGGTTTTGAAGAAAATTCGCAACCTTCAGAGGAATTTCCTCTGGGGTTCCTCAAGCCTCAACAGAAAGTGGGCTTTAGTCAAGTGGACAGAAAATTGTACTCTTAAAAGCACAGGGGTTTTAGGCTTGCGGGATCCATTTCACAGCAATCAAATTATGGGGGCTCGTATCTGGTGGAGTTGGATCACTAAACCTCACATCCCCTGGGCACATCTTTGGTAGGTCAAGTATGCTCCAGGCAGCTCCCAGGTTGATCTCATCCGTTTCAGCTCTGACACTCCTGGCTCGTTGATATGGAATGCAGCAAAAATTCATGGTGCCTTCATTCAAGCACATAGCTTTTGGTAAATTCATTCAGGAAACAGAGCTATATTTTGGGATGATTCTTGGCAACAGATGCCGAAACTCTCCTCTCTCTTCCAAAAACCTCTATGGAAAAATAATCTTCGGCAGGTCGACCCCAAACATGTAAGTAATTTCTGGCAACCCAATCCCTCCCATGATCATCGGGTTTGGAAACCAGCTCTCATCTGGCAAGAAGATTGGCAAGGGGGAACCTTTGGTGACATTGAGAAGGAACTAAGTCTCAAAGGGATTAAGGTCTCGAATCAAGATGACAAGTTAAGATGGGGATACCCACCTAGGGGTGATTTTTCTACTCAAGAAGCCTACAGATTACTCTTCTGCCCGCAGCAGGCACAACAAGATCGCATTTGGGCTCAAATCTAGCAACCTAATACCTGGCCAAAAATATCCACCTACCTTTGGCTCCTCAGCAAAGGTAAAATTCTTGCAAGGGACAACCTCTTAAAAAGAGGTTTCATTGGGCCCTCTAGATGCCCCAATTGTAAGACTCGGGAAGAAACTATACAACACCTCCTGGACTCCTGCTCACTTGTTACTTTTCTTTGGGAACAATTCACCTTTTGCTTTGGTCTGACTGGGCGTCGAATTGGGGACATCAATAATACAATCAGAGGATGGCCCTCACATCCATTTCAATGTCTCATGCTCAATTCCCTTTGGAACCTATTTCCAAGATTCATCTACTGGGCCACATGAAAGGAGCGTAATCATAGAACTTTCAAAGATGTTGTCACTTCGAATGATATTATCTGGTCCAATCTCAAGCGAAATTTGCAAGAAAATTTATCTCTTATCCTTTCGCAAGATTCGAATATGTCGTCCTCACCTTCAGAATGTCTCATCTAGAAGAGATGGAACCTTGAGCTCCACCACACTAGGCAGTAATCCCAGAATACCTTGAAGCATTCAGATTTGCCTCTCTCTTGGTCACCTCCCATGCCACAGACTTTCAAGATGAATTTTGATGGCACGGCTAAAGGAAATCTGGGTCTTGCTGGATTTGGAGTCATTTTCAGGAATCATGAAGGCACCACAGCTCATATTTATTTCAGATCTCTTGGTCGTGACTCCAACAATGTTGCTGAACTTGAAGGCTTATGGAAAGGTCTATGTATAGCGGAGAAAGAGAACTTCTTCCTTATGGAACTTGAAGGGGATTCTCAGATTCTTATTGAAGCGTCAATCCATCTCCACTCCAGCTCCTCAGCTTCCAACATTGCTTCTAGTTGGAGACTTCAAAGCAGATTGGAACTTATTGAAAATTGGCTCAAGATGCCTAAAGCTATATCCTTCACGCATATCAGATGCATAGAAAACACAGTCGCTGATCTTTTGGCTAATCAAGGTGCTCTTCAGATTACTCCATTCTACAAAGGTCTACTACAACATTCCAATGATGCTCAGCTCATTCAGGATTCTACATCCCTGGTGCAACAGGACCTCCAAATCTCAGATGCGAGTGGTATTTATGCATAACAGTTGGCAAGGTTGGGCGGGTGCATGGGGTTCTACCACCGCCACCCTCCATTGCGTCCTTTGCGCCATTAACTGCATTAACAAAGCTTCGTTCGGGGCATTAATGTGGCACACTCGTCCAGAGCTGCACTCAATCCTCAGAGATATGGCTTCTCCGAGACGCTTCAAACCTGAATTTTTTCTTTTTAACTCTCGTTGTGCTTCTATATGCTTGGACCCAAGCATTCAGACCATCACTGGGCGCAAGTGTTGGCTTTCTTGTTGTGTTAATCTTGCACCTGGTGTGCACTCTTCGCAAAGCTTCCTTTGCACTCAGAGCTCTAGCTTTCACCCTATCTCTCTCCCTGAGGAGACTGATTCTCTTTTGAACTGTTGCCTCAGTCTGAGCACTCCCCACTCTTTCATTTTCTGCATTCATAATTGGAATTCTATGCCGATACTGAGACATAGGATGCGTAGCAGGTGGGGCTCGAGGCGGGGTGCTCCTTCTCGTTGCCCTCCTCCCTCCTCGCCTAGCTCTTCCTCTCCACCTTCTGATTCAAGGAGGGGTCGTTATCCTGAGACCCGTAGTGGTAGGAGCTCTCTCCTGGGGCAGGGGAGTGCTTTGCAGACTAGAAACCTCTCCAGACTTCTCCCAGGTCAACAGCACAGAGCGCTCTTCCGCTTCCCCTGCCTACTCAATATGCCTACTGTCACTGCTACCATTACCATTGAATTCAAAGAAGATTCACCAGATTCTACTGCTAAGCTCTCCAACTCTCCTCCGGTGCAAGTTTCGCCCATTCAGTCTGGTTCTCCACATAACTCTGGTCAGAAGAGGAATATTGTTGAGGATGGCACCTCGTAGTACCCCTTTGTGGCTACTGGAGTAGGTGTTTTCAATGAGGATGTTTCTTCTGTTCAGGATGTCAAGGATAAAGCGGACACTGCAAATCAGGTTATTCCAGATGTCAAGGATGTTGCGCAGGAAGAGGGTGACCACGACGGTCACGCATACCCCGTGGTCAAGTCGCATCATTCTTCTCAAGGTATTTAATTGACTTCCTGCATACAGGCTTGTTTTTGGCTGCTTTATGTGCCCTGCACAGTTCTGGTGTTCGTCTGCTGACACAGCTTATATGGCTCTACTTCTACTGTCTTTTTGAGGGCCAGTTTCCCATTCGTGGGCGGCCAGTTAATATGTATAAGCTTGTTCTTGTTTACATTTCTGATGCCATACTGTTTAGTTGTGCGAGCTAGTTTCTACTAAGAGGGAGGCTTTTTTGTGGTTAGATGCCTATCTATGAATCAGTATTGTAACCTCTTCTCGGCTCTGTGTGTTGATATTCTGAGTAGAAATCATAGTTGTACCAGAATGCCCACATATTGGGCCAGAATCTCTGAGGCCTCAGCCTCCATGTAATCTTTTTGTACACTAATATATTAAACTTACTGAGAAAAAAATAAAAATAAAGGTGAAAGGCACTTCCATAAAAATAAACAAAATACTAGATATAATATCATTTAAATGATCATTATCTTTTAAAATGACAAGGTTTCACATCATCCTATTGGCTTTTTTTAAGTAGGAAAACACTCATGACGGAAGTGACTTGTTTTGATGATTACACTTAGTGATTATTTATCCTTCTCTTACATTAATTAACTAGAGGCATTAGATAGAGGGTGAGGAGCTACTAATTTTTTATTTTAAATAAATTTTAAGAAATTAAATATCTTTGTAGAAACTATATAGAAAATTTAAACTAGTGGATTTAATATGATCATGTAATGTACTAAAACAAGATACTCAATCCTTCTATTATATTTTTGTAATATAAAAAATGATCGCTTAATCACATGCAAGTAAGAGAAAGGAAATTATCAATCACACAACACAAGATGTATCTCAGAAAGCACCTGCTCAAAACCCCTCTATCATATATTTTACATAGTCAAAGAATCATTAAACAATACAATTCTTTCACACACAGAGAAAATCCTGCACTCTACCGATCATCTCACCCTATCCTACTCAAAACATACTAGCAATTCTTAGGAAAAATTGACCGACACTTAGCCAATTCTCAGCCCCTGCTTACCCAACCTTTCTCACGCAATCGGTAGGAAATTAATACTTATTAAATAGGATAATAATCCTTCCTTGATTGCACAATACATCAGGAGCCTTCTTGTGACTTTATAATTGCGCTCAGGCAATTTGCTAATAATACAACTGATATTTTACTTACCTTTAATCTCTATCTCAAATCCATCGTCATCAGAATTGATATGCATGTAGCTATTAATAGTGAATCATCAGTTACTTGGTACATCACTACTTGTGAATTTAATTCAATTTAACTCACTTGACCTCTCACTAGATCATCACTTGGTTAGAACTAGTTAAACTGATTTTAACTCAATTAATTTGAGTTAACTTATTACACTCACACCACACTAGTGCATGAACTACAACTAGACCCTGAAAATAATAGAATCACTCTACATGCCTCACCTTTGACCCTCAACTCGAAATTCTTAAGCTAGCTAAGTCAGTTATCTCACTTAGTTAAATGAAACAAGTTGTTATGAGATGAAATTACAATTTAATTTTAATTTAATTAAGGGATAATTAAATCAAAAGCCTCACATAGTAGCCATTTCTGGGTGCCATTTTCTTGATTTTGTTTCTAGATTCCAATTTCACTCTTTCTTGTTGCAAATTTTGACACTCCCTTTAACCAAGAAAAGAATCATTCTATCCTGATCCGATACCTTTGGAATGTTATTGCATGCAACACTTCTCTAGTGTTGTTTTCACATGCAACTCTCTTGGAACTGAATATCCTCCAAAAAACTAAATCAATATAATGCATTCGTCATCAGAGTCTTCTAACTGCTGCTAGCTACTTCACATGTCTACTAGACTCTCTACATTGTTGCTGACATCTGCCTCCATCCACTCTGCACTACTTCCAACTCTGATATACACTCCAATATCTAACATTTGTCACTCTGATTTATGTCCACCTCACATTTGATTGCATCAATCTAATGGATCCTTCCTGCTATTGTTGTATTGTGGGCTCCTTGTAGCCAGGTTCGATCAATGAGACACACCATCTCAATGAACCCTACCTATTTTTTTTTTTAGGATTAATTTTGTACATTGCCCCAACTCACACCTATAGGTATAGATGCATGTACTCCCTCTGCCTTTCTAGCTTGAAATTTCCCCCTCCTAGAGGCATTTTCTTGAGTGGACCCTTCCACTCAATCTCCTCTATGCTTCTCCAATTGTGGCTGCTCCACAACCTTCTAAGACTACTAATGGGGCTGCATGTTGAGAGATAATTGCTCCCTCTCAAGCACCAAGTCATTAACCACTAATTTTTTCCTGAAAGCCTTTCATACTTCCTCAACCTCGAGAGCATACATGTTCTTTACTCTTGAACCAATCTGCTTCATTTTTCCCATGGCTATGTGTTTAAGGAACACCTTTCCTTTTCTAAACATTACCTCATAGCCACAGTCTTCCAATACTCCTACGGAGACAAGATTCTTTATTAGGCCTAGAACATACAAAACATCTCCAAGTATGATAGGGGAGATAGACTCTCTCTAAAAGGTAATTGTACCTATGTTGGTCGTGCTATACCTCCCGTCATCTCCAAACTATATGTTCTGCTGGAGGTCCTTCTCCTCCAAGTCACTAAATAGATCAATATTCCTCATCATATGGAATGAGGCACCATTGTGTAGATACCACATGCATCCCATTATAGTGCTATTCATGCATGCAAAGAGAGTAAAATCAAGCTCGATTTGTGAAGCCAGTGCTTCACCCACTGTAATTGCAAGCTCCTTCTTGCTTGCCTTATTTTGTGGAAAATTCGAAGCATAGTTCCCATGCTCATGATAGTGAAAACATCTGATCTTGGACAAGTCTCTCTTTCCCTCTTCGCCTTGGGATTTCTTTCCCTTCTCTTTCTTTTGTGTTTCCCAATAATTCACAATATTTTTCTTTATTGGCATTGGAGGTCTCGTTTCTGGTGCTCTGGTGCTCTGCCTTATCTCTTCTATTACCAAATCCGACTGTAGTCGCTCCCAATATGATAACTTCTCCTTCCCATTCATAGAGTCCTAGTAACTATGCAAGCTCTTCAGAAGGCCTAGAAGTGCTACACTCGCCAATTCATCATTAGATATGTTGGGAAAAATACTGAGAGGGGGGGTGAATCAGTATTTAGAGCTAACTGATAAACATTTTACTTTTATTTTCTCAAAACCCATACGCTACTTTACAGAACAAAACTAGCATATATACGCGGATATCCTTAAGGAAACTCGCGTACGCTCAGAGCTCTTATTATGTATTTGATTCTTAAATCATTGCATCATTTATTCATCAGATTTTAAGCAGTAAGCATGTGCAGTAAAAAAAGAATAAACCATCACACATAAGAAACACACATGAACACCAGGATTTAAGGTGGAAACCCAAGTCAGGAGAAAACCACCGTTGTCATCGTCTCAGCCTTCAATATTTATTATAAAGAAAACTTCTTACAACCATGTACTAGTGCAGACTCATAAAGCATGCAGGCACCCACCTGCAAAAGGCTACAACCTTCTTTCATTTACCAGCCTCTCCTGGAAGAGAGCTACAATCCCTTGCTCTCGTTTACCAGCCTCTCCTGGAAGGGAGCTACAACCCCCTGCTCTCATTTACCAGCTACCACTGGAAGGGAGATACTACCCCTTGACTAAAGGCTTCAACCCTCAGCACCACTGCAGACCACGTTTCATCAATTTTCAAACTGGATCAAACAGCTTCAACACAACTCTTCATTTATCAGCAAATATACTTCACCAAATGCTTCAAACAGAACAGTGAAACCACTGTAACCAGAATATCAGAGATAACCCAAACTTCAAAATCGATATGCAGAAACACATTCAACCTTGAGCAATCATTAGTTAAGATACCATACGTGCTTTTATTTAATCAGAACCACGTATACATGCGCTTTTCATGAAACTAACCCGCATATACATCTGTGCATTTCTCAGAAAACCCTAACTTCCCATACGCGCTTTTATTCAATCAGATCCGTGTATACACGCGCTTTTCATGAAACGAACCTGCGTATAGATCTATAAAAGATAAACTTTGCAGAACAGATCAGATCTGTGAAGTTACCCAAATTTTTCCAATTTCTTCATCAGATTTGCGCCAGGTCTTCATCACTTCTTTTCAGATCATCCTAGAGATTCGTCATTTCTAGATCTAGAGATACTGAACCTTCATCATATTCATAGGTGCATCATAGATTCAGATCTATCAATTAAGAACAGAGTTCAACAATGCAGATATACTTCAGAGTGAAGTATTCGTTAACGCCCATAAACTTGCTCTTCCTGTTGCACTATGAATTTCTTCTCCTTAAATAGATTTGGCCTTTATCAATACCATGAGTCAAAACCACTCAATCGTTGATGGTATTCCTGGACGGGATGAAATAGATAATCAAGCGCTCAATACTTTGGGCCAATACCATGGTAATGCCCCCTAGTTTTATAAAATTAGAGCACAAATTGGCATACACAACTTGGCACGTACTCTTCCACGTGCATACGCAACTTCTCCTTAACAAACCCATGTATGCCTTGTGACATACCTTGTTCAACATTATTCTGGAATTTTTTGAATTCCTTTCTTCTGTTACTTATGAGCTGATCTGTAGATACATCATCCTTCCTTATTTAACACAAGATACATCATCCTTACAAATTTAACACATAGGTTGCTTATCATAGGCAACTCATCAAGCAGGTTCCATCAAGGTCAATACATTGTATCACATTGCCAACAATCTCCCCCTTAATTCATCAAGTAGGTCTCCATCAAGTTCAATAGGTTTTCGTCAAGAACAACTTCATCAAATAGGTTGCCATCAACCTTATCAAGTAGGTTGCCATCAAGGACAACACTCTACATCATATTGCCAACAATCTCCCCCTTTGGACTTGATGGAAACCATGATGGTGTTTGATCATCGAAATAGATAGATACATTGATTATAATCATTATGCAAGCACCATGATACTCTCCCCCTATTCAAACATCATGATAAACAATATGACACCACGATACTACTCTCCCCCTTTGACATCAAGGGAAAAGGGTAGATCAAAACCAAAACAAGAAGAGCTCTGTAGATCTGATGTGCACTAAAGTTACCATGCTCCCCCTGAGTTCATGCTGAATCTTCAAACATATTTTTCAATGAAGTACATGACTCTATAACCAAGGACTCTTACTTACATCAAAGATCCAACCAAGTGGATTTACATATATGACTCATGTACCCAACCCAGTGGGATTACACATTTTGACTCAACTACCCAACCAAGTGGGTTTACAAACTTGAACAAGCCCTTTACATGACTGAATATTACAATTTACATCATAGGTCATAGCCTTTTCATCAAATTACACATATGAATTTTTATAACCAATATAAAAAAGACCTCAAGAGAGATCATATTTCAGAATCATCATAATGCCAACAATGCATTACATTCAGCAAGGCTAATGCTCCTCCCTGAAACTGTGCATCCAATGCATCCTTTCCATATGACCAAACACTCATCCTTAGCTTGTGCAACTTGAACACTTTCAACAGCCAATCATCAAGGCATCTTCACCCAATATCAGAGAATGAAACAAAAATAAAAGAGCTGAAACATCATCAGAGATACCAAACAGCACTGCAGCTGTGCTGAAGAATGCTGACCCCAAGTAAAATTTGTCAGCAACTAACCATACATGGTTTTCTTTGTATAAACTCGCGTATATACGCGACTGTCTTTCAGGAAATCCGCGTATCCAATTTAATCTTCTGAATTTAAGCAGTTCTGATTTTCTGCATGGCAGAGACTACTCCCAGCTTCTGTCTGAGATATTCGAACGCTTCCCTGGGCAGAGGTTTGGTCAGAATATCAGCAACTTGTTCTTTGGAGGGAACATACTCCAACTTCACCTTTTGTTCAAGCACTTGTTCACGTAAAAAGTGATACTTGATGGGAATGTGCTTGGTCTTGGAATGCATAATAGGATTCTTTGAGATGTTGATGGCACTTGTATTATCACACATGATGGAGATAGGAGGTGAACATTTGATTTGAAAGTCTTGTAAGGTTTGCATCATCCAAAGAAGTTGAGTGCAACATGATGTGGCAGCCACATATTCTGCTTCTGCTATAGATAAGGCAATAGAGTTTTGCTTCTTGCTAAACCAAGAAACTAACCGGGGCCCCATATAGAATGCACCACCACTAGTGCTTTTCCGATCATCAACATTTCCAGCCCAATCTGCATTAGTGTAAGCATGAAGAGTAAGATCAGCATTCTTTGGATACCATAGTCCAAAGTCTTGAGTTCCTTGTAGATATTTTAATATTATTTTGACAGCCTGAAGGTGAGACTCTTTTGGATTAGCTTGGAATCGTCCAACAATCCCAACTGCATGCATAATGTCTGGTCTAGTCCCAGTGAGATAAAGTAGACTTCCTATCATAGATCTGTATTCTGGTTGATTCACCGTAGGAGAATCATCATGAGAACTGAGATTACATCCGGTTATCATTGGTGTACTTATAGGTTTGCACTCTTCCATGCCATACTTCTTTAGAATTTTCTTAAGGTATTTTACCTGTGATAAGAATATGCCATCTATAGTTTGATGCAATTGCAAGCCAAGAAAGAATGTTAGTTCCCCAAGTAAAGACATTTCAAATTCTTGCTACATAGCAGAAGCAAATTTCTGACTCATAGATTCTTCATTGCTTCCAAAAATGATATCATCAACATATACAACCACAATCAATAGTTTATCATTTTCAGTTTTTGTGTATAAATTGCTATCAGCAGACCCCTTTGAAAATCCTTGTTGATGAAGATATTTGTCAAGACAATAATACCATGCCCTTGGAGCTTGTTTGAGACCATATAGAGCCTTTTTAAGTCTACAAACAAGATTTTTATCATTTCCCAAAATGAATCCTTCTGGTTGTTCTATATAAACTTCTTATTCCAGATCACCATTGAGAAAGGCAGATTTAACACCCATTTGATAAACTTTGATTTGTTGGAAGCTTGAAAAAGCAAGAAACATTCTTATGGCTTCAAGTCTGGCTACCGGAGCAAAATTTTCTTGAAAGTCTATACCTTATTTTTGAGCATACCCCTTGCAAAAAAGTCTACCTTTGTTTCTTACAACATCCCCATTCTCATTTAACTTGTTTTTGAATATCCATTTAGTTCCAATGACATTTTTGTTATGAGGTCTTGGTACTAATTCCCAAGTGTGATTCTTTTAAATTTCATCAAGCTCTTCATTCATGGCTTGAATCCAATATTCATCTTTGCTAGCTTAATTTACATTGTGTGGTTCAATAGTGGATAGAAATGCCAGATAGCTAGAAGATCCCATAAGAGTCCTTCTTGTTTGTACACCTGATCCCTTATCTCCCAAAATTTGAGATTCTGGATGATTCTTTTGAACATATCTGGATGGAGCTTTTTCAAATAAATCATCTTCAGGTTCTTCATTGGGTTCACTATCTATATCATTGTTGTTTGATGTAAAAGGACATAATTCATCATCGTCTTCATTTTTTATTTGTTTTTCTTCATTTGGGGCTGCAGGAGACTCATCAATAACAACATCAATACATTAAACAATCTTCCGAAGTATTTTATTGTAACATTTATAAGCTCTACTCGTAGAGGAGTAACCAAGAAGTATTCCTTCATCCGCTCTAGGTTCAAACTTGCCAGGTTTTTCATCATTATTTTTTATAAAGCATTTACTTCCAAAAAATCTAAAATGCTTCACAGAGGGAGAATTACCATACCAGAGTTCATATGGAGTTTTGTCACTATTTACATGAACATGTGCCTTGTTGAGAATGTTTACCGCTGTATGTGCTGCTTTTCCCCAAAATGTGTCAGGTGTTCCAGAATCATCAAGCATAGCTATAGCCATTAGTTGAACTATTCTATTCATTCTTTCTGCTACGCCATTTTTTTGTGGAGTGTTAGCTACAGAGAACTGTCTTTTTATGCCATGTTGTTCACAAAGTTCAAGTAATTCGTCTGAAGTATATTCTCCTCCTCGATAAAATCTAAGACATTTTAGTTTTAGATCTAATTCATTTTCAACCAGAGCCTTGAAGATCTGAAATTTCTCAAATGCTTCGTCTTTGTGTTTAAGCAACCCAGTCCAACACATTCTAGAGAAATCATCAATAAATAAGATATAGTATTGTTCACCACGAGGTGAATTTTTCCTCATAAGTCCACATATGTTAGTATGAATGAGTTCAAGAGGCCTACTTGATGATCCTTCCTAGGCATTAAATTGCATTCTAGTCTGCTTGCTGAACTGGCAAGATTTTCATATGATACTTTCAGGTAGAGTAATATTGGGAAGACCATCAACAACATTAAGTCTGCTTGATTTGTTGGTTTGAGAGAAGCTTAGATGCCCCAACCTTATATGCCATAGCCAGTTTTCTGAAGATTGACTCAAGTAACATTGTTATATGCAGTTTTTTAATACATACAGGTTGCTTGGAGTTCTTTTTCCTTTATAATTGTTTTACCTGTATCAAGATCACGAACCACAAATTCTTTTGAACTAAAGACAACTTCAGTTCCTTGATCACACATTTGACTTACACTTAACAGGTTATGCCTTAAACCATCCACATACATGACATCATTAGCCTTCACCTTTTCTTTTAGAAACACAGACCCTTTTCCTTTAATTACAGCAGGAGTATCATTTCCAAATGTAACTTTATTTTCCTTTTCTAGAGCACTATATGCAAGAAGTTCATTTTTGTCACCTGTCATGTGTCTTGAGCATCCACTATCAATGTACCATTTATTTTATTCACCTTCTGCAAATAACGCTATGCCACAATTTTCAACCTGCAATTCCCTTTTTTTCCATACTTAGGAATTTGAAGGAAAATGCTCTTTTGGCTGAACTTTGTTCCTGCGTTTAGATTCTTCATGCCTAAAGTTATTGCAATAAGCACATTCAACTTCATTTAGAAGAGGAGAAAAGTTTTTATAGGTTTTCTTCTGAAATTCAATCCTTTTCTTTCTTGCTTCTCTAGTCATGATGGTTTTATATGCAACACATTGAACAACTTTATGACCAAAATTGTGACATGAGAAACATTGTCCATTGAAGAAGAAATTTTTGCGATCATGAAATCTTCTACTTCGATTTACCTGTTGATTGGTGTTTCTTTGAGAGATATTCATCTTAGTGTTCTTTGAATTGAGATGATCATGCTTTACCTATAATGATTCTTTATTCCCTTGTTGAGTGGAAGAATTTTGTAAACCAGCTGTAGCTACTTTTAGATAATTTGGTGCTAAAGCCTGAGAAGATTCTCTGGTATATCCAAGACTTGTCTTTTTAAGAGGAGAATGTTGTACCTTGATAATCTCTGTTGGGCCGTGAATACAACCACTTTGTAACACTTATTTCATCCATTTTTACTCTTCTCTATTATATCATTTGTTATAATTTATCATTTAAATCCATTTTATAAATGATTTATGCTCTTATGGATGAAAATTATTTATCTTCCTTTATTTCTAATAAATTGATGATTATGAATTATTTTACCAATGATAGTTTTAATAAGTTGGTTATAACATTATTCACCATTTTTAGCCTCCAAGATAATTTCCAGATTGAAGATTTGATCATTAAAAGTGCCAACTCAGAAATGCGCTGGAATAAGGAGTGACAGCTTTGCGGTTGAGATTCTGAGCAAATGAAGACGAATCTGGAAAATCCGGAACATGGGTTTTGTCCAGAACGGACCCAATTAACTTTAAAAAAGAACGGTTTGCCCAAATTCGGCCTGTGTTGAGAGATTCGCAGAGTTCTTTAAGCACGATTTTCTCAGTTCTGTTGTTGCGGCCGTCCTCCAAATCTCAGCTGAAAAGCCAAATTCGACTTGTTGTTATTGAAAGATGGATGTAAATCTATTTTCTTGTTGATCAATTGGTTGGAAGAAATCCAATATTGTTATGGGAAGATTGTATTTACTATTCAATTTCTCCTCCTTCTAATTATAAAAGGAGAAGCACGTATTGTGTAGGGGGATGATTTGGGAGATACGTTTTTATGTAATTTTCTGTTAAACATCAGTTCTGATTATTGAGTCTTGTAAGAACTGGTTCATTGTACTTCTGTCCGATGCATTAATATAAGCTTGGTGGTTCTCTCATCTCTGCGTCTGGATTAACTTAAGGCGGTGTTCCCTTGGAGGCTAAGGGCCCGGCCCCGGAGGACACTTGCCGCTGTATATTATCTCTTTGATTTCTGCGTGGTTTTGCTTATCAGCTTGAATCGGTAATCTCGTGTGTTTTATTACAGCTCTGTTATATTTCCTATTTCGTTCTCTGCAACAAGAAAATCGTAATGTGCATTCTAACGTATTGTTATTCCTTTAAAGTTGTTAATGTAACATTGTTGTTCTCCACATAATGTTATTGCTGTTTAATTGCAGAGTAACCAAGCTGTAACCTTCTTAAGCTGGTATTACTGTATTTCTCTATGGTTTATACTTCATACGATTGCTATTCAATTGACATTGTGGTTCCATTATGAATTGTAATCGTTGCCCCTTCTAACCAGGATTAATACTTGCGGTATCAGACTCAGATTGCTATTAATGAGTGCCGTGTGTTAAGTCATTGTGTATTTGTATTTGGATTTCCAGCGTTGTTTCATATCCTCTCATTAATCAATGCTGTTCTATTTCCTTGTGGTGTTCGATTTATTCCTAGAGTAAAGATTGCTATTAATTTGGCTTTGCTATTGTTCATTTCCATTAATTAGAGTTTGATGTCCAGATTCTTTTAATTACAGTTTGCTGCCCATTTACTTTGTTGTTCTATTTTTCTATCTGCCGTTCCATTTACTCGCATTTGTTGTTTTGGTGTGAGAGACGATCTAAGGCTGTAGTGAGCCTCGACATTCACTGTCTAGCTCCCAGACCCGTGGTCTATGCTCTAATTTCCTTTCCATCAGTTTCCAAAGGGATGGGCTATTGTTGTCAAACCCTTGACTGATACATTGCTTATTTTTCCGAATGCATGATTTAAGTCTTAAAGTGCTTTGCTGTAAGTAGATTTTATTTCCAGCTTTCATTTACTTTTCGATTTTGAGCACTATACTGCAAAACATTACTCTTGAGTAAATAGCCGCCCCAGACTGAGTACACTCTTGAAATAAAAGGTCGTCCCTGGGTTGATAATTAATGTGAAGGTAATTAGGAGTTAAAAAGACCCTTTTTATCGCTCCACATTTTGGCGCCGTTGCCGGGGAGAGTGTAGCCATTTCTAAAGAATAGTGTGAATCTGATGAGTGCCTGCTAGGGAAGAGTTGGATCCTAAAAACGGAAGGTAAGAACCTGCGTGCGGAGCATGTACAAGCCCTGCTCCACTGTCCGCTTTCCTAACAGATTTGTTGTTGCTTTGTTGGGTAGAAATAGATGTTTGAATTTTTGTGTGAATGATTAGGAAAAAGATAGAAATTTTTAAAAAATGGATCACATGATTTCATTCAAGTGGTGATGTAAGCACCACCCATTTCACTAACTAATTGACAGGAACATTGGAAGAAGGAGCTTTGAAGGAACACATGAAGGACATCTTCTGTTATGGTAAGAAACTACTCAACATCTTTTTGAATTTCCTGCTCAACTAATTCCACACCCTCACCACAATAAACCAGTACAACATACTTACAGTGTTGAACTGCCAAATTTACCCACCCTTCCCACCCATTCTATCTCACATGCGCCATTAGAGAAAACTTACAATGAGATTCAGAATGTTTCAAATTAAAAAATTGTAGAAGTTATGGAAGAAAATGAGCTTACTTCTAGTTTGCATCAACAAACCATTTTAACAGCTCAAGAACTTAATGATATGATGGATATGGGAAATCAAGAAAATAACGGATATATTGAAGATTGGTTTCACTCCATCACTTGTTCGCAACATTGCTCCACACTTCAACAATTTTTGACTCCATCTTTTCAAGGGGAGTTGGCTTCTCATACCCTGATTTTCATTAATATGCATTTTTCAAATTTGGGTATGTGTATACGTGAAGCCTTATTTCGAAAATGGCTCCACTGGAAGTACTCATATACGTATTCATCTTCATTTTTTTCAAATTAAAATAGGTTAGTGTAGAAAATAAAATAAATAAGGGAATAAATAAATGCCTTTTGTTTTTTTTTTTTTTATTATGTAAAACTAGTTGTTTTTTTGTTGCAACATGCTATGCAAATCAACATTGGTGATAATTTTTTTAATTAATTTGTGTTTGTAGATGACTTATAATGGAAATAATAGTTCTACAAACACTCATATTCACTTTTATCACCAATTTGAAAAAATGCTTGAATATCATTTTTTTGGCTTGCGGGCTTGATGAATTTTCTGGAAAAACAGTCGGTACAGTCATGTTTTGAGGGACCAAAAATGAATATTTTTAAAATATGTTTCTACCCTAGGTAGCCCTTGATGTCTACTTTCTAACCCAATTTGAATCAGTCAATTTGGATTAGAAACGAAAAAGTTAGAATCAATACATTGACCGGATGTCTAGTGGGCAGCTCAGGAACAGAGTTGGGACAGTCAGTTTTTGGAGGCCTAAATGAATGAATTTTTAAAACCTGTTTCTATGGTAGATTCCCCTATGAATCTAGTTTACAATGCGATTAGAATCACTCATTTTTGATATCGTATGGGGAATTTATGATCAAAATACTGACTGTCTATCGTAAATCAGCAACCTTAAAACTCTGTTTTTCCGGCTGTTCCTTACAGTATTTGACCTATCAATTCTTCTTTTATTCAAAACCTGTTTCTATTGGAGATAAATAAATGAATCTACTTTCATTTCCAATTTGAATCATTTGAATCCGACATCAAACGAAGAATCTATGCTTGAAATATCAATCGTTGGTCTAGATTGGGTAATTGAAAATGACTATGTTATGTAGGCTGTTCTAACTCAAATTGACATATCATATCATTGAATTTATAAAAACTGTTGCTACTGGAGATAAAACTTTGAATTATCTCTCATTTGGCTTTGGAATCACTCAATTTCGACGAAAAACAAAGAAGTTGTGATTAAAACACTGCAGGTTAGTATGGTCGACCACTGCTCTCCCGCAGGTGACACATAAATTTTACTTTGTTATTTTCTCAATGGATTTGTTATATAGAGTAACTACTTGTTGTTTTTTGCATCATTCTTGGATTAGGGGAGCCCGATCACCTCTCTTTCTCCATGATTTAATGTTTTATTGCAAGTAGACACTCGTTTTTTTGCAGGTCCTGGGAAAATAAAGAAGGTCAATTTATGGACGAGTGATTCTTGAAACAAATTTTAATAAAACAAAGGAATTTCATCCAACTCATTACCCAACGGATTCATAATAGGACAAATGAAGAATTGATTTCAATCTGAAGATTCATGTCTTATCACTGCTGCCAAAACATTTTTCAAAGAGATCATTTTTTTGACATAACATCATAGCTGTTGTAACTTAATTTAGTTATTTACATATTGTTTTTAAATAAAACATTATTTCTTTTCTGATATTTTTTTATATTTTGTGTTTCAGGTGTTGCTTCATTCAAACTGTGACCAATCCTCAGCATCAATATAGTGAACAGCTAATTCATTCTTTGCGTGCTTGCATTTCATGCTTGTGTATTTTTGTTGTTCTTTTTCTGAAGGGACAGCGTTTGTGTGCACTTTTGTCGTTTTCGTTGTTCCTTTTTCAAAGGGACAACAATTTCGTTTTCTTATTTCTTTTCCAAAGGAACAACACCTTTTTGGTCAGCAATTCATTCTGTTGTTCCTTTGTCACGGGTCATTTTTCCATTCCTTTTCCACGACTCTTTTTGCTGTTCCTTTTTCACGTTTTGCTGTTCCTTTCCGAATGGAACATCACTTCTGCTCTTCCACTTTTTGTTGTTCCTTTCCGAATGGAACAACACTTCTACATTTTCACGTTTTGCTATTCCTTTCCAAATGGAATAGCACTTTTGTATTTCCACTTTTTGCTGTTCCTTTTCGAATGAAACACCATTTTTGCACTTTTACGTTTTGTTGTTCATTTCCAAATGGAACAACACTTCTGCACTTTCACGATTTGTTATTCCTTTCCGAATGGAATAGCACTTTTGCACTTTTCATTTTTGTTGTTCCTTTTTCAAAGGAACGGCACGTGTGTTTTTGTTGTTCCTTTTCCAAAGGAACAGCACTTGCGTTTTTGCTGTTCCTTTTCTAAAGGAACGGCACTTGCGTTTTTGCTGTTCCTTTTCTAAAGGAACGACACTTTTAGTTTTTGCTGTTCCTTTCTTCAAAGGAACGACATTTGCATTTTCACACTTTTTTTGTGTGTATTTTTGCTTTTTGTGTGCATTTCCTTTGTTGTTCCCTACAAGGAACAACACTTTTTTTGCGTGTTTTTGCTGTTCATTCAAAAAAGCAACACTTTGGGAGTATTTTCGAAAGCAACCCTTCCTTCCTCTTGTGGAATTTTTCTTAGTTCATCTCAACCACATTTTACTGATTCCCCTTCATGGCATGAAGTACACTATTTTTATGAGGACAAGAATTATGGATTCTATTGAAGCGAGTTAATATCATTCACGTTATGATCTTTAACAGGACAGCTCCTTGATGATAGAATATTTTCAAAAGAGACACAATTATTTATATACTACTTTACCGCATTGTTTTCTATTGAACATGATGTTGATTGATCATCTTAATACCATGCTGGTTCCACCCTTCTGGATTATAATCTTCTCTGTCTGTAATAAATGAGATTATGGGTATATTTTTCTATTGACATGTTCAACTTCTTCCACCATCCCCGCTCTTAAGGAGTACTGAGCCTCCCTTTTTTTATCATAAAATTGTGTAATAACAACAAAATTTTGTTCACAGATGGAGGATAGGGGGTCTCATTACGAGCCAGCCTACCATGTTCATAAGGTTGTAAGAAAGTGACATTCCCATTATGGCCACCACACCAGGGTTATGATCCATGGGATAGTCAAATTATCCTTGGAACAGGAGGTCTCATCACGAGCCGACCTGATCACTTTTGCTACATCCCAGTGAATGGCAGTGTGGTTATCTGGTTACCACGCCAGCACACTGATCTCTTCTGTAGAACAGTACTGTAACTCTCCATTTATAAATTGAGGATCTTGGCTCATATGGGTTAAAAGGCAACCCTGCCGAGGCTATGGACGCCTGCTGGCAGCAGCGGCTCTGCTTATGGTATTGAAGTTATATCTTATCGTCAATTATTATTATAATACCCTTTTCTTATTTTTTCTTTTTATCAGAGAAGTTATTTCCTTACTTTTTCCCTATTTTGAACCTTTATGCATGAGAAATTGTTTTATAATCAATCACATCATTTTTCAGCTAGAATACCATCAGTAAAGCATTTTTTTGGCATATTGTTGTTCTTTTTC
This sequence comes from Pinus albicaulis, assembly GCA_034641835.2. Lineage (NCBI taxonomy): Eukaryota > Viridiplantae > Streptophyta > Pinopsida > Pinales > Pinaceae > Pinus > Pinus albicaulis. The sequence goes on from CM076578.1 coordinate 1,363,715,028, forward strand.
TCTTTTTCATAACTTATCATCAATCCAAAGCGTCCTATCTCTTCTTCATAACTATCTTTACACACTCTGCTCTCATTATAATCATAACCCTCATTGTTCTATCATTGATATGTGTACTCTACTGCTGTATTGTTCATTCCCTTGCCTTGCCATCAGCACAACACCTCTCATATGCTTTATGGTCATGGAATTCCTTTTCCAATTGGAGGGGGGAATGTATGCATTATGGGATTGCATGCGATATGATTACTGCACTCTGCCATAACTTGTTGATTTGACAAAAGTTTTTTCTGATTGAAAGTTTTGCATGCATCTTATCTGTTACTATTCAAACCTAACACTATGGATTCAAGAACATTGTATGCGAAATAGTGCTTTGTTTGCAGAAAAACAACAAGTATGGGCAGAATTCTATTCACAGCATGACTACAGTATTGCAACTAACAGAAGAGGCTCGAGCAACTCGCATACGTGAACAATTCTTCAGACTTGATGTGCTTACCTGGATTCCACCTTTTGCATCACTTTCAGCACCAACTCTGCCTTCATCAGCTTCAACAACTGCCAGTCCATATATGTCATTCCACATTTTTGGAGGTAAAACTTGAGGTAAAATAGCATAATTTTCTGATTTATTACGAATTTAGGAGAATTTCATGAAAATCCATTTGGAGCATTATTTATCATTCTTCATTCCACATCTTTACCACTTTCCCTTTTTCAGCAGCATATCATTTTCGAGTATGGGGGAGTGTTCCTTTCATTCATTTCTTTCTTATGACCATGTCATCCATATTCTTTATCATCCATTGTTATTCTTATTCATTCTCAACACCTCCATTATTCCATGTTGTTTTACACCAAGCATAGAATTCAATAGCTGGTAGCAACCACCTCAATTTTTTTCTAGCATCGCATGAGGGCATGCTAATTTTTCAGAGAGGGGGAGGAATTGCTACGCATGATGGATGTTTTCAATTTTCTTTCTCATTTAAGGCATACAATTTCATTTTTACACAATGCATAAATTGATTTCCATAATATTTAAAAAAAAAACCATGAACTCAATTCTTGTGATTTCTGGAAAACACAGACGTATCATTAATACAAACCCAGATAATTTCAAGATAAATTGGTTCATAAAATTTCGGAAATCATGCACTCTCACCTACAGCCATTTTGTTTATATCTCATGATCCGTGCATCAAAACAGTCTGATTTTTGGATCATAAAGGCATTCATATATTATAAATCTACTTGCCAAATTTCAACAAAAGCTGGTTTGTAGTTTTTGAGAAAATGGTTAATGAAGTTTGCCGTTATCTATATCATATTTTGCTGCAACTTCACACATATAGTTGAATGTCAATGTAAAAATTGTTATGCCTTCATTAAGATTGCTAAAATTGAATATTCATTAATTAAGGAAGCATTCATTTGTTCTCAAATTTTTACTGCTTGGTTAACACATGGGTTTTGTCTTGGGGTTGCATGAAGACATGCAATATATTCAGGTTTTCGTTGCATGAGGACATGCAACATATTGAGTGTGGGGGTGTGTTGGGCCGTGAATACAACCACTTTGTAACACTTATTTCATCCATTCTTACCATTCTCTATTATATCATTTGTTATAATTTATCATTTAAATCCATTTTATAAATGATTTATGCTCTTATGGATGAAAATTATTTATCCTCCTTTATTTCTAATAAATTGATGATTATGAATTATTTTATCAATGATAGTTTTAATAAGTTGGTTATAACATTATTCACCATTTTTAGCCTCCAAGATAATTTCCAGATTGAAGATTTGATCATTAAAAGTGCCAACTCAGAAATGCGTTGGAATAAGGAGTGACGGTTTTGTGGTTGAGATTCTGAGCAAATGAAGACGAATCTGGAAAATCCAGAACATGGGTTTTGTCCAGAACGGACCCAATTAACTTTAAGAAAGAACGGTTTGCCCAAATTCGGCCTTTGTTGAGAGACTCGCAGAGTTTTTTAAGCACGATTTTCTCAGTTCTGTTGTTGCGGCCGTCCTCCAAATCTCAGCTAAAAAGCAAAATTCGACTTGCTGTTATTGAAAGATGGATGTAAATCTATTTTCTTGTTGATCAATTGGTAGGAATAAATCCAATATTTTTATGGGAAGATTGTATTTACTATTCAATTTCTCCTCCTTCTGATTATAAAAGGAGAAGCACGTATTGTGTAGAGGGATGATTTGGAGATACGTTTTTATGTAATTTTCTGTTAAAACATCAGTTCTGATTATTGAGTCTCGTGAGAACTGGTTCATTATACTTTTGTCCGATGCATTAATATAAGATTGGTGGTTCTCTCATCTCTGCATCTGGATTAACTTAAGGCGGTGTTCCCTTGGAGGCTAAGGGCCCGGCCCTGGAGGACACTTGTCGCTGTATATTATCTCTTTGATTTCTGCGTGGTTTTGCTTATCAGCTTGAATCGGTAATCTGGTGTGTTTTATTACAGCTCTGTTATATTTCCTATTTCATTCTCTGCAACAAGAAAATCGTAATGTGCATTCAAACGTATTGTTATTCCTTTAAAGTTGTTAATGTAACATTGCTGTTCTCCATATAACGTTATTGATGTTTAATTGCAGAGTAACCAAGCTATAACCTTCTTAAGCTGGTATTACTGTATTTGTCTATGGTTTATACTTCATACGATTGCTATTCAATTGACATTGTGGTTCCATTATGAATTGTAATCGTTACCCTTTCTAACCAGGGTTAATACTTGCGGTATTAGACTCAGATTACTATTAACGTGTGCCTGTGTTAAGTTATTATGCATTTGTATTTGGCCTTCCAGCGTGTTGTGTGCGTATATGATTTATTAATGTTGTTCATAATTTATCAATAGTTATTGCTGTTCCATTAGTGTGTTCTGCTTGATTCGCCTTAAGAGTGAAAGATTGTTATTTGATTGCGAAGAATGCATTTGGGTTAATAGATTAAGTTTGGTTACGACTTGCGAGACTTAGCTGTTCGTTTGCTGTTCCATTCCAGATTTGCTGTTCAATTCTTTATTTGTTGTTCCATTTTGCTATCTGTCGTTCCATTTACTCGCATTTGTTGTTTTGGTGTGAGAGACGATCTAAGGCTGTAGTGAGCTTTGGCATTCACTGTCTAGCTCCCAGACCCGTGGTCTATGCTCTAATTTCCTTTCCATTAGTTTCCCAAGGGATGGGTTATCGCTGCCGAACCCTTGACTGATACATTGCTTATTTTTCCAAATGCATGATTTAAGTCTTAAAGTGCTTTGCTGTAAGTAGATTTTATTTCCAGCTTTCATTTACTTTTGGATTTTAAGCACTATACTGCAAAACATTACTCTTGAGTAAATAGCCGCCTCAGACTGAGTACACTCTTGAAACAAAAATTCGTCCCTGGGTTGACAATTAATGTGAGGTAATTAGGAGTTAAAAAGACCCTTTTTATCGCTCCACAATCTCCTCTAAGGTTTCAGATCCTTTAGAAAATCTAAGATTCAGAGTCTTTAGTTTCTCAAAATATTTTCTTAGACTTACCACTTCACATTCTAATTTCTCAATGTGTTTCTTTGCTTCTTCAAGCTACTTTTCCAGAGTCTCTATGGTTATTTTCCTTTCTTCGAAGAGTATTTTACTTTCTTCTAAGCATATTTTGAGTAGATTGTTTTCTTCATGAAAGTCATTGTCCTATAGAGCATCCACAAAAGTATCATTTTCTTCTCTAGATTCAAATGCCATGAGAAGTCTAAGATCTTGTTCACATTCTTCCTCACTATCAGATAATCCATCATTGTCTTGATGAGTATAGTAACTTTTTCAAGTGTTAAACCGATTCTTATTCCTTCTTTCTACTTCCTTCCCTTTTGCAGGTGTTTCTTTATGAGGACACTTAGTAGCATAATGACCAATTCTTCCACACTCAAAACATTTGAAAGGAATCTTACCTTTGAACCGTCCTGTGCCAAGTTGGAGTTTCTTTACAAAATTTTCCTCATCTTCTTCTGAGATATATCCTGATCCTTCTGCTTCTTGTACTTCTTTCCCTTTTTTAGAAGCTCTGAAGACAGCCTCTTTGACTTCAGATGGTCCTCCTCTTCTCATTTCATATGCGGTTAGTATGCCATGAAGTTGTACCATAGTAAGATTTTGAAGATCCTGTTTTTCTTCAAGAGCAGAAACTTTTGACTCAAATTTTGCTGTTAGTGATCTTAAAATTTTCTCAACCAGAGTAGATTCAGTTATTGTTTCTCCCAGATTTTTCATACGATTTACAACATCATCAACATGTAAAAAGAAACTGGCAATACTCTCATCACTATGCATCTTCAAATTTTCATATTCAATTCTGAGAGTTTGGAGTTTTTCACTTTTTACCTTTGCATCACCTTCATAACTTAGAATGATTTTGTCCCACATTTCCTTTGCTGTATTTAGCTGCATAACTTTGACAAATTCAGATTCAGTTAGACTTCCCATTATAGCATTGACCACCTTTGCATTTGATTCATAATTCTTCTTTTCAGTCGGATCTGTTGGTATTGTAGCTGGATATTGATATCCTTGTTGAACAATGGCCCATACATCTGTTCCCATAGACTAAAGATAGGATCTCATCCTTGTTTTCCAGAAGATTAAATTGCTTCCATTAAAGAGCGGAGGCTTGATAGATGTTGTTCCATCTTGATTGCTCATCTTGCTTGATCTTCCTTCTAGCGGCTAAGATTTTTCAGAAGGACCTGCTCTGATACCAATTGTTGGGAAAGATACTGAGAGGGGGGGTGAATCAGTATCTTGATCTGTCAATCAAATTTTTACTTTTATTTTCTCAAAAACCCATACACTACTTTAAAGAACAAAACTAGCGTATATACGCGGATATCCTTAAAGAAAATCACGTATGCTCGGATCTCTTATTATGCAGATAATTCTTATCTTAGATTATTGCATCATTCATTCATTAGATGTTTAGTAAGTAGTAGACATGTGCAGTAAGAACAGAACAAGTCAACACACACAAGCAACACATATGAACACTAGGATTTTAGGTGGAAACCCAATTTGGGAGAAAACCACCGCTGTCGTCGTCTCAGTCTTCAATATTTATTATAAAGAAAAAATCTTACAAAAATGTACTACTGCAGACTCATACCAGCACACAGGCACCCACCTGCAGAATGCTACAACCTTCTCTCGTTTACCAGCCTCTCCTGGAAGGGAGCTACAACCCCCTGCTCTCATTTACCAGCTACCACTGGAAGGGAGCTACTACCCCCTCACTGAAGGCTTCGACCCTCAGCACCACTACAGACCACGTTTCATCAATTTTCAAACTGGATCAAACGGCTTCAACACAACTCTTCATTTATCAACAAATATACTTCGCCCAATGCTTCAAACAGAATAGTCAAACCACTGTAACCAGAATATCAGAGATAACCCAGACTTTAGAATAGATATGCAGAAACACATTCAACCTTGAGAAATCATTAGTTCAGATACCATACATGCTTTTATTTAATCAGACCCATGTATACACGCTCTTTTCATGAAACTAACCCGTGTATACATCTGTGCATTTCTCAGAAAACCCTAACTTCCCATACGCGCTTTTATTCAATCAAATCCGCGTATACACGCGTTTTTCATGAAACGAACCTGCATATAGATCTATAAAAGATAAACTTTGCAAAATAGATGAGATCTATGAACTTACCTAGATTTTTCCAAATTCTTCATCATATTTGCGCCAGGTCTTCATCACTTCTTTTTAGATCATCCTAGAGATTCGTCATTTCTAGATCTAGAGATCTTGAACCTTCATCATATTCATAGGTGCATCATAGATTCAGATCTATCAATTAAGAACAGAGTTCAACCATGCAGATATACTTCAGAGTGAAGTATTCATTAAAGCCCAGACACTTTCTCTTCCTGTTGCACTATGAATTTCTTCTCCTTAAATAGATTTGGCCTTTATCAATACCATGAGTCAAAACCACTCAACCGTTGATGGTATTCTTGGACGGGATGAAATAGATAATAAAGCACTCGATACTTTGGGCCAATACCATGGTAATGCCCCCTGGTTTTATAAAATTAGAGCGCAAATTGGCATACGCGACTTGGCACGTACTTTTCCACGTGCATACACAACTTCTCCTTAACAAACCCGCGTATGCCTTGTGACATACCTTGTTCAACATTATTCTGGAATTTTCTGAATTCCTTTCTTCTGTTACTTCTGAGCTGATATTTAGATACATCATCCTTCCTTATTTAACACAAGATACATCATCCTTACAAATTTAACACATAGGTTGCTTATCATAGGCAAATCATCAAGCAGGTTCCATCAAGGTCAATACATTGTATCACATTGCCAACAATCTCCCCCTTAATTCATCAAGTAGGTCTCCATCAAGTTCAATAGGTTACCGTCAAGAACAACTTCATCAAATAGGTTGCCATCAACTTTATCAAGTAGGTTGCCATCAAGGACAACACTCTACATCATATTGCCAATAAGATACATACACACCAACACTTCCAAGCTCATCTTGACATTACGTGAAATTCATCAAGTATGTTGGTATCATCTTGCCCTCCTCCTTCTTGATCTTTGTGATCTTGTCCTTCAGCACCAGCTTCCTTTAGTCGCTACTATTATGAAAAAGATTCGTCAAGGCCTTCCACACAACACATGGAGTCTTCTTCCCATGGAGACTGAAGACAATATGACCTTGAACTCCTCTAAAAATATCCTTCTTGCCTTTTCTACCTTCTTCTTCCATGCATCAAGAATTTGGGCATCTGTTGTTGTGGGATCTAGAATATCAGTATCTATAAATTCTATCTACTTGTTATCCTCCAACATGACCTCCATATTTTTCTTCCATGCAATATAATTCCAATTTCGCTCGAGTGCATATTTGAGTCTCACACCATTGAAAGACATCTTGATCTATTGCTAGACCATGAAGAATAAATCTGCAAATTTGAACTTGTTCAAGAAAAACTCAATTTATTCTCCATTATTTTCATTCCTAGCGCTCTAATACCATGTATAGATTCTATAGAAACTCTATACCAATGGCTTCAATCCGATCACGTAATGTACTAAAACAAGATAATGAATCCTTCTCCTATATTTTTGTAATATAAAGCATGACCACTCAATCAAATGAAAGTAACATAAATGAAATTATCAATCAGACAACACACTATGTATCTGGGGAAAGCACCTGCTCAAAACGCCTCTATCATATATTGTACATATTCAAAGAATCATGAAATAATAAAATTATTTCTCATACTGAGAAAATCCTGTACTCTACCGATCGTATCACCATGATCCTACTCAAAACTCACTAGCAATTATTAGGGAAAATTGACCAAAATTTGGCCAATTCTTAACCCCTACTTAGCCTAGCCTTGCTCACGTGATCCCAAGGCAATTAATCCCTATTAAATATGATAATAAATCTTCCTTGATTGCGCAATCAATCATGAGCCTTCTTGTGATTTAATAATTGCACCTGAGCAATTCACTAATAATAGTTTACTTCCCTTTAACCTCTATCACAACAAAGTCATCATCAGAATTGACATGCATGCAGCTATTAATAGTTAATCATCACTTACTTGGTAGATCACTACTTGTGAATTAAATATAATTTAACTCACTAGCTCATCACTTAGTTAGAACTCGTTAAATGGATTTTAACTCAATTAATTTGAGTTAATTGATTACACTCACACCACACTAGTGCATTAACTACAACTAGACCCTGAAAATAATAGAATCACTCTACATGCCTCACCTTTTACCCTCAACTTGAAATTATTTAGCTAACTAAGTATATCTCACTGAGTTAACTGATATAAGTTGTTATGAAATGAAATTACAATTTACTTTCAATTTAGTTAAGGGATAATTAAATCAAAAACCTTACATGATAGCCATTTATAGGTGTCATTTTCTGGATTTTGTTTCTGGATGCCAATTTCATTGTTTCTTGTTGTAAATTTCAACACTATTTCCCTTAATTAGATTTAGGAACTTTGAATCTTTTATTTTTTATAAATTTAGAAAATAATTAAAATATTATAATAAAACATAATTTGATGTCCTTGATTATGTTCCAACCCTTAATATATATTTAATTAACATAGTAATTATAATATTATTATTCTTAATTATGTTTAAATCTTCAATATATTTAATTAAATATGATAATGATCATATGGTATTAAAGTTTAATGGTCCTCGTCATTAATTTTCCTTTATTATGGATATGTTTTTTTTTAAAATGAGATCTTAATTATTTTATTTTATTTTTCCAAAATTTTTATGATATTTATATAGGTATAAAACCATCATTTATGTTTTTGTTTGTGTTAGAAGTTTATTTATGTTTTTGTTTTGTGTTATATTTTTCTCTTCTCTTTTCTTTGTATTTTTTTCCCTTTATTTTTCCTTTCTTCCCTCTTTCTTTTGTTTAAATTGGATACATTTTAATATTTTCTTTAATCAAAATACAAAGAAATATCACTACGACTACTATTATATCATACGGGAAACTAATGCAATGGCATAGTACTATGTCTTTAGGCATATAAATTGTTTTAACAGAGTAAAAAAACAGAAAAAGGTAGAAATGTATGAGCGCTTTGCTATACAAAGCTAAGAAACTATTTCTCCTACAATTTTAGCATTGTTACCACAAGTATTCATAACACAAATTATGATGGAAAGAATTTACTTAGAAGGTGAATACATCAAGATGGTGTTTTGGACTTTAAATTCCTCTTCCAATTTTGAAAACTTCAAATCTACAATTTTTTTTCTTAGCACTACATACCTTGTCATTCAACTTCCTCATTTTCTTTTGCACTTCATCAATACATAATAAAACCTCTTGTTGGGTTTCAGAGAGTTCAACCAATACTTTACTCATGAATTTTTTTAGTGTCCAAGATAGGCCAATGGTTTGCATATACTTGGTTTTCCATGTTGTGGTGTTTCCAGTATCTACAATCCAACCTCCTATCTCCTCAACCTATTCATCTAATATGAAATGTACTTCAATTGTGGCCTCTCTTCTTGAATTTTGAATTTCTCTTCGAATTTTGGGAGGGGTGGAAAGCAAAAATAAACTAAAGAAATTTTTATTTAGTATTGGGCCCTTGAACTTAAACTGTTGTGAAAACCCCTTTTTGCCTCACAAACCATAAATCTTAGCAGTTTTCACCATATCGACATAGAAAGTGGTGGAACAATAGAGACTAAGATCTAGAAAGATTAATAAAAATCACCCAAGGGAGAAGAAAAAATGCAACCAAATTTGGAAGGGTCCCAAAGATAATTTTGAGCCAAGAGAGAGAGACTTATTTGATAGAAGAAAATTAGGGATGACTATGAATTCCATGACTAAGGGGATATGGGGAGATAAATTATACTAAAAAATAGGGAAATTCACATATATTCTAACTAAAAATAAAAATTAAAACTAAATTCCAATAAGAATCACATGCCTTGTGAAAAGAAATAAGAAATATAAAACAACAATGATCCCACACACAAAAATAAAGGAACGGAGTGACATTAACAACATCACCAACTAGAAAAATACAAACTCCAAAATAAACAAAAACTACCAAATGTACACTTTTGAATTGAATCTAGATGAAGATTCAAGGAATGCTTTGATCAAAGGCTTACATAGATATCGTTCTTTCCCACTCAAAATCAAGACTAGAGCCAAGGCCTTCAAAGAAATCCCAACCTTTTTTTTATGACTAGAAAAACCATATTGTCGTTAAACTTAATATTATGACATGGAAATCCAATATTGAATATTGTTCCCCCAACTATGAAGAAATTGGTCTTGCAAATATTTAAAAAACTCCAAGAATAGAAATTAGAGGTAAAATCAGTGTTCACAGAGAAATTGTCCGAAAATATAAATAATTTTACTATCAAGGTATTTTGGAAGATGTCAACTACGCATGCTTGTAACCCTTTTTTGGTCATGTGAGCTTTGTGATGATGTTTATCTCTTGAAGAATAATGATTCTCAGTGGGACAAACCATCAAATAAATACTCCAAATGAAAACCAACATAGTCGTGATCCTTATCTCATGTGCATGAACCTCAATGGTGTCTAGGTGTCATGTGGGAGGATCTCTAATAGTCACCTCTATTATCACCATAAATGTTTTTCTAAACTTGGACAGTTTACATCGTTCCTAGTCATGGTATTAGATAGGTGTTGGGTCATTTCATGCTTTAAAGGGTAGGTGATAGGGTAAGAGTCTCCATGTATTAAAGGTGTCACATCCTCTTTAGAATTCATATCTTAAATCATTTGAAAAAGTTTTGGAATTAGCCACAAAACCACATTTTTGTAGTGTAGACAGTGTAAAAATCTTGTTTTGTGCTACGAAAACACTGCTATTTTCGTAGAGAAAACCCCTAAAAATGAACTAAGCGCAGATTCGTAGGCAGTTGTTACACAGCAATTTGTCACCGTCCCTGCCATTCCCCATCCCGCACATTGGAGGGCTCATTCTGTGACCTATGAGCAGAGACAAGACTTCAAAATACTTTCATTGTATCCCTTTGAAGATGAGCTTTCATTTCCCTGAAGACATCTCCCTACAAAAAAACCCTAAAAATAACTCTTTTTCCATTGGCGCGGTTCCACAGTTCAGCCCTCGCGCCAAGTGGGCAAATCCTCCAAAGAGGGCGTGCCAGTTTGCGCTCCATCATAGAGCCACACCCGCGTCAACCATATTAAGACGTGTTTTTAAAAAATAAATGGCGGAAGTTTCGTCCTAACAAATTCCTGGACTGATATCTATCTTGAGTTGGGAGGTTTGGCTATGGATTTCCATAGAGAGGAAGTGGTTTTCCACCTCTCATGGAAGCTTCCTTGATGATAGGGCCAATCCCATAATTATAGGGATCCCAACTCCCCTTCCTCCATCTATAAAAGTTTGTTCATCTCCTTTGCAAGCTAGTTCCCAAATTTCCAAGAGCCTTATGCTGAAAGAGCCTCCATAATTCCCTTAAGGCCAATTTCAAGCAAGGAGACTATTGTCAAGATCCGAAGAGAGAGGTTTGTCCCATCCCTAACAGAATTTTCGAGAAGTGTTCTGTTGTCGGCCCCCTCCGAAGGAGAATTCAACATGAGAACTTGGCTGTAATTTTCCTTTGATTGATTAATAATAAGTGACTACTAGTTATGGTTCCACTCTTGTTGTTTATGATAATGAGTTATGTCCTTTCTGACTGACATATAGTTGCATCTACTGGATTTTATGCTTGCGTTTGTTTTTTTTCTTGCATGTATAGCTGTCCCATCACGGAGATCGTGAAGATTGTGATCTGCCAAGGGCAAGGGAATGGGAGCACCACCTCTTCTACAAATGACATCGTTGGATTCCAGGTAAGCCTTCATTGGAAGTCGGTTTATTTGCAATTAGGAACCTTCACTGTAGTGTGTTTGATTGTTGCTAGACCCGATCTGGGCTAGTAGGGATCGCCTCTGTCCATGGAGGGGATTAACCTCTTCAACAATTTGGCGACTCCAATGGGGAGGAGCTTGTTGTTTGATTTGTAAGCTATAGACGGAGCCTAAAATGCAGCCAGATAGCCTTCGAAACGCTTTTGCTCTGTATTAGCGGAGTAGATCAACGCTGCTTCAGTCAATCTCTAGTTTAGTTTACGGACTGAACAACTTGGAGTATTGTCTTCTCTTTTTGGTCAATTTCTTGACCTTGCTTGCTTGGTCAGCTCTTTGGATTGTTTTTTCTATTTGTTTGGCTTTGTTTTAGCCTTGTCATCACTTGTCTGTGTCTGAGATTGCTTGTTTTTCATTTTCCCATAGTAAACTCGGCTGGCGCGCTTTTCAGCGTGACAGTCGCACCCATTGGCATAGGTTGTTTGTGTATCACCTGTCCCATTGTCTTTCTAGCACTAATCTCAAGCTCACAGTCGCGCCAATCCTATGAGCTATTAGGGTTTGCTGTGTTTTATGCTTTCTGGAACAGACTTGTGATTTTGATCTTGTTTTTTTCGCTATTTGAGTGCACTGGAGCCTAGTTTGACTGATTGTAACCTCCATCCTTTGGTTGTTTGCCTATTTCTTTCGATTTTTGCATTTGAGCCCTAGGGCATCTAGGTGCTTTTGTGAGTCGAGCCTCCCTTGGGAGTTTTTGGTTTTCATTCATTCAGTCGACTTTGGGATTGTTTCCTTGCATTCGTTTAACAATTATCTATCATTTTATTGCGCTTTTTGAGTGACTAATTTTGTTTTCATTCGAATTTCGCTTTGCTTCATTTTAGGCCTAGATTACACGGCTCATTAGTGTCTTTGGTACTTTTCTCGGTTTTGAGAGACTTTTGGTCAATTTGAGATCTGATTGTTTGTGCCATTGAGTTAAATCTACTTGTTTTTTCTCTCTTATTATCATTTCTCAAATTTCTTCTCATTTTTTTTCGGTTTGTTTAGTGCATCTAGCTCTCAAACATTGAAAATATAAAAAAAATCTCTTTTTCTTTTGATTGATTAGTGCAAATTAAAATCTTTTCGGTGTTATTAGTAATTAGTGACTTTGAAAGAAAAATTTTTAGTTTCATTAGCTGCATTAGAGATATCACTGATTGTCTTTCGATCATTTTGTTTGTGTAAAAATCTCTTGACTCTTCTATAGCTAGCTTTCATCGAATGAAATGATATACTGTGGCATGTAGTTTTGCATTTAGGAGATTTTTGAGACATCACATTCGTTAGGGCCTGAAAACTGAAATGTAATTGAAGATAAATTTTAAAATTTACTCAATTTACACTAAGGCATCATTGAAATCTAACGAAACACATTTAGAGGTTTAGGCTAGACACGTGTTCCGGCGTCTTTAAACCTAGTAGCTGTCGTTCACCTCTTGGCTTTAGACAGTGCTAGTACGGACTTGTGCTCCCTGTACCGTCGCGTATATAAAGGGAGACCCCACTAGGTTTCAATCCTTTATCCATAGGAAGCCGAGTCTGCCGCCCTATACCCGTGATACACCGGACACAACATTCAGGGATATTTGCGGCATGTACGGGAAGTCCTTGGTTGATTTCTCTTTCATTTTGAAACCAAGGTATATATTGCAGTTTATGGTTATTTGGTACACCCTTTACCTAGCATTCCTGAGTAGTCATTTTGATCCTATCTTACTCCTTAAATTTGAAAGGGTCACTAAGCGCTTGTCCTTTCACGCTTGTGTCAAATCTAAAAGAGATAGAGTCACCTTTTCAACCATTTCTCGACTCTTAAAACATGAAACGATGAAGTTTCTAAAGTTTCAATGTGGTAAAAATTAATCACCCACGATCGCATGCCCTTTTAGAGTTTGCTTGTTGGCCATTTGATTGTGTGCCTTGGTTTTTAGCCCATGTGCAGTTTTTAGTTGTTTCGATGGCAACTTTTCCAGAGTTCACCAACCAAGGAATCCCCTCCAATGGGAATCCTGGTCATTTTCCTCCTTTTGGGAATGTTGGTGCTCCTTACATGGCAACGTTGTCCCTTCCTGGGTTAACTGTTGGATTGCCTGTTTGGTTGTTCTCAACCTCTGTAATCCTAAATGTCTCGGCTACTGGTCAATCAGTTCCTCTGCCTGAACAACATCATGTTGATTCCAAGGTGGACCTCTCCCCTTCTTCGCCCGTTTCTGCATCCTCCTCTTCTACTTCACCTGGTGAAAGTCTAGATTATAGTAACCAGGTGGCTAAGAAGAAGAAGAAGAATACAAAGAAGAAGAAGTCCGATAAAGAAGAGGCTAGCTCTGCAGCTATTGTGGCTAAGAAGTTTCCTCTTGATAAACCTCCCAACCCTCCACAGAAAGTCAAGTTCCCTTACATGTTGTGCACTATAAACCATCTTCTTCGAGACTGCCCTAGCATTCCCAAGGTGCTCAAAGTATGGTCCAACGGTCGTCTGCCATTGCCTTTGGCTTCTGGGAGTCAGGTTGGGGGCACGTCTTCAGCTAGTGCTGATAAGGCTCCTAAGAAGCAGGGTAAGATTCCCAATCCCTGTAAGTTGTGTGAAGGGCACCATGCCATTCACCTTTGTCCGTATATGGATGAAGCCAAGCGAGTTTTGGACAACTCATCTATTTCAACACCATGCCTCCCAGTTGGTTATAAGCAGTTGTCTTTGAGTCCTCCACTAGCTGATCCTATGGTTGGTCAAGAGTCATCCTTGGTCAATCCTGCTCCCCCAGAAATTTCCATTCAGGAATCCATTCCTGACCAACCATTGGTCGTGGGATCGGTTGAGCTGGCTCCATCTACGATGCACCAGGTATTTTCCGTTGAGAGTGGATTTCACACCCCTCAGGTTCTTCTTGTTTCTTCATATTCCTCGAACTTGGAGAAATATTCTCCTGTCCCCGTATCTCAAGAAGCTGCTCCTCCACCTCCCGTGATGGAGGTCCTGGGGGATACTCCTCCCACCTTTGAGATGGAGTTCGAGGAGAATTCTCCTTCTTTCGTAACACCAAGGGAAGACCATGTCAGTTCGATGGTAGCCCCTCCGAGTAGTTTGGTCACTTCCTTTGATTGGATTCGATTTGCAGGATGTTGCCTTCCGTCTTATGTGCCTTTTGAGATCACAGTATAGGCTTTTGTTCTGGTCGTACCCAGAACCATTATAGACGAAGGCGTGTCTGTTAGTGTTCTATCCTCGACTACCTGGCAAGATTTTGGCTCGCCGCTGCTTGCGCCTGTTACGTAGAATCTGTTGGCATTTAACAAAAGAACTAGTCAACCCTTAGGGATCCTTCCAAGGTTACCTGTTACTTTGGGAGGTAAAACCGTCCATATGGATGTGATGGTTGTTCCAGGTCCCTTGGATTTCAATCTTCTCTTGGGGCGCGATTACACCTATGCCATGGGAGCGCTTGTCTCCTCCCTTTTTCTTGTGGTCTTTTTTCCACCTGAAGGACGGATCGTGACCATTGATCAGCTTTCGTTCTTTGGTCCTGATGTGGCAACTGGCCCACCATCATCCCTTCCTGGTTTTTATCCACCCGTTGTATCTACCCTACCACAGGTCAACTATGTAGCCACCTACCCGGTACCTGTACCCAGTGATAGTGCCATTGTGCATCAAGTGCTGGGGGCATTGGGTCCTGACTTCCAGGATGTTTTCCTTCCATCGGAAGTGGAACTCTTGGAAGTGATGACTTCTTGTTCATTATGATGAGGTCAGTCAAAGCATAGTTCATTTTCTTGTGTCAAGCTCCTTAAAAAATGAAACAAGCTCGTCGGAGCATGGTTCCCTTCCTGTGTCGAGATCTTTAAAAAATGAAACAAGGTTGTTGGAGCAGAGTTCCTTGTCTTGTGTCAAGCTCCTTAAAAAATGAAACAAGCTTGTCGGAGCACAGTTTTTTTTCTTGTGTCAAGCTCCTTAAAAAATGAAACAAGGTTGTCAGAGCAGAGTTTCTTATCTTGTGCCAAGCTCCTTAAACCATGAAACAAGGTGTCCTGAGGATAGTTCTTTTAATGTGTCAACCTCGTTAAAATAATGAAACACTTTCCTGTTCAATTCGAGTCTTTGACCAGATCTCGTAAAATCCCAGTCGAGTCTTTCTCAGATCTCATAACCTGAACCTTCACCCATTTGCCTTTCATATGGATTGAAGCTTGGGGGGCATGTACCTCGAATTGAGTCACCATGCTGGGGGCATGCTTACTTTTTCAAGCATAGTTTGTTTCCATTTCAAGCTTGTGTAAAAATGAAACCGGTTTCCAAGCATAGTTTATCTTTGTTTCAAGCTTGTGTAAAAATGAATCCAACTTCAAGCAGAGTTTTTTGATTTCAAGCTTGTGTAAAAATGAAACCATTCCCATTTTACCTCTTGTGATTTCCATTTTATCAGCATGTTTTTGCCAGATGAGCCTTGATTTTCTCACTCCATCGTCATTATCTGCTTGGCCGATTATATGCCTTCACTTGGTTGTTTTACCCGTTCCTGAGGAACCGCTGTGATGAGTGGTCTTGTTAGCTAGCCTCTTAACCTTTATTTTTTTTGAGAAGTTCCACCATTACCGGAACCATTTGCTACCCCTTATACCACTCGTTCCTCCAGGTGGAGTCATCTTCCAACTCTTTTCTGACTCTCTAAACATGAAAAGATTGTCGAGGTCCTTGTCATTTTAATCTCATTAAAGTGGACACGAATCAACATCTGCCCAGTATACGTTTACCCCTTTTTCGGGATGGGATGGATTATTTACGAAAAAGGAATGCCCTAGCCTATCGTGACTAGGAGGTTTTCTCGGATATTGTTTTCTACCTTTTTGGGTCCAAGGAACTATCTACGAAAAGGGACCGCTGGAGTTTACTTTTCTGTTGTCTTTTCAAACTCTCTAAATATGAAAAGACGCTGAGTTCTTCCTTTGTCAGACTAGTTAAACCCTGATGACATTGGATTAAGTCGAAATTACATTCTCCGAGTTTCTCCTTCCTACGGCTCGTTAAATGTACTAGGATGGATTCGCCAGAAATGGTACTCGCCAGAAATAATTGGGGTACTCGCCAGAAATGGTGGGGGGAAAATGGGACCAGCATCATTGTCGTGTCGGCAGTATGTCGCTCTTGAACATGGCACTTGTCTGCATTCATGTCGGGTTGGGGACATCAACTCCTTCTTCACTTGCCTCCGTGGGTTTGGATAATCCCTTTTGACCTCTCATCTGCTCGTTGCCTCGTCACCATGACCTCTGATCCATTGATGTCAAATACTTCCAAACCCACTATTGTGCCGTTATATGTTCAAGAGAATTTGACCTCTGCAAAGTATCAACCTTCCTCTGATCCTCATATGATCCTGATTCACAAAAAACATTGTGTTCCTCTGTCTCGTGTCGATGATGTGGGAAACATTATGACCCACCTTCGAACAAGGTCACTTCCTGTGGACTTCAACTCATTATCCGGGAAGCTAATCTAGAGACTCCCTTATGGTACCTTGGAGTCTGCATGCCTCAATGGTAGGTTCATCACATTCGACGTGAGGTTTTCATCATTGGCCTCCGATCGAGTGATTCTGCAGGTGTTCGATGCCAGTTCATTGATTCACATGCCGTATATTGTACCTATAGTACCTTGAGGGCCATTGTCATTATTGGTGGTCCCTCTTGCATCTGTTAACAACTTTCATCATTGGCTGGTAATCAGATGATGTTATTGCATGTTCGACTTCATCTCACATATTTGCATGCTTGAACTTGTACTTTGTTCGGGTTGAGATGGAGTGCAAGAACTTGAATTTTTTCTGTTGGAATCCAGGCTGCGATTTTGTGGACTATTATTACATGACTCACTGATTGGATGGATGCAACCATACCTAAGTCTATTTATCGATCCTCTCTGGATGGCTGCGTCAATGCCTTCGATCTATATTATTGTATACTCTATTATGGATGGCTGTGCCCATACCACACATATATATCATGTATCTGAGACATCATTTGTACTTCGCTCCACAGGTTTTCTGATGGCAGTGTTTTCAGTCGGCATGTTCTCGTAAAGTATTTCACCCTTCTCTCTCTCTCAGGCTTCATGCTTTAGGGGGCATCTGTTACATAGCAATTTGTCACCGTCCCTGCCATTCCCCATCCTACACATTGGAGGGCTCATTCCGTGACTTGTGAGCAGAGACAAAACTTGAAAATACTTTCATTGCATCCCTCTGAATATGAGCTTTCATTGCCCTGAAGACATCTCCTTGCAAAAAAACCCTAAAAATAGCTCTTTTTCCATTGGCGCAATTCCATAGTTCAGCCCTCGCGCCAAGGGGAAAAATCCTCCAAAGAGGGCACGCCAGTTGGCACTCTATCATAGAGTCGCACCCGTGCCAACCATATTAAGAGGTGTTTTTTAAAAATAAATGGCGAAAGTTTCATCCTAACAAATTCCTGGACTGATATCTATCTTGAGTTGGGAGGTTTGGCTATGGATTTCCATAGAGAGGAAGTGGTTTGCCACCTCTCATGGAAGCTTCCTTGATGATAGGGCCAATCCCATAATTATAGGGATCCTAACTCCCCTTCCTCCATCTATAAAATCTTGCTCATCTCCTTTGCAAGCTAGTTCACAAATTTCCAAGAGCCTTATGCTGCAAGAGCCTCCATAATTCCCTTAAGGCCAATTTCAAGCAAGGAGACTATTGTCGAGATCCGAAGAGAGAGGTTTGTCCCATCCCTGACAGGATTTTCGAGACGTGTTCTGCTGGCGACCCCCTCCGAAGGAGAATTCAGCATCAGAACTTGGTTGTAATTTTCCTTTGATTGATTAATAATAAGCGACTACTGGTTATGGTTCCACTCTTATTTTTTATGATAATGAGTTATGTCCTTTCTGACTGACATATAGTTGCATCTACTACATTTTACGCTTGCGTTTGTTTTTTTTCTCGCATGTGCAGGTGTCCCATCACGGAGATCGTGAGGATTGTGATCTGCCAAGGGGAAAGGAACGGGAGCATCACCTCTTCCACAAACGACAGCGTTGGATTCCAGGTAAGCCTTCATCGCAAGTAATTTTATTTGCAATTAGGAAGCTGCACTGTAGCATGTTTTATTTCTGCTAGACCTAATCTGGGCTAGTAGTGATTGCCTCTGTCCGTAGAGGGGATTAACCTCTTCAACAACAGTCTTTTCAAATCATCAATTCATTCAAATTCCATTAATTTTTCATTATTAGGTGTTACCTAGGAGTCATTACTAAGGCATGCAACCATTCAAATCCATCATTTCGAATGTAGGGGTCATCATGATAGGTAATTTCAAATTTGTAAGGACTCGCTAGTTTCTTATTGTAGTTTGCATGAAAACACTCAACATATCATTTTTGAATGCTAATATTATGTTAATCTCTTACCAAACCTTCTCTCATCGATTTTTCAAGTGAGGCTAATCACCGTTCACAAGCGAGGCTCACTACTATAAGCAAGCGAGGCTGATAAACAAAAATTCAAGTGAGGCTGATTTGTTACAAGAATTCAAAGGCAAAGATGACAGAAGAAAAGAAAAACCACAGGTCTGGTCATTGTTTAAGAACATAGCATGAAAGCATAGAGGCCCTAGCCAAAGGTAAATCAATGATGGATGCTTTCAAGAAAATAGGGTTTTGGAGATTTTGTAAAAAATTGCAAGGAGGACACAGCCAAGTGTCAAAGGAGTTTTCTCTACATTTCGCTGGCTCAAACACAAAAATTGGAATCTTAAACTTGTCAGTAACCCCTGACATCATAGCTTTGATGACAGAGATTCCAAGGGGGCAAGATAGATGGTTCAAAAACTTCAAATTTGATATGAAACCATGTAAATTGTTTCTAAAGCCAACATTTTCATAAACAAACTTAACCAAGGAAACTCCATGGAGCTACATCAAAGACATCTATCCCAACTTTCTCTTCAACATTCAAAGGTATTTTACCTGTGAGAGAAGATATCATAAAGTATATTCATATAATTTTAAACTCCTGTTTCATTTTACTAGCATGATTTCTTTAGATTTTCCTTTCAATATGGTAGATAAAGTGCAAATGAAAACTCAAGGATGTGAAACTTCCCTTTTTCATCATGGTCTAATTAAACTGATAGTTTTACATGAACTTCAAAGGATCAACAGAGAATGGTCTTCATTTTTTTTTTATGTGGTTTTGGAGTGGAAAACCAAGATATAGGCATTAACCCTAAAGTTAAACAAACCCCACCAGTAGAAACCAGTAAGCCTATAATGACTAGGTCAAAAATATTTGTTAAGATGAAACCTAGAAATCAAGTGAAAAATAAAGTGAGTAAAGTATTAGTGGTTATTCTTGAGACTCCTCAACCTACAAAATAAAATATAGCCGTAATTAAAGAAATGACACAAGAACAGTCAGTTAACAAACTAGTTCAAAGGAGATTGACTAGAAGTCAAATTTCGAAGGAGAAGGGTACATTAGTGATCTCAGGAGAAAATCCAGGCTTAAAATGTAACTTAAATGATATTTTAGAAGCCATTGATATTGAATAATCCCCTTTGGTATAGGCAGATTTCATAAAATTTGATGAAGGAAAACCTAAGAAGATGA
Organism: Pinus albicaulis; assembly: GCA_034641835.2. Lineage (NCBI taxonomy): Eukaryota > Viridiplantae > Streptophyta > Pinopsida > Pinales > Pinaceae > Pinus > Pinus albicaulis. The sequence goes on from CM076578.1 coordinate 1,363,735,190, forward strand.
AATCTTCTAAGAAACTGGAATTTGAGGATGAGGTTGCAGCATTTGTATTCAAGCCCAGGAAGTCTTTAAACATGCAATCTAAAAATATGCAAGAGTTCAATATTGAGTTACGGAAAATAGAGGAAGCTTCCACTGTTCAGGAAGAGTTTATAGACCTTTCATCAGCAATACCTGAAGGGGACAAAAACAGGGTATTTTCCACTCAAACAAAAAAAACCAGTTATGAAGAAATGGAAGAAATTTTGAAACCAGATAATTATGAAATTGCTAGAATAAGGAAGAGAGAAAGAAGGAATGCTGCTGAAAAGACAAATTTCAAGAGGATAAAGACTCTATGGGAACTTGAAAAGGTTTCCAAACCAAAAACAATAAGTAGTGAAGCTCAGTACTTTACTTAGACTATTCCTGCAATTATAGAGGCTATATTTGTGAGAATGATGAATGTTCATTTAAGGGCTACTAACAGGAAACTGCGGAGGCAGATTGAAGACCTAGAAATACAATTAACAAAATCTGAAGAGAAGCTACAACAACAATGAAACAGGGAAATAAAAAATAAATCCTTGAAACATTTTTTCATAAAAAAAAGATCATTTTTGAAGGAAAAAATATTTTAAAGGTATTTTATGTTGATATCAATCCTTGAAAAATTTTAAATATCCTCAAAAATGTAAATCTTTGGAAAAACTGTGTTAAAGGGAGCATACACAGCAGTTTTGTAGCACACTACAAAACTATTGAAGGTGAATTTTTGGCATTTTATGCATGTATTTGGGAGGTAAGGACTGGTGGTTCTCAAATTTTTGTGTTACTGGTGGAAAGATCAAGATCACAGATGAAGACTCAGATTGAAAAGCAGAAGAAATAAATGGTCAAAGGAAGTGTTTTATAGTGATATAGAAAATGCGCTACAAAAACAAGCTATTTTCGTAGTGCAGCCATGTTTCCTCTCCTTTCCATTTTTTCAAGGATTTATTTTTGCACAGGTGGAAGGTTGAAGTGTTAATGGAATGCTAGAACATTTCACATATAAAAAACAATCATCAATGCCAGCAAATTTTTTCGAAGATAAGCATGGAGGTTAAGGGCTAAAAATCGGGAACTTTGTCTCCTGGTTTTTAGGACAGTTAGGTCATGAATCAGCAGGGTTTTACAACAAGGCTAGAAGCATCATAAATATTGAAGACATGGATTAGCAACTTTCAAATAAAGTATTTAAATTTTAGATAAGGTTATGTGAAACATGTTTAGGAGTTTCACTACTATTTGTATTAGAACTCCTAAAAGACAGTTAGGTGTTAGTTTGTAATTAAAAGTTTGTTTTATGAGTAGATAGGTGTCAATTTTAGAAATTCAAATTCTCCTAATGATGGATCATGGAATCCAAGAATGTAAAGACTCTATATGAAGCATGAGGTCGAGTTCCTCAAGGTTGGTATTTTTATTAGCAAAAGAAATTTTGTTATTGTAGCAAACTGTGTGTTTTCACCTTAATACAGAAATTGGTTTTACTACTCAAGATTCACAAGGGGTTTATGTGTTTGATATTTCTATGGCCTTTTTCAATTATCTATTTGCAGTGGTATGAGCATTTGTTACTTAGAATTCATTGGATAATGCTCTAACTTCCTTCATATGTTTGTAGACTGTGTTTATTCACTGTGTTACTGTTTCACTTATGAACCTAAACTCAAAGTGCCTTGACTTCCATGTTTAGCTGATTATGATGTTTTGTTGAAGACTACTTTGAATGCATGGCCCAATAGATGTTTGCTAATCTGTAATTCAACCAGTTATACAGTTTTTCCATTTTTATTTCTAAAGTTAGCCATCTAATCATTAATTAAAAATATTAAACCTATTGAGAGAGCCCTCTTAGGTTGAGGAGGCTAAGCCTCAGCCAAAATATTGGTTTGAAAGAGTTATGCAGAGTCCACTTGATCAACAACCTATTAGGGTCATATTTTGTGATAACAACCTCCTCTAAGAATTAGCTATCTTTTCATTTATGAGCACCCAAATTGGGGAATAAGGAAATTCATATAAACCTATAATAACTAATGTGTATTAATTTATATTATAATAAAAAATTCATGCTAATTAATACGCACACACACACACACACACATATATATATGGGGTAACTTTTGAGGTGGGGGAGGGTTTCCACCACCCCACATGACTAACAGGGTAGGGGATGTGGCAGTAAATGCCAGAAAACTATAAATAATGTGTGGAATGTATTAACCTCTCCCTTAAACAACAATATGAGAATGTGTTAGAGTGAAAATATCAATGATACAAAGTGTGCGACAAGGAAGATAGTGACTAATATGCATGTTTTCATTAATTTTCTTGTGTGGTTTAGGGGTATAATATGAGATATATATAGTCTGGTGTTGAATACGTTACCCTTACTCTAAATATGGGCATGAGGATACTAGTAGTAGGTAGGTAAGTAGGAAGCAACACATGTGTAGATTGAAGGATCTATCCACAACATGGCTGGGTCAACAATGGTAGGAATTCATGGGTTCTCATTCAAGGGTTGTTATTCTAGAAAGTTACAATTCATACTAGTAGGTTGAATGTGGGAATTACCACTTCCCATGGTTGAACTGCAGCCCATCAATATCTCAGAAAGAAAAGGTGGAATTAATACTACATTTTACAACCTAATTCTGGCACCTAAGGAGGAGCTTCTTTATTCTCCCTTCAAGAAATCATTATCTCTCTCTGACATCCTCTTTCTGGTTATGTTTATTGTTTTCTTTATGTAGAATTTATTTTGAGTGTCTCTCCTAGTAAGAAGACTGCATTTGGGTGGTTGGTTGCATCTAATTTTTTTTTCTTCATCTAATATTAGTTGGGAAGTGGAAATTTTTGTTTACCCTTTGTTATTTTTGGGACAAGTGTTGGGTCAAAGTATGATTACTAGCATATGATTGGGATATCCCAACTCATGTCTAGGAGGAATTGGCATTGTCTGAGGGGGAATCCTCTTCCCACAAAACTTCCCTCTTAGACACTCAAGTTATAACAGAATGGACAAATTGGATCTGTGGGATGAGTGTTGGGTCAAAGTATGATTACTAGAATATGATTGGGATATCCCAACTCATGTCTAGGAGGAATTGGCATTGTCTGAGGAGGAATCCTCTTCCCACAGAACTTACCTCTTAGACACTCAAGTTATAACAGAATGGAAAAATTGGATCTGTGGCACAGAGCATACATAAGGAATATTTAATCACTATATGCATAAAGTAGGCTTATATTGGTAAATTAAATTCTTATTAGGACACACTCTACTAGATTATTACGAGTTTCATATGGATGTGCTTCAATCATTATATCACATGCATGGGGACCTAAACGATTATGATAATGGGATGGATATGATTGATCGTAGGCTAGCGACAATTGAACACCATCTTGGCATCCCATCGACAACAGATAGACCTCCAACATATACAACAACTCATATCCCAGTGGCAAGTGCTAATTAAGATCCCCTTACATGACTATTTTTAGGGTTATGGTTTATGGTTCCACTTTTTTAGTTATTTTTGTTCATGGATAGATAGGCCACTATCTAGATTTTGGCTTGGTTTATATAAGTTATGTTAGTTTCTATTTGTCTCTCTTGTCTATTTTATAGGATATTTTGTGTTATGGTTTGGTCTCCCCTATGAGAGGTCAGTAATAATTATGGTAATTCTTGATGTAATCTCTTGTCTTCGCAGTTAATAGAATTTAGTCAACAAAAAAATATATTTTTCTTATATCTATAAAAAATTATATACTTTTTAGGTAAGAGATTAAATTGTAATTATATTTAATCCCTACTTTTATGTATAGGCTTAACGTAAGGTCATACTTAAGTTACATAATTTTTTGTTTTGTTTTTAGTGATGAAAGCATGGGATATCAGTTTTCTTCTAACTGTTATTTGAACTCAAACATCTATTTGATCTTAGAATAAGACCTAAAGCAATGTTTAATTCGCTAAGAGCTTGTCTTGTTGAACATAAGGAAATGGGTTAACAATTCAATATCAAGAATTTGGTAGAAATGAGAATGTGTGCCCTTACTAACCACCAAAACTCATTTTTTTAAATACATATGATGAGTAAACTCACATTCTTAAATATAATTGAATATTAATGATCATGATTATCAATTATTAATTGATAATTGTGTTAGAAAATTATATTATAATTGATTTTACCACCTTTAAAACAATTGTTAATCTTTAATAATATTTAATTGTATATAATATACAATTTCATATATATATATATATATATATATATATATATATATATATATATATATATATATATATATATTAAACTTTATTTTTCTCCTAATTTATTGATTATTTTAAAAATAAAAATAAATTGTATAAATCATTTAAATTTAATTTAAATGATTGAAAGAAATAATTCCTATCCTCCCCATCTAAATTCAACTCTCTTAATTCAAATCTGTTAAGCTAACATATTAAATGAATCTAGCTTTCCAGCTAAAAAGAAGAATGACTTGGTGAGTGATCTCGAAAGACCATAATAGAAGAAAAAAAGAATTGTATCTAAAAGTAAAATTGGGAGATTCCTTTTTATATGTTACTTTACCAACACTACATTAACATTATTAACAGAATTGGTTAGTATGTTCAATGAAATAAAAAGTATTTGATTTCGTACATTTAAGGAATGAAAAGATGGTTTTATCAATTTTAATAACCATAAAGTTATGACTGAAAAGGTCGTTGATTCATCTTGATAAGTATAAAATATTTAACTATCATATATTTTATAAATCTTGAGTCACTAAGAAGTGTAAATACTCTTTAAAATAAAATAATTTTTTTTTTTTTAATAATATCTATTGTTTAGAAAATACATTTGATATATAAAATTAGTATTCTATTAAGATAATTTTTTACCCTTCCTTTTAATATAATGGATAAAAGAAACAAATAATTATATATGTGGGTTTGGTTGGTAAATATTTTTGATAGAATTTTGTTTATATATATATGGTAATATGTTGTATATTTTAAAATTAAATTTATGAAAAATTAAATTAGTAACATAGTTTAAATATTTTATCATATTTTTTATTATAAATTTTGAACAATTTTATTTTAATTATAAAAATAAAAATGTATTATAAAAATAATAAATTTATTTATATATTTAAAAAGAAAATTTTGTTATACATATTTCAACGTAAAATTTAATCGGATGGAATTATGTTTAATTCAACTAAGAAATAACAACATAATTCATTTTTATTTTATTTACTTATAAAATATAGAAAATGGTTTGATTTAATTATATAACTTTATAAAATATAAACCATAATCACGGTGATAATGTAAAAACAAATTTATACATATTGCATTTTCCTTTCTTTTTGTAAATTACTACCATAAATTTCTATTAATATTCAAAAATAGGATTACATAGATATAACTTGGTAGTTATGGGATTGTCTAGAATAATGTGAGACATTCAGTTGACAAAAAGACTAGAGTTGAAGGAACCTTGTGGTTGCCTCAAAAAACAAAAAAATATGCTACTCATTCCAAAAGATAATTGTGGGAAGCTATAGGTGTCATCCTAAAATTAAAGAACTTAAACTTATACTTTCAAGTCCAAGAGTAACATGTTGATAACCACCATCATCTAGTGGAAAATAAAAACCAGTAGATAAAAACAAATAGATATACAAAACCCAATAAACAAGCAAGTAGATAGCCTCCACCATCTATTAAGTACATCTTCAGAAATTGAGAGCAAAAGACATAGGGTCATAATGGACATGTTATTCCATGATGATCATTGCGGAAAGTGAAGGAGAGGGTGCATATGAATTGTTCAGTGGAAGGATAATATTTAATAGAGGAGCGTGGATGACTGTATCATTCTCATGGTGGCCATTTGATTCAACATCTAAGTCAGAAACTATATATTTCTCCACCTGATTCATTTTGACCACGATATCATCCATGTCATACATGCTATCCCTCAAAATTATTTTGTATCCTCTTGGACAACAAAGAGCTTATAGTTATCAATTTTGTTTCTCTAGTATTACCATACTTAACAAATTTTCCATCTTCCCATGAGTTTTGATGGAGTGAAGGAAGTGCAATCTTCTTTTCCTAAAATTTTTAGGATCTGGTACCCATTTCAAAGAGTTTTTGTCAATGTGTTAGTTGGAGTGGTAGATACGGTTGCCAAAAGCCCTCACTTCAAGTTGTAATATCTCCTATTGAACTTTGAAAGGGTCTGATTAAAAAAATGTGGCTACAGACTCCCACGAAAGTAGGAAATGGATCCTTGAGGGAAACCTTCCTGAGGTGCCACCTCATCGATAGGGAATTTTTATCATGGGGCCATCCTTTCTAAGAACCCGCCAAGAAAAAATTAAACTCAGACTGGAGCCAATTAACAAAGGGCCTGGCTACAAGGAATTACCATACATACCTAACCAAATGAATTATTTTGAGTGGAGAGAAATTTCTAAACGAACCTCCAAAAATAAATTCCATTGACATGATAAAATTCCCAACAATTTAAGGAGTGGAAAGATACCCCAAGTTGCAGTAGATGAATTTTCCTCACACGGGTAAACTAGACTTTGAAATGAAAAGAAACTCTAGTTAGAGAGTAATTCTTAAGCCCAAAATGATGAGAAAACATAGCCAACTAAGCACGCAGGGTCAAAAAGCCTGGAAGAACACAAACCTAATAAAGTCTAATGATTAGGGTGAGACAATGGGTAAGAGGGGGCATGGCTATCAAAACCAAATGAATAATGTGCCTTGAAACCAAATCCCACTGACCAGCATAGGACACTGATAATAGAATTATAAGAGGTTGTTGAAGGAAGGAAAACAGTCGACTCAAAAGAAGTCCCTCACTCTGAGCTATGAAGAAACAAGACAAAAAACATGGACACCATAGGGGAAAACAAAAGTGAAACTGAGATAAAACTCCATTGTACACATACAAGCGATATAGAATTTATTGAATATATCAGACTGATGAATATCAAGCAAGAGAGTGAATTAGAAATAGGTTAAGAAGGCACTACAATTCTGACCAGCCCACCATTAAAGCCTGGTAAAGAGTGGAGAGCGATGAAGCATCTGCCTGCTACAAGAGGAGCATGTAGGGATCTAGATAACCTATTATATTCCACCTTAGGGTTGCATAGGACCACTTATAAATAAAAGACGACATAAATACCAAATAGCAAAAATTAAAACATGAATCCCTAGTTCTCCTTTCCCATATCCGAGTGGATACCAAACTTTGCAGTTCTGCAATCCCAATACAAAGAACCAGAGTGATGTAATAAATGGAAATTACTTGGTAAACAATATGATGGACTGAAACATCCAATCCTCCTTGGGAACAAAAATTTTACTTACACTATGGAGGGATAATTCGAATACCGAGACAATAATCCAAATAGCGCACTTAAACCCATGCATGTGGCATTTATTAGGATTGATCATAGGTTGGCGGATTCCATGGTGGGAGGTCACTGCATGCTATGTGCTTCCCATGCTGAGCCATGTGGAGGGGCGAACTCTCTCCCCGAAGGCCTCCACCTCCCATCCCACACAAAACCTCTGCATGCCAATGATTCTCACTGCCAAAAAAACGATCTCCAAACAAAACATGATCGTCGGAAAATATCGTCAAACCAAAACTATCCACACACTACATGTTAACTTGAGAGATTAGGAGCACCACCATTGGGTAATTGTGTGAATATTGCAACACTATAGATTATATTTTTTCCCTGAGGAAAAATCATAATTTTTGTTATATGAAATATTGAAAATTACATGTTGTAGATTCTTTAAAAGAGCATATCTCAAAACTAGTGGCCAACATACGACATTCATCATAGAGTTTTGAAGAAGAAGAAAAAAAAAATGCATATAAGAGTCTCTGAACATATAAATATAAAAATATGATAACCAAAATATATAAGTTATTTGCAAATATATTCAAAAAAATGATCCATCCATAGATCATGAGGAGTTAGTGAGATCCTAGATCCTAGTGTTGGTCTTAAATGAACACTACAGATGACTTATTGTAACACTACAAATAATTTGTATATAAAAATAAATAATATATCTTTAAAATAAGTTGTTGAATTATATAATATTCATTTCAATTGTTATATTTAAATTTCATAAAAAGGGTAAAATGTCAAAAGGGAAAAATGTATTGAAGATCATAAACCAAAATGGTGGACTCATGAGGATAATATTAACCAATAGCCCATATTCTTAGACAATATTGAATATGAATACCTCATACGTACAAATCCCTCTAGATTATGCTCCATTATTAACACCATTGCTCTTCCACAAACTTTATTGTGTGGCATCATAGTTGTTAACATGAATAGCATTATGATTGAGAAATATATTTTACTAGGTTATTTAGTCAAATTGTATTGTGTTTTGATTTATATTATTATATTTTTAGGAGGTATGGTATTACTCATTTAATTTTAACTTTGACTACTTGTTTTGGACCAAAATTTTTTGTCGCTTATCCATAATTTAATTTTGGGAATTTATTTTTTGTAAATCTTTATTATTATTTAAATTGATTAATTTGTAAGGTGATTGGTTGAGGTCTTATTATGGACTGTTTAGTAACTTCCATTTCTATTAGATACTAATTTTTTTATTTTTTTTTCCTTTTAAATTTAATCTTTCGATTTTTTTTCTTTTTTTTTTCATTATTTTCATTTTCATAAATTATATTTTTTTCTCCATATTTTCAATTTAAATGACAAAATTTAAAGAGGAAAAATAATTAAAAAAAAAAATCCAATAATTCATTTTTACTTATATTAATTTTTTTATCTTTTTCTAAAAATAAAATCCAATATAAATATTTTTTAAGTCTTATTACTTTTTAATTTGACGTATCTTTTTTTTTTTTTTTTTGTCCTTTTCTAATTTTTTATCTATTTTGAATTCCAAATACATTAATCATAATTGTTTTTTTTTACACATATATTTTATAATTAATAACTATTATGATAATTAGTTATTAGTTTTTAGAATGTTGCTAACATTTCTTTAAAGTTTTATTGATGTATAGTTACTAATTTTGAAGATCTCGTGAGCATTTTTTTCCTAATTATGTTGAATTTGTTTTATTTACCCATAATTTTTATAATTTCTCCTCCAAGCATATCAATAATTCAAGAAATTGATCTTCTTGATTTCAAGAATTCAAGAAGTTTTTTTTTAATATCCTTTTGTGTGTATGTGATTAATGTGTGTTGTTTTGGCATGTCAAAGGATTTGAAACTCCCACGAGGTATATGTCTTTTGTTTTGGTAAGTCAAAGGATTTGAAATGCCTAGGATCCCAATTTAAAGATCCATATTCTGCTTCAAGTCACTGGAGATTGCTCGACATTTATTGGGAGATTAGTGTTCAATTTCTCATATGTTTCAATTGGTTCGTTAAAGCTGTTTAATATTTTTCCTCAAAATGCTAGTCATAATTTATTTGTTCAATTAATGTTTAAAAAATTACTATTATGAATTATTCATAAATATTATTTAACTTGTATTTACAATTTAAATTAAAAATTGATTTAATACTAAATCACAAATTATAGATTATCCCAACTCCATTTTTCTGTGAAGAAGAAAGAAGTCCTATTTAAAATGTAATGCCATTTGAGAGATAAAATTAGAAGTTTTGTTCCATATTGCCATGCCATCACTCCCACAAACACAATTGCATTCAACTTTATATCAATCATGTACAATTCCCATGAATTTTTTAGGAGACAATTAGTTAGGGAAAAAATGTTTCTAGGAATTGACATCTCATTCAATTAAAACTAAGTTTCTCCATATCAATTTCAACCAAACACTTCCAAACAAATAAAGCTATAAAGCTTCATTACAACCAATGAGGTAAGGCGCTCACCAAAAAACAACATTTTAGCACAACATTTTCACTTTCATTTCTATCTTTTTATGAAGGACTTAATTGGTCATCTCACATTGTGTTGGTAGTTCATATTTCAATTATCGATATTTAAACTAAGCAGAAGGTACTAGCTAATACATAGCACTTATTTATTTTAATACTAGTAAATCGAGTCATTTGAATACATTTTGTAAAAAAATATACCAAGTAATCAAAAGAATAAAAAAGTATACTTCATTAACATGTATATGATAGAGGCTAATAAAGTAAATTTTATTTTATTTGGAGTTATATTTTTTCATTTACGTGTATATGATTGATGATAATAAAGTATATTGTATTGTATTTGGATTTATATTTTTTATTTTAATATAAATAAATTGATTCAGTTAAATAAATTTTGTAATCAAGAAGATGAAAAAGAAAATTTATTTACATGTAAAATCATATAACATTTTTTATATATCATAGGTATATTTATTTGATAAATTTTTTAATTAATTAAAATAATATTTTTATAACTATATAGAAGCATAATGATCTAGATTATCAGCAATGTTACAAGAAATTTGTTGATGTTTTGAATCCTAATGGGGATCCATCTTCAAGACAATTTTTTAATAAAATATTAAAAGAAAGATGATATAAGTGATAAATAGTAATAGAAATATTTTTTATTAAAAGAGCCCAGCAAAAACTAGAATTTTAATTTATTTTATTTAAAAAAATAAATAATTAATAATTAATAATTTTAAATTAATAATAATAATATTTTTTAATATATTTCTTAGATTAATTAAAAAATAAAATTATTTAGTTGATTTAAATATATTAATTAATATTTTCAAATTTCAAATAGCTTTTAAATATTTATTAATAATCATGTTAATTAATATTATTATGAATTAATATTTCTAATTATTACCAATAATTATTAATATTAAAAATAATAACCAATTTTGTTAAATAAATTTTTATTTTTATTTTTATTTCCTATTAATAATAATTATTAAATTTTATTAGGAAAACATTTTTAATGTTAAGAGTTAAATTATTTTTAATAACTATTTACTTATTGATATTTAATTATCATGAAATATAAATAAATATTAAAAATAAATATTTATTTATTTTGTTATATTAATATTTATTTATTTTTAACTAATATTAATACTTCTACTTAATAATAATTATTATTCAAATTATTATTTACTTATTTTCAAATAACTAAATATTAATCAGAATAAATAATTATGAAAGGTAAATTAATTTATTTTAATTTAGATTTTTATTATTGATATCTATATTATTGTTATATTTATAAATACTTATCCTAAGAATAAAAGGTTAAAAGATAGAAGAAATTATACATGAGATAATATACTTGGGAGGACGAGCTGGAAGAACAAATTTGTCTAATGAGAGGAAGCCAACTATCACTAATTTCATTCTCTCCATCCTTGTTGATATTATGAAGATGCTTAATAATCTCAAGAATTTCTTTGATTTTCCTTCTTTGATAGTATTCTTTGGCGATAATTTTGGTATCTTTTAAAGACACGTGATGCTTAGTTTTTTAACAGTATTCTGCAAGGGCTAGGGTGTGAGATCATTCATTCTTAATATCAACTTCGTGTTCTTTAAATATTCTTTGCAATGAATGCCCGCTTTCCCCAATATGACTTTTCCACATGAATAGTCAATCTTATAAACTCCTTTAAGCTTCTCGTGATTGATATTATCCTTAACAGGTCGCAGTCTTTGTCTTATAAATATATAAAAAAAAAATTAATGGAATTGTAAAGTAAATATTTCTATTCCAAGATATGAATAAAATTTGGAAATATATGGAATTTTTTGTTTTGATCTCTCGTAAGGAAAGTAGGCTACAGACAAAATTGTAGATTGAGGAGTAACCATTTAAACCATTTAAACAATTTACTAATGGTCAACATGTTTTTCAAAAAAATAATTCCCTAGATAGGCCATGAGGGTCATTATCTAATTGGAAAAATAAAATTTTAAGTAAAAACAAAGAATGCAGAGGAACCATCATTTGGACCGGATAAAGTCTTAGATCGCCACTGTAACAAGCTCTGTGTTGCTACCACGAGAGAAGCCAGAGTCAGGAGTAATTCCCAAGTGAGCCTCCACATAGCCAAACCTTTAGTCTAGATGTTGCATAGTGAGTTTCAATTCATCTAGCATTAATAAAAAGTTTTCTTTTGTCGTGTTCCTATCCAAGAGAACTCAACCCAAAAACAGATTGAGGTGTCAATATATATCCATTGTATACATGTATTAAATTTATTTTCCATGGGTATGACCCTATCAAGTATCTAGTCTCTAATATCAACAAGTATCTCTAAATCAGTGTGAAAAATGCCTCTTATCTACTATCTCACACTTTCCTTGATTTTTGCATGTATGGCCTAAGAGGTGTGCTCATGGTAATGCTCAGAAAAACTCTCCACCCATTGTTGAGCATGAGAGTTTCCTTTATCACAAACATTTACAGCCCATTTTCTACTACATGCATGTTGATGTGACATGTTAGCTATGGATTAACACTAGGAGTGGTATCTCACATCAAAGGATGATTCATGCATAGGGTGGTCAACTGAAAATAGAAAATATAGGGCTAGACTAGAGGAAGCGAAGAGGCGATGGGAAGAATCTGGGAGGTTCGTAAAACAAAGGGAGGTTGGTAAGGATGAGGTGCTCCTCAAAACCACATTTCCTTGGATAATTCTCACCTTCATATTTTGAATAAAAGTGAGGAAAAAACTTCCTCCTCAGATCTTAAGGACACGGTCATGTAGATCACTAAATAAATACTCTATTTCATAGGGCAAGAAACAATACATTCAGACATGTAGCTCACGAAAATAAATTAGTTAATACACCTAAAATTTTGTGTAGATCGATCAATGGTGGGATTCGACCAAATATGCTACTAAAGAGAATCTGAGAAAAAGAGTGGCGCTTAAACCGATACCATTTTTTCAACATCAATTAATGAAAGCTGGACAACAAAGATCAAATATTACTCCGTGACAACAATGGGTTTCTTTTAAGCACAAAGGGAGTGATGGCTAGGGAAAGCCTAGCCAGTGCAGGAATTTGAACATAGCTTCCTTCTCATATTAATATTGAACTTAAACAATTATTTTGTGTTTACATATATGTACATTGTGTAAATAATGTTAAATATCTATTTTTTTTAAGAATATTAACATAATTGAGATTTTTTTTTTCATTTTCAAAATCATTTATTTTTTTAATTTTAGAAAATAATATTTATACTTTGAAATTTGATGTTGTATTTTTAAAATTTAATTTTTTATTTTTCTAATTTAATATCATATTTCAAATTTTGATTTTAAGCATTTTATATTTAATATTCACATTTTAAAAATTGAATTTCAAAATTAGAAATAAATAAAATTAGCTTTAAAGAAAAACCTAAAAATAAATAAATAAATAAAACTAAATCAAAATTCATATATAAAAATATAAAAATGTTGTTTATTTAAACAAAAAAATCCATTATCTAAAAATAAATGTAATTAAATTTATATAAATGTACATTAAGATATCAAAATGTTACTTTTTAAAACAAAATATCCGTCATCACTAAAATTACTTCTTTTTGGCTTATTCCTATCTAAGAGGACTCAGCCCAACAAGAGATTTAGATGCCAATATATATCCATTGTGTACATGTATTGACTATATATCTACCATGGTGGTGACCTATATCAAGTGCGCACTCTCCAACATCAATAAGAATCTTTGAATGTGTGAGACAACACCTCTCATTTATTATTTTGCACTTTCAATATTTTATTTTTTCATGTATGATCTAATGGATGTGCTCATGGTAGTATTGGGAAGAACTCAATATCATTTGCTAGGCATGATAATTTACTTAATCACAAACATATCCATCCCATATTCTACTACATGCTTGTTGACGCGACATGTTGGCTATGGATTAACACTAGGACTGTTGCTAATATTCAGGGAAGCTTCACACATAGGGTGATAAATAAAAAATTTAGGGCAAGACTTGAGGAAGTATAAAGGAAAATGGAAGACTGTGTGAGGATATTAAAGTGAAGTAGTGGTGGTAAGCATGGGAAGATATTTAAAATCTCCCTTCCTTGAATGATTCTCACCTTCATATTTTGAAGAAAAGTGAGTAAACTTTTTCCTCCTCAAATCTAAAGCACATAACCATATAGATCACTAGATAAATTATTTTTTCGACAACATAAGAAACAACACACTACTCAAGGCAATATGGGACAAAGAGTGGTGTCTAAATCAATCAATTTTCCAACGAAAATTGAGGCAATACGAATAAAAAATATCCAATATTAATATGTGACAATTTTGGCTCAAATGTCACACTGAGAAGGGGGTATGAATAAGTGTGATATTAATTTACCATTTCCCAAATTTTCATAATCATACAACCATATAAAAATTAATAGAAAGCATTATATCATACACTATTAAAAATCATCATGATATCAATTGCATATCAACAAGTCATCAACAAATGAAGAAGACATCACATCACAAAATGACACAAGTTTTTATCTGGGAACCCAAACAGGAGAAAAATGCCAATGTTCCTCTTCTTTATCTTGAATTTTTTACATTGACTTGTAGGCTACAACATGTTGGAGGAAACTACCCCCAATAAATTCAAGTTTCCACTTGCATATGCTACAACCTAATTGAGGCACCAACCTCAATTAGGTTGTACCCTATGTATGCTACAACTTGATTGAGGAATCAACCTCAATAATGAGTAAGCTCCAACCTTATCAAGGTTCTGTTGTGGCCAGCAACAACCCCCCTTCTTATTTAGTATTAGTAATAATACTAAATAAGTGGGGACCCTTACTTTAAAAATCCAAAAAATTTATTGGTGTTTGTTTTCATTTTCAATAAAACTTACTGTCATTAACTTAAAGAAATTTCTTTGGAAAATATTTAAACTTAAGTTTATGATAGATTAGAAGAAAACCTTTCTTTGAATATCACATCCATCACACGCGATCCAAAAAACTATGCAGAAAAATATTTATCGCAAATCGCATATCGCAGAAAATATATTAACAAATATTTTTTCATATGTTATATTTTGTGATATTGTGATTTCGTGATATTGCGATATCATGATATTACGATTTCGCGATGTTACTAATTGCAATGATGTGAAAGTTGCGATTTTCAATAATTTTGATTTGTGAAAACTGCAATTTGCGATATTGCGATTTTGCGATATTGCAAAGCAAATCGCAGATCGCACTATCACAGATTCTTAAAAAATCTCGTTGTACGAAGAAAATATTTTCGTAAATAGAGACCCGTTATGCGCCTTAATGTCAAGTTAATGAATGGATTTTCAATTATTAATGGAAAAGGATTTTGTTTTGATTGAAAGGTTATTTCACGATTAGATAATATATCTCATATGCCTTCAGCATTTAAAACTATCCCGTCACCTTTCTCATATCATTATTCTCACTTAATTTGTAAAACTGCAGGCACGAAGAACAGGAGAGTATACAAAGAAACATTCAAAGCATTATGGGAAAGAAAGAGAAATCTCCTAGTTTTGGAAAGAAAGAGAAAGCTTTGAATTCTGAAAACAAAGAGATGGCATCCTTGTACGCAGACACTGCTTGGAACAAAGACGTTGGCATCACCACTTAGGAGGGTATGTTTAGTTTGCTTGAAGAAGATAACCCAAGGGTAATGGATGTTTCAGCTACCATGGGCTCAAGTAATTCCTCTGAAGCATCTCTTACAGAGCTGGCTTGTTCGTTTTGCACCGGATAGTAGCAAGACCTAGAATTATTCCATATACAGATATGGTCAAATGGATGCTGGATAGCACCGATATCCCAGACAGAAAGTTAAAAACTCCAGGTCAAGAGCTCATCGGGTCATTTACTCCAGAATATTTCAGGCTTATGTATCATTTTCCGGAGCCTCAAGCAACTTACAACAAACAATTTATGGAGAAATTTGCAAAGGAAAATGAAAATTTCGCAGAATGCACTAAAGAATGGACCAGAAGAGATGAACCATTGAAGAAAGATAAACACGGTATGTACAGTAACGGTTCACTCACCTCTCCATATTGTTTTTTTGCTGCTATGTTATGTAGGCTTTTTGGAAAGCCTGACATTAATAAGACTTTGTCTGAATGGCTTCCCTTATTGAATGCTGCTGTAAACGCCACCATTGTAGACTAGGCCAAAATATTGTCTGATAACTTAACCACGGCTATTTTCAATTACCGATCTAAATGGACTGTGTCCCAGAGGATTTATCCTCCTTTTTATCTATCTGCTTATGTTATGGATTCAATCTGCTTTGTTTCTAAGTTCCCTTTAATGGGTTGGCAATGGACAATTCAGGATCCCTTTCCCATTCATGTCTATCACAAAGAGTTGTGGGAATCAAAATTCATTCCTCATTTTTATAAAATTTTACATGGCATAATGTTGCCTCTGTACAGAGTGTTATATAATAAGGATGCCCCAAGGTTTTCCCCTAAAGCAGAAGTAGACACTCTTCTTCTCGCAAGATGGTTTGGAGAAGAATTATTTACTTATGTGAGGGTTTTTGGAAGATTTGCTTCTCCTCATGTTTTTCCCTTATATGTTCCGGATAAACTCATAGCTCGGGAAATTGCATATCAAACATGTGGAGACAGAGGTTTGACAAAATAATTAAAGGATAAAAAGAAAGCCATTTGGCCCCAATTTCCTGTATCCTGCAGATCATTTTCATTATTTGATGGTGGTCATGTGTTTAAGGAAGTAAGCAATGTTACATGTTTAAAATTGTTTAAGTTTCCGAGAAGGCTATTTGATCCATATGGTATTGTCAAAGATTTCACCACTGTTATCAAAGTAAGAGTATTCTCTGGAGAAGAAGATCTTTTTGATGATATGTTTCAAGAAAAATGTTCATTTAAAGACATTTTGAATTTAGCTCAAGCGCGGTTCTCCCCAGAAGAATTTCAAGAGTTTAAAATATATAGAGAAAGAAGATTGTCTACTATTCCTTTGGATAATCTGCATTTGGAACCCGCAAGGGAACCAACTCCTAATGTCAGTCTCAGTGGCAGCTCAGATTCAGAGAGATCTAAGTCAAATTCTGACAAATAAATTTCTGAACATTCTAAAAAATCTGATCAGGATAAAAGTGAAGGCTCAGTCAAGGATACAGCTCAATCAAAAGAGTTTTCACAACAACAAACTTCAACTACTCCACAGTTGAATCTTGCACCTCTTAATGTACAGCAACCATCCATCAGCACTCAATTAGATAAAGAATGGGAATCATTTAATGATTTGATTAATGTTGAAGGACAGAACATACAAACTCTTGTATAGACAGCAAAAGGTTTGGTTACATAAATAAGTGGCAATGTCACAGAAAAAGAACATATACCCATTACTCCCTCTACTGAGCTTGTACTTAAAATAGAGGAAATTACTCCTCTGGATATATTCTATAGCCCGCAACATAAAGCAGTAGTAAGGAAGCAAAGAAAGAAGAGAAAATTAGAAAGTGCGCTCTCTACTGATGCAAAACAATTGGATGTTTTATGGAAAGTTCCTACTACAGATGCCACTGAAAATCTTACTAAATTATCTCAGATAACAGGAGCTTATGACTCCACAAATATTGACAAAGAATCTGAGGTAAGACTATTATTAAATGAAAAAGAGGATCAAATACAAGTTCTGCAACAACAATTGCAACAAGCACATGCCAACAGTGAAGCACAGATATGATTTGAAAAGTTACAGCATGAGTTTTAGCAAATGAAGATCGGGTATCAGAAAAGCTTGGCTGAAAAATAAAAACAAATACAGATTATGCAAGAAATGCATAAAGACGACCCCAAGCTTACAGAGTTTATCTCAGAGTCTATTTCTTTGAATAATCAACTGCTGCAACAACAAGATATATTATGCCAGAAGATTTCGAAATGGAACTCTTTTTGTCAAGAAGGTGATAAAATCATTAATCATATCATATAATTACGACATGGTTATGATTTAAAAAATGAAAGAGTTACTAATTATTTGGCACGGAAAAAGACAGAGGAAGGAAAAAGAGTAGGAGCACCAATTATCAATGATAGCCATTAATAAATACTCTTCAATAAATGGGATGCATAGATCAAAGAGGCAGAAAAAGCAGCAGAGGAAGCAGCTACAGCAGCAAACCACATTACTGATTGTGTAAATGAAAATTTTCACAAGGTCAATTTAATTTCAGAAACCATTCCAGGATACCTACCACAAGCACAGCAATTTCAAACAGAGTGGAAACAGAAAGCGGAAGAGAAGGAATAATCAATTCAAGGATTGACAAAATTAAACTGGGATTCTTATTGGATGTGTCTAGAAAAACCATACAGTCAATGCAGTAATCTTAATTGCATCATTAATTATGTTGACAAGATCACGCCCACACTTGCTGATTCCGTCTTTTTGGGACAATTGAAATCTGAAGTTGGCCAACCCCCTCTTCTCAAATCAATGCTGGATGTTTTCAAATTCAAAGACCAAATTCACAAGTAGTTAGTTGTTAATTTTAGTTGTTAGATTTAGCGTTAGTTTTACTTTATTTTTTCCTAGAAAAAGGACAGTCATTTAAACCGAATCCTAAATTTTTGTAATAAACTATAATTAGATTTAGTTAGCAGTATTTAAACCCTTCTCATGCATTTAGAGAAGGGTCCAGAAATTTTTCAAAAACTTATCCTCAGAACATGCACTTCTGCACCCTCAGAGGAGGTTTTTATTAATGAATGGAATGAGATTTATTGATATCTGTCTCTAATATCTGCTACTGATGTTGCATTTCTGTACTCTTAGTAGATGTTGGATTGAGAAGAGATAAATAATTATTGCTTCTAGCTCATGAGTAGAACCAGTTATACATGATACTTTTATCTCTTAACTTTTTCTACTTCTGTGGTAAAAGTGATATTTATGTTCAGTTATTTATATATTGATGCTTGAATGCTTCAGTTATCATTCGGCACTTTTGTACCGTGATGACTATTTGTTTATGCTTAATGTATGAATAGCTTATTATGTGATATGTTTTTCACAACTGTTTCATCTAACTTTTTATATGACGTGGTTTATCTTTATTGAATTATTTTCTTATAGAAGTTGAATGATATTTATTTACAATTGTTATTCAAAATCATTTTGGATCACATAAACAAGATCTTATCCCTGGTTTAGTTTAGAATTAGATATTTCTGTTTTAATTAGAATACAATTTGCATATGATTAGATTATAAATAGAATAAAATAATTTCACTTAGGAACCTTTTTAGAAAGGAAATATCTATTCTCAACACACACACACAAATTGGGAAACTAGTCCCATTATCCCCACTTGGACCCACTATACCAAACGAAAAAGGAGCTGCTAACCAAGGTCCAGACCGGGTGGGTGTCCCCCTTGTTGTAGACCCGATTTTCGGGGCTTCAACATATTTGGCGCTAGAATGAGGGCCACGAACTATGAATGGAAAGTAAATCTAAATCTAAATACCATTCAAAGAGTAAAACACCCTCACCATCTCCCCCGACTTCTCCATCGCACTCAGAAATTGTAAATCTAGAGCCAGAAGTCACAAGAAGAACAGACACTGCTACAAACCCTGAATTTTCAGAAGAATCTACTATTGAACCTCCTAAAGTTGAATCTTTGATTCATAAACTTCAGCGATTCTCAATATCACCTCAAAGATCTGATAAATCTCAAGGAAGTGTGACTTCGCAATATAATCCTGCTCATCCTCTTACCAGATTACAGAGTGAAAAGCTTGGCATTCAGCCAATCGAGTTACCTTTACCTACAAGGAAAAGAGCAAGGAAATCACCTAAAGGGTCTGACAGCGAGACTCTTTCCTCATCATCATCCATCTCAACATCTTCACCACGATGTCAACCGTCCACCCCTCCACTTCAGACTATTGTCCCTCACTCCACTGGAACTTCCACATCACCTTCTCAATCATCTATAATTGTAATATCTTCATCTTCTCAATCACAGATATCATCTTCTA
The DNA here is from genome assembly GCA_034641835.2 of Pinus albicaulis. Classification (NCBI taxonomy): domain Eukaryota; kingdom Viridiplantae; phylum Streptophyta; class Pinopsida; order Pinales; family Pinaceae; genus Pinus; species Pinus albicaulis. The sequence goes on from CM076578.1 coordinate 1,363,755,328, forward strand.
CACTTTCCTCTGTTATTAGTTCAGCGATGGCTCAAATTCTGTGGAATAATCCAGCGGCAGTCTTAATGCCTGCACCTTTGAGTCAATTACCAGCCTATCCTGAAAAATGGCTGCCTAAGTTTAATCCTGAAGCAGGCATGTTAGCAGAAGAACATATAAACAATTTTATGTTGTCTATAAATCTCAATGGAGTTATTAATGAAGATGTTGTTGTCCGAATTTTCCCTTATACTCTACAAGGAGCAGCTGGATCATGGTATTTTTCATTACCATCTGGATCCATCACTAGTTGGGATATCTTTCAAGATCAATTTTTGACTAAATTTGGTGATGAAAGGTCTACAGCAACATTGATCAATGATCTATCTAACCTTAGAGCTGACTCAAGAGAATTTTTCAAGGATTTTAATTCACGTTTCAATAAATTGTTAAACAAAATTCCTACTGCCTCCAAGCCTAGTGAAGAAGTGAGAAGTGAATGGTATTTTTTGCTCTACCATCAAACATAGCAATCTTTGTTGATAGGGATAAAAAAAAAACTTTAGCAGATCACATGATGGAGGCAATAGTGGTAGAAAAATGTATCATTGCTTTAGACAAGAAAAATGCAATAGAAGAACGAAAATCCAAGAAAGTTACTTTTAAGGAAGACCCCAAGAAAAAGAAATCAAAAGATCCATTTGATTTAGAAGGACTACAAAATTTTTTGAAAACCATATCTAAAGAAATGGTTGACATTAAGAAACAAGTGGCAGAAACATCTTCTAAAAAATCTTTCAAGCCTTTTAGAAGAAACCCTTCAACTGATTCAAAACCACCAAATGCCATTACTGATGTTGAATCGGAAGAAGAAGAAGAGGAAACCACTACTGAGGAAACTACTGATGAAGAATAAGTTGTAGAAGTACAAGGTATGTGTGATTTCATCCTTCCAGATGAGGAAGATCAAGAAGCATCCCCGGTTAGCACTCGAAGTAGAAATCAACTTGATCCTCCTCAACCTACTCCTAATTCAAAGAAAGCAAGCTAATTAAATAAGGATAAAGTTGCACCCAAGAAAACGACATCTAAAGCAATTCAAACTAGCCCAGTCTAGACAGATTCATCAACTCCATCAAGAACACTGATTGTCCCAGATGAAATGGAGTATAATATCATAGAAGACATGAAGAATACTAGGGCTAACATCACTTTTTATGAATTGAGCAAGTTAAAACACCAACAAATGGTACTTTTAAAAGACTTACATGCTGTACCAGAAAAACCTTTGCCCGATCCTGTGATTTCTCAAGCTTCAAATGAAATGGGAAGACCTCCAGCTAATGCGATTAGTAAATTTGATCTAGAAAATATCGCTTTAATTGGAGGAAGATCGAGATCTCATACTCTTCCATTTCTTCTTAATTATGAAGTTTTCAATAAAAATTTGCATAATTGTTTAGTGGATTCTGGAGCTTCATCTAACATTTTACCAAAATCAGTTTGTGCAAAATTGAACATTCAACCACAAAAATATGTTGTGCGCATAGTCCAGCTTGATCGATCATAATTTGAAGTAATTGGCGAATTAAATTAGGTTACCATAAGATTTTCATCAAACCCAAAGGTATGTCAAGTCATTGATATTTTAGTTGCAGATATTCCAAAATTTTATGGCTTAATTCTTAGCAGATATTGGTCAGAAAAACTTCATGGATATTTCACAACTGATTGGTCGCATATGTGGCTTCCTTACAATGGTAAACCAAATCAGATAAAGGTTAAACGAGAAAAACATCAGAAATACATAGTAACAAAATTGGAAGGAGAGAATGAACTAGTTGCATACAACAGTAATATCATTGGAAATTATTCAATTGATTCTTTATTAGGAAATTTCAATGCTCATACTTCACCTTATTTAGAACATTCTGTTTTATCTGAAATAGAAAATTATTCTCAAACAGATAGTTCTAAATGTATTCATTTTTTAGATACCCTTGTAAATAAATCTTTATTTTGGAAATTATTTTTTGATGGTTCTAAATCTAATGAAGGAGCAGGAGCAGGATGCATTTTGGTTAGTCTAGAGGGAAACAAAATTATGCTAACTTGTAGACTCGAATTCGATTGCATTAATAACACCGCAGAATACGAAGACATCAAATATCTACAAGTTTTCAGAGATTCAGAAATTGTAATCAAACATGTACACAATACTATACATTGTTTATCAGGTCATTTAAATCATTATCAATCTTTAGTTCAAGATCTGACTGAACATTTTATAGCATTTAATATTTCATCAATTCCCAGAATTTAGAATGCTAGTTCAGAACTCCTAGCTAATCTAGCTTCCAAGCTCATTCCTGCAGAAGACTTTAGTCCTGATCGATTTTCAATCGAATTAATATTTAGACCCTCGATTCCTAATAACATTACCAATTGGAGGATTTTTAATGATGATCCTGATATTGTAAACTTTCTCACATCTGAAGGATATTACACCAATCAAATAATTGATGAAGATCAACATGACAAACAATTGCTCCAAGATAGCACCAATAATGCTATGCCGAAATCAGTAGTCAAGTTAGAAGACCTTTATGATTTGAAAGATCAATTTAAAAGATCTACCAATTCAAAATTGCAAAGTTCAACTTTGAATTATGAATTAGTAAATCTAGGAACTGATGCCAAACCATAGAATATCAACCTAGGCCTTAGCCTAGCTCGTGAAGAAAAATTAGCATACATTCGTCTTTTGAAACAATATAAAAGTGTCTTTGCTTGGAACTATGATGAACTGAAAACTTATGACACTTCTATCATCCAACATACTATCACAATGATCAATGATGAAAAACCTATCCAACGGAAGTTGAGAAAGATCCATCCCAATCTAGAAAACCAAATCAAATCTAAACTCAATAAGTTATTGAAAGCCAAGATTATTTTTCCCGTTTGACATTCTAAATGGATTTCCAATATGGTTCCTGTTAGAAATAAGAACAGAGATATTAGAATTTGCATTGACTTTCGAAATCTTAATAAAGCCTGCCAAAAAGATAATTTTTCTTTGCCTCCTATGGAGCAAATGTTAGAGGCAGTTGCAGGATCAGAATTAATATCTTTCTTAGATGGTTTCTCTGGATACAATCAAGTGTTGGTCCATCTTGATGATCAATTGAAAACTACATTCAGAACCAAATGGGGGACTTATGCATATCAAAAGATGCCTTTTGGTCTTATCAACGCTGCTGCCACATTTCAGAGAGCTATGGACATTGCTTTCAAGGGAATAGTTAACAAATCAGTGGTAATTTACTTGGATGATATAACTATATATTCTAAAAAACGAAGCAATCATCTTAGAGATCTGAAGCAGATCTTCCAACACTGTCAAAGGTATGGAATTTCACTTAATCCAAAAAATTCCTTTTTCGCATTAAGTAAAAGAAAACTTCTTGGATTCGTAGTATCAAAATCTGGAATTCATATTGATCCTAATAGAATCAAGGAAATTTCTAAAATATCTTTGCCTCACAATAAAAAAGCTATGCAATCTTTTCTTGGCCAAATTAATTTTGTAAAAATATTTGTGCCATATTTTTCGAGAATTGTATCACCCTTGCAAGTAATGATTAAAAAGAATTCAAACTTCAAATGGGGTAAATATGAATATGAAGCATTCAATCTGATCAAACAAGCAATTATCAATGCTCCATCTTTAGCAACTCCAAATTTTTTCGATCCTTTTATTTTGTACACATTTGCTTCTGATAAATCTTATGCTGAAATACTCACTCAAGAAAATCAAGACAAAGAAGAAGCTCCAATTGCCTTTTTCAGTTCAAATTTTTAGGGAGCTGAATTGAATTATTCAGATGCGGAGAAACAAGCTTATGCTATTTTCAAAGCAATTAAATATTTTAGACCCTTTCTACTCAAAACCCATACAAAAATCATAGTACCTTTTCCAGCGGTAAGAAATCTTTTAGTTCAAAAAGATGTGGGTGAGAAAAGAGCCAATTGCGTTACTGCCTTACAAGAATATGATCTGGAAATCAAACTAGAAAATATTGTAAGAGGTCAAGGTTTTTACAAAATACTAGCTGGAACATCACTTATTTCTGGAAAACCATCTGAAGAAATACAAACATATGAGGTAAGCCTAAACGATGTTGAATCATTATATGTTGATATCATATTTTATCTGAAGAATGGATATGCTCCTCCAAATCTCGATCACAACAAGAAAATAGCTCTAAGGTTGAAGGCTAGACAATACCATCTTGTAAATGATGTTCTTTTTAGAATTAATTATGATTCTGTTCTTCTTAGATGTCTGGAGAAATCTGAAGCTGAAAAAGTCTTGCAGGAAGTTCATGATGGGCCAACAGGTGGACATTATGCTGAAGATTCTACTGCACATAATATCCTGCATGCAGGATATTACTGGCCCACATTATTCAAAGATTCACATAACTATGCAAGGAAATGTCAAATTTGTCAAACTGCAGCCGGAAGACAAAAGAAACCATCATTACCACTACAACCAGTCAACATTGAGCAGCCTTTTGATCAATGGGGATTGGATATAATAGGTGAGATCATTCCTCACTCTTCTAAATTACATAGGTATATCATTATAGCAACTGATTATTTTACGAAATGGGTAGAAGCAGTCCCTCTCAAGGCTGCTAATGCTGAACATATCATCGAGTTTATAGATCAGTTCATAATCACTAGGTTTGGTTTACCTTCTGCTTTAATGTTTGATAATGCATCATATTTTTCTGGTAATTCTATGACTGAATTTGCACTCAAGAGAGGTTTCAAACTTAAATATTCTGCCAATTATTATCCACAGGGAAATGGGTTAGCTGAATCCACAAATAAAAATTTAATCAGAATCATTAAGCGAACCATTGATCAAAATCATAAAAATTGGCATAAATATTTAATATATGCTTTATGGGTAGATAGAATAACACAGAAGGCTTCTATTGGCACTTCTCCCTTTAATTTAGTTTATGGGAGAGAAGTGGTTCTTCCAACTCATTTAGTGATTCCTTCTCTAGCCTTAGTCTAATATATTGATGAAGAACAAACTTCTTCTTTACAAATAAGGCAGATGGAAATAATTAAGTTAGAAGAACAACGAGAAAAAGCCAAAGTAACTCATGCTCATCATCAAGCATTAGTTAAAGCTTCTTTTGATTCAAATATGATAACTAGGAAGGATTTTCAGATAGGAGATTTAATTCTAAAATACGACAAGGCTCATGAGGAAAAAGGAAAACATACGAAATTTCAACGAATGTGGCTTGGTCCTTTCCAAATTGCAGAGATCATAGGTCCATCAAATTTTATATTACAGGATTTAACAGGGAAAAGAGAATCTTTACATGTTAATGGATAGATCCTTAAAAAACATTTTCCATAGGAGATCATTCTTCTATTTTGTAGTTTAGTTTTCTTTGTTTGTCATAATAAAACCAGTTGTTAATGGTTACATTTGAAATTCATCAAAAAGATACTAGTTCTCTTTTTAGATTTTATTTCTTCACTTATATAAATAGAATTCTTTTCAGAATATTGATCATTATTATCCAAAGATACAGTTAAAAATTTTTAATCTAGAAATGTTATTAATTTCAACTTTGAAAATTTTGATGAAAAGCAACTTTTAGTGAAAGATTGTTTTATATCAGTCCAATGAAAGGTATCAATAACAAAACGAAGATCCTCTGTAGAAAATTTCTTTTCCAAGAACTCTATTATTGTCATCCAGAGCTATCTTAAGGAAACAATGACTTCCTCCCCACCTAGAAAATTACAAATTTCAAGGAATAATCCAATGATACACTTTTAACTTAAAGAGTAAGAGGTCTCATCACGAGCCGACTTATCATGATCATAGATATTATAGCTTGCTGACTTTTCCAATACTGCATACCACAACAGGGCAATGAGTTAAGATTATTGCAATCAAAATGCAAGGGATCTCATCACGAGCTAGCTTGTTCAGCAAAGTTATAAATCAAGTGAATGGCACTATCATAAATTGGCTATCAAACCAAGACGTTGTTCTTTAAGGATAAAAAATAAAATAAAAGCAATAAGTGTGAATATGGATTTCTCTTTGATAATTGTATATTTTTTTAAGTAGGACACAGGATCATTGATGGGTAACAGGTAACCCTGTCGAGGCTATAGACGCTTGCTAGCAGCAGTGGATCTACCTACGACAAATGAGCATATTTAAAAACTGATTTACATAGAAGCCTTTTGTTTTTATCTTTAAAACCAAGTAATGGCTGATGTAGATACAAGGACTAGCTTAAGGAGGTGAATAGTCAAATTTGATCATAGAAGAAATGAAATATCATTCATACATTGAAGCATAATGTACTTTGTCTTTTTATAATAAATTTTGATTTTCTGGAAAATTTTCTGTTTTGAAAAGTTTAGAAGAAAAGTAGAGATAATTGGTTCTTCCAAGTGAATCGCCAATTTTTTTGGCCAGCAACAACTCCCCTTCTTATTTAGTATTAGTAATAATACTAAATAAGTGGGGACCCTTACTTTAAAAATCCAAAAAATTTATTGGTGTTTGTTTTCATTTTCAATAAAACTTACTGTCATTAACTTAAAGAAATTTCTTTGGAAAATATTTAAACTTAAGTTTATGATAGATTAGAAGAAAACCTTTCTTTGAATATCACATCCATCACACGCGATCCAAAAAACTATGCAGAAAAATATTTATCGCAAATCGCATATCGCAGAAAATATATTAACAAATATTTTTTCATATGTTATGTTTTGCGATATTGCGATTTCGTGATATTGCGATATCATGATATTACAATTTCGCGATGTTACTGATTGCGATGATGCGAAATTTGCGATTTGCAATAATTTTTATTTGTGAAAACTTTGATTTGCGATATAGCAATTTTACGATATTGCAAAGAAAATCGCAGATCGCACTATTGCAGATTCTTAAAAAAGCTCGTTGTACGAAGAAAATATTTTCATAAATCGAGACCCGTTATGCACCTTAATGTCAATTTAATGAATGGATTGTCAATAATTAATGGAAAAATATTTTGTTTTGATAGAAAGGTTATTTCACGATTAAATAATATATTTCATATGCCTTCAGCATTTAAAACTATCCCGTCACCTTTCTCATATCATTATTCTCACTTAATTCGTAAAACTACAGGTGCGAAGAATAGGAGAGTATACAAAGCAACATTCAAAGCATTATGGGAAAGAAAGAGAAAGCTCCTAGTTTTGGAAAGAAAGAGAAAGCTTCGAATTCTGAAAACAAAGAGATGGCATCCTTGTACGCAGACACTGCTTGCAACAAAGACGCTGGCATCACCACTTGGGAGGGTATGTTTAGTTTGCTTGAAGAAGAGAACCCAAGGGTAATGGATGTTTCAGCTACCATAGGCTCAAGTAATTCCTCTAAAGCATCTCTTACGGAGCTGGCTTGTTCGTTTTTGCACCGGATAGCAGCAAGACCTAGAATTATTCTATATACAGATATGGTCAAATGGGTGTTGGATAGCACTGATATCACAGATAGATATTTCAAAACTCCAGGTCAAGAGCTCATCGGGTCATTTACTCCAGAATATTTGAGGCTTATGTATCATTTTCCAGAGCCTCAGGCAACTTACAACAAACAATTTATGGAGAAATTTGCAAAGGAAAATGCAAATTTGGCAGAATGCACTAAGGAATGGACCAGAAGAGATGAACCACTGAATAAATATAAAGACGGTATGTACAGTACCGGTTCACTCACCTCTCCATATTGTTTTGTTGCTGCTATGTTATGCAGGCTTTTTGGAAAGCCTGACATTAATAATATTTTGCCTGAATGGCTTCCCTTATTGAATGCTAATGTAAATGCCACCATTGTAGACTAGGCCAAAATATTGTCTGATAACTTAGCCACGGCTATTTTCAATTACCGGTCTAACCGGACTGTGTCCCAGAGGATTTATCCTCCTTTTTATCTATCTACTTATGTTATGGATTCAATCTTCTTTGTTTCTAAGTTCCCTTTAATGGGTTGGAAATGGAAAATTCAGGATCCCTTGCCCATTCATGTCTATCACAAAGAGTTGTGGGAATCAAAATTCATTCCTCATTTTTATAAAATTTTCCATGGCATAATGTTGCCTCTGTACAGAGTGTTTTATAATAAGGATGCCCCAAGGTTGTCCCCTGAAGCAGAAGTAGACATTCTCCCTGTCGCAAGATGGTTTGGAGAAGAATTATTTACTTATGTGAGGGTTTTTGTAAGCTTTGCTTCTCCTCATGTTTTTCCCTTATATGTTTCGGATAAACTCATAGCTCAGGAAATTGCATATAAAACCTATGGAGACGGAGGTTTGACAAAAGAATTAAAGGATAAAAAGAAATCTATTTGGCCCCAATTTCCTGTATCCCGCAAAGCATTTTTATTATTTGATGTTGGTCACGCGTTTAAGGAAGTAAGCAATGTTACATGTTTAAAATTTTTTAAGTTTCCGAGAAGGATATTTGATCCATATGGTATTGTCAAGGATTTCACCACTGTTGTCAAAGTAAGAGTATTCTCTGGAGAAGAAGATATTTTTGATGATATGTTTCAAGAAAAATGTTCATTTAAAGAGATTTTGAATTTATCTCAAGCGCGGTTCTCCCCAGAAGAATTTCAAGAGTTTAAAATATACAGAGAAAGAAGATTGACTACTATTCCTTTGGATAATCTGCATTTGGAACCCACAAGGGAGCCAACTCCTAGTGTCAGTCTCAGTGGCAGCTCAGATTCAAAGAGATCTAAGTCAAAGTCTGACAAATAAATTTCTGAACATTCTAAAAAATCTGAACAAGATAAAAGTGAAGGCTCAGTCAAGGATACAGCTCAATCAAAAGAGCTATCACAATAACAGACTTCAACTACTCCACAGTTGAATCTTCCACCTCTTAATGTACAGCAACCATCCATCAGCACTCAGTTAGATAAAGAATGGGAATCATTTAATGATTTGATTAATGTTGAAGAACATAACATACAAACTCTTGTACAAACAGAAGAAGGTTTGGTTACAGAAATAAGTGGCAATGTCACATAAAAAGAACATATACCCATTACTCCCTCTTCCGATCTTGTACTTAAAATAGAGGAAATTCCTCCTCTGGATATATTCTACAGCCTGCAACATAAATCAGTAGTAAGGAAGCAAAGAAGGAAGAGAAAATTAGAAAGTGCGCTCTCTACTGATGCAGAACAATTGGATGTTTTATGGAAAGATTCTACTACAGCTCCCACTGAAAATCTTACTAAATTATCTCAGATAACAGGATCTTATGCCTCCACGACTATTGACAAAGCATCTGAGGTAAGGCTATTATTAAATGAAAAATAGGATCAAATACAAGTTCTACAACAACAATTGCAATAAGCACATGCCAACATTGAAGCACAGATACGATTTGAAAAGTTACAACAAGAGTTTCAACAAATGAAGATCGGGTATCAGAAAAACTTGGATGAAAAAGAAAAACAAATATAGATTATGCAAGGAACGCATAAAGACAACCCCAAGCTTACAAATTTTATCTCAGAGTCTATTTCTTTGAATAATCAACTGCTGCAACAGTAAGATATATTATGCCAAAATATTTCACAGTGGAACTCTTTTGTCAAGAAAGTGATAAAATCACTAATCATGTCCTAGAATTACAACATGATTATGATTTAACAAATGACAGAGTTACTAATTATTTGGCATGGAAAAAGATAGAGGAAGGAAAAAGAGTAGGAGCACTAATTATCAATGATAGCCATAAAAAAATACTCTTCAATAAATGGGATGCACAGATCAGAGAGGCAGAAAAAGTAGCAGAGGAAGCAACTACAACAGCAAACCACATTACTGATTTTGTAAATGAAAATTTGCACAAGGTTAATTTAATTTCAGAAACCATTCCAGGATACCTACCACAAGCACAACAATTGCAAACAAAGTGGAAACAGAAAGCGGAAGAGAAGGCAAAATCAATTCAAGGATTGACAAAATTAAACTGGGATTCTTACTGGACGTGTCTAGTAAAACCACACAGTCAATGCAGTACTCTTAATTGCATCATTAATTCTGCTCAGAAGATCGCACCCACACTTGCTGATTCTGTCTTTTCGGGACAATTGAAATCTGAAGTCGTCCAGCCCCCTCTTCTCAAATCAATGTTGCATGTTTGCAAATTCAAATACCAAATTCACAAGTAGTTAGTTGTTAATTTTAGTTTTTAGATTTAGTGTTAGTTTTACTTTATTTTTTCCTGGAAAAAGGACGGTCATTTAAACCAAATCCTAAATTTTTGTAATAAAATATAATTATATTTAGTTAGTAGTATTTAAACCCTTCTCATGCATTTAGAGAAGGGTCCAGAAATTTGTCAAAAACTTATCCTCAGAACATGCACTTCTGCACCCCCAGAGGAGGTTTTGATGAATGAATGGAATGAGATTTATAGATATCTATCTCTAATATCTGCTACTGATGTTGCATTTATGTACTCTTAGTAGATGTTGGATTGAGAAGAGATAAATCATTATTGCTTCTAGCTCATGAGTAGAACCAGTTATAAATGGTACTTTTATCTCTTAACTTTTTCTGCTTCTGTGTTAAAAGTGATATTTATGTTCAGTTATTTATATATTGATGCTTGAATGCTTCAGTTATCATTTGGCACTTTTGTACAGTGATGACTATTTTTATATGCTTAATGTATGAATAGCTTATTATGCGATATGTTTTTCACAACTGTTTTATCTAACTTTTTATATGAAGTGGTTTATCTTTATTAAATTCTTTTCTTATAGTAGTTGAATGATCCTTATTACCAATCGTTATTCGAAATCATTTTAGATCACATAAACAAGATCTTATCCCGGGTTTAGTTTAGAATTAGATATTTCTGTTTTAATTAGAATACAATTTGCATATGATTAGATTAGAAATAGAATAGAAGAATTTCACTTAGGAACCTTTTTAGAAAGGAAATATCTATTCTCAACACACGCACACAAATTGGGAAATTGGTCCCATTATCCCCAGTCAGACCCACTATACCAAATGGAAAAGGAGCTGCTAACCAAGGTCCGGACCGGGTGGGTATCCCCCTTGTTGTAGACCCGATTTTTGGGGCTTCAATAGGTTCCAACCTCAATAATGAGAAGGCTCCAACTTGCTTGAGTATCCAACCTCAGTGGAGGCACCCACCTCCTTCTTCAAATTCCTTGTGGACCTATATTTCATCTCATTTTAGAATTGGATCAATTGTCATGATATGATCTTTGAATCAAAATTAATGTCACCATCTACAATCTATAATCTATGTCACTGCATAACTCACTTTCATTTTCACAACCTACAACCAATTTCACTGTAATAACCTACCACCATTACCATATTCATGTCCTACAACCAATGTAATAAATACTACCACAACTGTCATATAAATAACTATCACTAGCTATCACGTTGTCTTATGTATTATGCTTTTATTAATTCATCAATCTAATCATTTCATCCCCTTCCTGAAACCTATTTGTTAATGCATTCAAAACCACTACACTTTGTTCATATCTCCTCAAAACATTCAAAATAGATTTTATTTATTAATTAAGTGTCTAGAGAGAATCACGCCCCTCTAGTTAGGTACATCTCTAGTTCCTGAATGCCTAGCTTCTTTTGCAACTCTATTTGGACAAATATAGACTGCAATAGCTCATAAAAATCATATAGAAACTATATAAAAATTAATGGTTCTATATAATATCCTTTTTCTATATTTTTTTACACAAGGAAACATTTTTAAATGGAAATTTATCTCAAAGTTTAAAAACCTTGGTGAATCCTATTAGTTGCTAATATGAAAAATGTAAAATGCTTGGAAATATTTTTGTAAAAATATTCAAAGTTCTGATTATTTATATATTATTTGTAAAATTTTGGCTATTTTTAAGGTAAACTATCCATTAGAGAAACTTTGAGGTCTAAAATGGCCTCCTAAGAAAAATTTCAAACCCAGATAAACTTTATAAGAACCAATAGAATTCAATATGATGATCTCAACCATGGGGGATGATTCACCATTTTTGGGGTAAAAAAAGTAAAAATATTAAAAAATAATAAAATAATAAAACTATCTCTTCCACTTGTATTTTCAACTTATCTCCCTAAGGTTTTATTCAAATTTCAAGTGGGAGTACTCATTGGATGCAAACTTTAACTCCTCATCCAAGGACTACCCATGTTGCATACTTTCGATGGACCCTGCTACACTAAAAATAAGAAATACATGAAAAAACGCAATTGCAATCACGATTTTAATATATTTATCATTTTTCGTGTAGCAGATTCCATCAAAAGTATGCAACATGGGTAATCCTTCGATAAGGAATCAAATTATCCATCCAACATGTGTTCCCACTCAAAATTTGAGTAAACCCAAAGAGAGATAAGTTGAAAAAGTAGTTTTTTATTTTTTCCCTCAAAAATTTGATGATGTAATCTAATATTATTTATTATTTCGAATATTATTTTATAATTTCCTTAGGAGGCCAATTTTAGACCTCAAAATTCCCCTAATTTTTATATTATAAAATATGGGTGAAAATTTTTTGTTTAAATGGAAATTAGAAAATTTGTTTTCTCAAAAAAACATGGAAAATTAGCCTTACCTACAAATATTAGCCCCTAAAAGTTCCTCTGCTTCTATAGATAGGACATACCCATGCATCAGTTCTACAAAATTTCAAAAAAAAATGATAAAGGCATGAAAAAATGGCATATATATCTTAAAATAGAACCATTGACCAAACCTCGTAACCTACAAAGGTCGAACCCAAGACCTCAATACTATCAACTCATCACACTACCATTTGTGCTATCTATTGCCACTTGCAATGAGATTCAACTAAGCCACATATAACTTGAACAATTTTTTATTCACATGATGTGGGGTTGCTCCCGTGAACCATTGTGTGTCTCTAGTGCAATGAGGGACATGTTTGTTCCCTACTCGTGTGAACCTTTAGTGCAACAAGGGTTAGGACTATTACCTATTCATATGCTCTATCAATTGGAATGTCCAATGAGCAATGTAGCCAATTCATATGTGCCTTATTGCACAAGTGTCACACCCTGCAACTAATTTGTGTGTTTCTCAATACCAAACTGTGCATAACCAATCCCCATACAAATCAATTCAAATCCTCGACTTTGAATCACATATTCAATGTAACAATTACAAAGGCGAGAAAAAACCAAAACCATAACCATCATGAAAATTTCACCTTTGATATACGATACTTATTATGATCAAATAAGAATAGATTATCAATGAATATTTCATTGTTATATATTTCCTTTGATCAAAGGTCTTACTTATATATAATTTTGTGACTTAGGGCACTACAGAGCTGATGTTCCATAAGAATTTATCAAAATAAAAATAAAAAACATGACAAAATGACACTAACATGTGACCAAAACCAATTCTTTCTTTGTGATTGTGTCCTATCGACATGTTTTCTTAGACCAGTCTACCCATGCCATCGCCCTATGTGACATCATCATGAAATCATCTATCCATGTGGCAACCCCTGAGAGGTTCCATGTATCACCCTATTTTAGCCCTTTCACAAGTTATAACATGTTAAAGAAGATTTCAACATGGAAACCTCTGGTTGTATCACATGGCATACCACATTTTCATTTCCACTACTTCATAACTTATGGTTTATTTTCATGTGTCTGCGTTGCATTTCTTATGTCATGATATTTGGCTACCTATACTGTTCCAAGTGTCGCGAATGGATTGATCCATGCGACACAATTATATTGGTCCATATATAGAAATTAAAGGTCCCGCAACTTTTTTTTACATCCATCATTCATTTTAGCCATGTTGATTCTCAAGCTCTGTGATTGGAAAGAAGGTTCATAATATTTTTCATAGTTAACAGTCACATAGTTTTCACTCATATCCATCGTTGACCTAGACAATGAATGTTAGATGTACCAAAAGTGGCACATTGTTTAACACTTTAATACTTTAGGTTTTTCGCTACAATTTAACCCTTCAACTTCACCCTTAAATTATTGGAATTATGGTTCTATGTTGTCCTTAATGGAATCCGAGACTGATAATTATAGGCATTTTGCAATCTAGACAACACAAAGAGGAGAAGAAAATGAGTTTTTATCTAGAGATAAAGATATTGTTTTCAATAACCAGTCCTTATAGAATCCCTTAACGTACATAAATAGGCTTGACTTAATCATCAACAGAAACAAAAAATATATTATATATAAAATAATTGGAGGAGGGCGCTAAGAACCTACAAAGAAGAAGAGAAAGAGATAGTGCTTTGAAATAAATTTTCCTTATGGCTTGACCATATTCGAAAGAAATATAAGGAGAAATGGTCCTCGCCTAAAGGTTGTACTCTAGTGTGTTTTATAAACTCTAGTTACCCTGCGTCGGGCTATAATCAGCAGGCCAAAATAATTTTGTAGAGGACTCAAGGTAGGTCCCACCCGGAGGTTCTACCCCAACACACTTTATAAACTCCATTTCCCATCATAGAAGGCTACAAAAAGTGGGCCAAAGATATTTAGTAGAGTACTGGAGCAAGCCCTGCCCAAATATTATACCACAACAACTTTTTCATCGTGACAAGATAAAGAGAGCATGTCGGAGGATTTGTTAGCAAAACTTCTCTTTGTGTTAGCCTTGTATAAGTGGGATAACATGGCATGATCAGTGGCGAAATTTGAAAATTATCACATAACGTGGTATAGTGGGCTCCACCTAGAGGCATAATCTTAGAGGTGTCCATAATATCTCTATTCATTGAGTTGGGTAGCAGCGAACAGGCTCACATGGAAAAGTTGGGTTTCTCCAAGTGGTTTCTACTCTCTGAATATTATAATCCCATTTTCTATCACGTCAGCCTCATGAAAATGAGATCATGTGGAAAAGGTAGATTATGCCTGGAGGAATCTACCCATTGAATCTTATGACTTTTTTATCTTCTTATTTTACTATTCCTACATCACTGACCCCTAGCCCTCACTGCTTGATGAATTTTTCCTAGCAAGAGGGACTTATTTTCCCAGTATTGACCCAGAGCCACGAGCTAGCAGGCTTATTCCCACAGCTCAAGGGCTTCAGCCACTACTAGGGCCTCTTGTGCCTATGGCTCATGCCCTAATCCACTAGTTTGGCACCTATAGTCCAAGGAACCTTCCAGATTCACTGAGTCCCTAAGAGATGAGCTTGATTACTCACCCATTAGAGCTGGCCAGGACTGATCCATTAGAATTTTCCTTAACTTCTCCTTATATTAAGCATCTACATTCATCCTCCAGATACCTGTCATTCACCTATTTATACTGGATCATTTGAGATGGTCACGCTAGTCATAATTTCTGTTCCAGTTATAGAGAGATATATTTTTTGGAGAGCCATGTTGCTGCTAAGATCTTGACACCCCATTGCTATATTTTCATTATCTTTAGAGATTTTGAGGTTTCATGCTATAGTCAAGTGCTCTTCATATTCTCATCAAGTGGGAAACTCTGCCGAATTGCAGAGATGAGAAGTTGAAATTAAGGTATTGATGCGACATTTTTATATTAATGAAGATCTGTGTTCCATTATTGTACATGATTGTATCTTGTAATAAGTTTATGTTATCTTTTATCTAATGATATTCTGAGGAAAATACCTTGTCATATTTATATGTTTGTGATTATGTGCAGGTATTGAGATCAAACGCAGAGCATATAGATCGCTCATGTGGGGTGAAACAGATCAGCATCAAACTAAAGATACATCCCTGACCTATGAGGAGGTAATGTAGCTTCTTCTTCCTCATAGAATTAAATAATTGCATGATTTCCTGTAAATCATGAAGGATTGGTAACATTAATTGTCTTCTTGAATATGATTGTGTCTTTCTGGTGATCTAATGGACACTAGGTCATGGGGCAACAACTCCTTGTATTTTTTCCTGTGATGAAAGTGGTGCTCTGAATAATAGCACACTCTCTTTTTGTCTTAATTTCCTTAGATGCTAATCGGATCCTCTTGTCTATGGTTTTCTCATATTCCTTCCATTTTTGCAATTGTTTTTGTATATTTCACAAGGTCATTACCTTTGTTTGATGATTTTATGTTACTCATTTTGTGATCAAATAGGAATTTTCCTCTTTGGAACCCTCGTCACGACCTTCTAAGGATCTGCCGGTGGCCCAAGACCCTTTGAGCTGCTAGTTGGAAAGCTTATGCCTGCAACTAGCAACTAGTAGTGCAATATGAGCCTATGGCCCAAGAATTTTTCTGTGTGAAACTTGTCCCTTTCAATTTTATTTTTATGTTTTTGGATTTGTGCTATCTGGGCTTACTCTTTTATTGTTGGATCTGGTCAATATCTTTTCTTGTTATCAGTTTTATTTTGATTGGCTAAGTTCCTCTTCAGAGCACCTAATATCTTTAATTAGGCATCAAGCTTGTTGATTGCTTTTCGGTCTATTGAAAACATACTTGGATCCCATGACTTATTGTAGATGATCAACCATCCTATGGTTCTGATCTAATCTATTTAGATCATTTTTTTCAAGGTCTTTGTTTGTTTATCATCACTTGAGTTCCTTATTGAGTTTTGGTTTGCTATCTTGGATTGAGCTTTGGGTTTGATTCCTTGATTACATTATCAGTTTGGGTAGGCTCTATTCAACAATTTATTTAGTTTGATCTATACTTTGCATTCAGATTTGGAGATTGATTGTCTTTTTATTCTTTCTTGTTGAGTGATCCATTTTATTTTTTATCATTAGGGTCACAAACGGTGGTGTTGTGACTGGTTGTGTGGCTTTCATTATGATCAAGTTCTGTTAAGAGAATTTTATTACATTGTATCACTTTTTTTCAGATCTTGTTTAGGCCTCTTTGCCTCTAGGGTGCAATTTAGTCCCTTGTAGAACATTGACCCTAGTGGAGCAATTGTGCTATAGCCCTAGCCTGATTGACATTGCCATATTTTGTTTCCACTTTGGCTTTCATTTTTTATTTCTTTGAGTGTGTTTTTTTTTAGGTTTTGTTTCCCTACTTGTTTCACTTTTGAAGTGCTTTACATTCTTTCTTGGGAGACATGTTTTGGTCTCTTTCTTGGATTCGTTTTTGGTGCGTTTTTGGGTACTTAATTGATACTTGGGATAATTTTCATTCAGGAAAATTTAACAGAAAAGTGCATATTAGTAGGCATTGGTGTGGTAGATAATCTCTTTCCCTCTCGTAGCTAGCATTCAAAAAATAGCAAATGAAAATTTTCATATAGATGCATTAGGGTGACTAACTAAGAGTCCTATACACCATTTCAATTTCATTATGCTTCCCACTTGAGTAAACAATAGCCATTAAAAGCAACGCAATAATATAATAAATTCGATTCATCTTTTACTTTTATTGGTATCACCAACATTATCTCAAGCTGGGGTCTTGGAGGTAGGAGTGTGAGTTAACCACTCCAAGACCACAAAATGAACTCAAAATATTATGGTAGGGAGTGAAAATCCATTTATAGTAGTGTGGTCTGGGAATCCCTCCCACCATGTGGGTTAACCATGAGGTCACACTTGGGCTAAGTGGGGTGACACAACCCTACTCACTTATTTTTGGGTGGCACGATATAGGTGAATTGGAACACACACAAATCGTGTTTATCACTTTAGGGCCACTTGGGAGGTAACTCTCAAGAGGGTTTTAGTATTATCTCCTTTTGGGGTTAAGTTTCCTACCCTTACATGTTGGTTTGTCCTGCGACTGGCCCCCCAGGCCATGTTATTGTAAGTGGTCACCATAGTGGATTTTCTTTCTAGAGCTCATACATAGGTGCGGAGTTGGTTTCGTCCTCTCTATACTTGGGATGGATATTATTCATAATCTCTCAGTCCTCTCGGAGGGTTTTCAACTTGTGGGGAAGCTTGCACTGAGTTCCCAGTTAAAAGGACTCGAAATTAGGTCGCTATTATAATTGTTCCACTATCGGATTCTTTATATTATGTTTGTGTGTGCTATGTTTTAGGATGTTTCTAGAGCGTTCTCTTTGGTTCGAGTCAGTAATTTTGGCCTTAGGGTGCTTGCAATAACTTAACTATGTTTTATTCACTATCACCCTAGCCAAAATTTCACATCAACATTAATTTCTCTTTCAAGGTTTACTTAATGAAAAAATTGGACTTATTTCTCCTCCACAGAGAGTTACTTTCGACACTCATGACTTAGACTACCATAGAATGTTGGAATATGTGTTTGGACCTAGTGATAGCGATCTTGTTTCAATTGAGACTTTGGCAGATGACTCTTATCTTGCTACCAACCCACCTTTTATTGACCCTTTATGGCCTACCTTACTACAGTTGAATCTTGACATTTCTACATCGGCTTACACTTACATGCCATTATCTACCATTTACCATATGGCAGAGTCTGAGACTTCCATACCATCTGCATCAGCAGAATCAATTTCCATGACAACACTAAAATCTCTTAGCATGGCTATCCCTACTCCTTCATCTACACTTCTTACTTATTCCTAGGGAATTCCACCTATCTCATCTATGTCTGCCATTGGTTTCCCGAATGTTACTATTACCACACCATTCACTATGCTGACTACGGTTCCCCAGCCTATTCAGCCAATATGTCCAATAATTTACACATCATCATTTCCCCAACCAACTATTCTTGTTCCTCAATTAGACACAGTTACTCCTGGGAATCCATGGGGGGTGGGGTCACCAATTGCCGCTAGTCAACCTGGGGGAAACATAACATATAGTATGATGCAAGCCTATTATAATTTTCTCTTTGGAGGGATGTCACCTAGCAGTGCTTTTATTCAAGGGGCTAGTTTAACTGGGGGCAACCCCCCTACCAGTACCATGTCTTATATGGGTCCTTTCCCTTATGTCAATCCTACTACGCAGTTTGGTCCTTCTTTTCACCCTAGCTGCAACCTCATTAAAAGTTACACTTTTTGGGTTTCATTTATCTCTGGAGGTTTTTACCCTGGGGGAAACATCCATCTACCAATTACACTTGTCCGCAGCAACCATTTGTTGTGGTGAACCTTTTTCACCACTAGCAAGCTCATCCATCAAATCCTTTTATGGGGGGACCACAAGGTTGGTTAGGGGCTTATCCTACCTATGGCCCATTTATTCAGATTCATAATTTTTTTCTATATTCTCTTGATTTACGAGATCTTGCCAAATTTACTAACGACCCTGTTGGCTCGAGGGGTCCTGACTAAGGTTTGGAGGTTAAGGTTTTCCAACAAACCCCTATACTACTAGCCCTTTTGGCAGTGACCTGCTTGCATAGGCCAAAGTCTCACTCAAAGTAGTATGGGAGGGTGTTGGAACCAAATTTCTGCACCCTGGGAGAGAGCAGGCAAGTCAAGCCGGTTCGTAACTGTTAGATCTATACAGCAAGAGGTTGTTCAAAGGAGTCTCAATAAATAACCAGAAGACAGTTTATCATATCTAATTAACATGTTTGCATCCACGTGTGTACTATCAGCTATAATCACATAACAGCATAATCATAGAAAATTAATAGATCATAGATACATGTACCATCAACGCATATAGTTTTCAGCTACTAACAAATACCTAATCATATAACTCCAGTTCGCATTAACCATAATAGGACAAATTCAGATAACATCAAATATCCACAATACTTCCGCACATATATATCATTACCCAAAATCCTCTTACATTCCCAAATTACCTTCTACACACACAGCCAGCAGGGTCCGCACACAACAAGACAGAGGATCTCTGTGCACACAGCCAGCAGGAGTCCTAACCCAAACAACCCTACCACAGATCTAACAATTCATACTTCGCATCAATCTCTATTCATTCCTACCTATGACTCAAAAAGGTTCATTTATTTATAGCAATTTATCCTACGCATCCAATGGTCTGCAAACCACATTTTGCAGACTCTTGGTCTACCCTTGACCCATTTACAATGTGTTAGGGGCTTTGAACCACCCCAAAACCCCTGCCTTAGACTAAACAATGAAAAATTATACAAAAATGGACAAAATTCATAGCGTTTGGGAGACCCTGCTCCAATAGTCCCCTAACACAATCTTGGGACTCGTCTCAAGTCATGGAGGTAGTAGGTCCTCGATCTTCTCCTGAAGCTGCATGAGGGCCTCGATCCGTGCAAGAAACACCCCTTCACTTTGTGCAGCAGCAGTCTCAGCTATCTCGAAAAACTTCTTTGAGGTTTGGCCTTCTGTAGTGGCTGTGACACTCTCCAATGTCTGGTTCAACTATGTTACTACAACATCCACATCGTGGGATAGCTTGAGGGTCGTATCTTCCCATGGTTGGAGGTGATCGCTCAGCGTCTGCTTCCATTGTCAAAGGGCCTCTATGTCATCTCTGAGGGATCGACTGGAGCATAGTCGACTCAAGCACTAGGCCAGGACCAGTGTAGTCACATTAGCCTCCATTTGATCGAAATACTATTCCTTCTGGTGCAGTGTTTGATTAAGTTCTTGCAGGAGAGGATCATGCTGTGACTTGGTCCAAAGCTACATTGTTGTGTCCAATAATAGGGTGCCCTGAGAAATTTGACCTATGATTAATTTCGTGGCAGTTGTAACCAGCACAGCTCGATGGGCCATGACCTCCGGAGGTGTTTCTCGCTGCAGCTTAGCTTGTAACTCTGTGATTTTATCTTCCCTCTGAGCTTTGACGACCTGGACCTCTGTCTTGGAGGCTCTCAAGGCTGCAACCAACCCTTCAATATTAGCTTAGGGGTAGATGTGGTGGGTATTCCATATGTAACATTGGTGCAAAGTTGGCCAATTAAATTCTCCACCTTTGTGTGCATAGCTTGTACCCTGGTTACTTCAGGTGTCTGTTCGTTAAGGTTTTCTTCTACTGCGTAGAACTGTTGGTGGGCCTGATGGTTCCTGTGGTGTATTTCCTGAAACAGTGAACTATGTAAAGCCTGCAGCGAATCATGGGGCAATCTTGCCAAATCCAGCTGGACCTCTATGCAAGCCTGTACTCGTGTACCGATGTTGGGTGGACTGACTATAAGCGCTGCACTGCGTAGTGGGAAGAGGCAGCTTTCTTCCACAACAAGGGTCGTGTTGCTTGCAACTGGGGTCGAGCGGACCTGGATCAAATTGGTTTGTAGTGTTTCCATCTTCATTTGGAAGTCTCAGAACTCGACCTGAAGCACGGTGACCTCAACTTGCAGATGCTTCTTCAAATTTAGCCACTTGTCCTCCATGGCCAAGGTGACTGCATCAGCAATTTGTTCTACGTTGCCTTCCATGAGTGTAACCATTTCAACGCATCCTGTTCTCTGTGAGTGTTTCTTCTTGCATGGCCCCTTAGTGGTTGCACCTGTTCGTTTTGTTCCCCTGGGGGCATCAGCATCCCGTTGCTCCTTGTCCACTATACTATTGTGTGGTTGTGATCCCTTCTTTGAGGGTACGACCACACCCTTCTTTAGATTGCTATCTGGCTGCAAATCCTTGAGGGACCCCATGTTCCCTTATTTCCTCGTGCGGTTTTTTGATCTACCAATTCTTTTAGCTATGGTGGTCGGGGAAACCTTCACTCCCGAGGTGCCTACTATACTGGTTTTGAACCCACTCTGTAACTGTGGGGACCAGGTAGGAATTATGCGATTAATATCCTCGTTTGCAGCCATATATGGGAGCGATACCCAGACTTTAACATTGCGCGCTCTTATTTGGACGTGGTGCAGGGTGACGTGAAATGCTGTGATGATTTGGTATTTTTCATACTCTGTTAGAGATAGGCATGGGCGAGAGTTAATGGCAGTTTCCAAGCGGCCCTGAAATAGAACCCAAAAGACCTTATTGTCCTCGATACGTTGCGCGTCCTTGGAATCCCATAAGCTGGCATAGCATCTCCTTCGCACATATCTGAGGTGATCTCGAGGAGGAATACTTCCTCTAGTGCTTCCCATGCAACCAATGCAATAAGAAGAAACAGCCAGGAGTAACAAAATGGGTGCCCCTGATCCTAGGACTCATGGAAATTTGCCAAAATTTTGTTACATAAGTGTTGGGCCCAATTGAAGCATACTCCTTTTTCGCATTTTCCTACCAACAGAATAACATATGCGGGTATGGTGGCAGCCTTTCATTTGCGCATTAGTTTGCACGTGAGAACAAATTTACCCATCTGCGTACTTAGGTTGCTAATGATATTGATCATGAATCCCCAAGTATTTTTTAGTACATCGTAATTCTCGCGCATGCTGTCAATAATTTTATGCTCATACTTCTTACCCACCCTTAGCATTGGGTTAGGTCCTTCCATGTGGAGGCCAGTAATTCGGTGAATTAGCACAGCATCAATAGTAATGCGATCCTGAATCCAAAAGCTACCATCATGGACTAAAGCAAGCAGTTGACAAACCATGCAATTTGTAATCTTGTAAAGGAAAATATGTGGCATCCTGAGCAGGTTCAATAGCCCAGCACTAGCCAACCTGCACTACCCCATCACCTTCTAGTATCCGTTCTAGATAAAACTCAGGGGCCAGTTGGGGAAAGACCTCATAGTTAGCTAAGTCATGATTATCAAAATTTACCTCATGAAGCTTTCCAAAGGGTTCACCAATGACAGGGACCTCACCCTGGGTCAGCGACATCTATACATAGGTGACTAGGCCATCGAGCTTCTTCAGTGTATGGGTCGAGGATCTGCACGGTCGAACAAATGGGGGCAACCACTTGACTGGTTGGGTAACCTGGGCCTTTTCCTAATTAGATAAAGGAAAACTTACTGGTTTAGGTAAGTCGATCGGGTCCATCTTCCATGGTGCTTTCATGTTGCGAAGAGAAGTACGAGATTTTACCCCAACCCCTTTTTTAGGCTTTCGCGACCCTTTCACTTTCTTTTTTCCTTTCTTTGTTGCTGGAGGTGAGAGTGGAAATAGTTGCTACAACTCCTATTGCACTCTGTCCTACCTCCTCGACTACTGGCTCAGTCAAGGCTATCGCTAGGATGATGGTCATCATTTTGAGGTGGAAAATTAATCCCAACCCCGGGTGGCTACTCTTAGAGGGGGTAGATGGTTCAGAGATGGAAAATGTACAGGAAGCCCAAATGATCCGAAATCATAATCCCATCGAGAACAGACAAGGCAAAAGAACCAGAACCCTCATTCGACCGATCCTTCCCCTTTTATAACCATAGAGAGTTACTAACAGTTAGATGAATTGTAATGGACACTTTACGTTAGACAATTGGTACAAAATTTCAAGATATCTCTTCATTAAATGTCGTTCGTCCGCTCCTTTCAATGGTAACTTTAGCTGTTTACCTGATTCTACTGTTCCAATGGCTAGTTTTCGCACCTCCCGTGTGGCCATCACACCTTGAGGCTCCCAGCGCACCTGCTGCACTTTGAACAGACACCTACGCTCCCTGTGCGCCGCTCCGGGCCTCCTAAGCTATGGTCGCCTTCCACACGTACCCTGATCATAATCATGTGTTATGGTAGAAAAATTCTGCCTTATACAGCTACTCCAGCCATATAGTCATTTGATCTGATATGGTTTGAGCCGGCTACCATTGATATAACCTAGGAGCATATAACCCTGTAGGTTGGCTAGCCTTACAGCTCCAGCATTCGTGATTTCCTTAACTGTATAGGGACCAAGCCAGTGCTGTGGAAACTTCCCTGGATGTTTCGCAAAATGACTATCATATAGGAGGACCAGGTCACCCTCTGCGAATGTCTTCTGGCAAATATGTCAATCTTGCCAGGCCTTATCTCCGGTCTTCTAAAACTGCTGATGGAAATTAGCAGTAAACCAATCTTCCTCCAGAGCCATAAGCTATGCTAAATTCTCTTCCATGATGTCGGGTTCTGCCATGCTTGTAAATGTTGTGATACGTAGACTGGGAACAATATACTCCATTGGCATAATGGCCTCCTTGTCATAGAATAGAATAATGGGGTTTTCCCTGTTATTTTTTTGCAAGTCATCTGATAGGCCCAGAGGACCGATAGGACGTGTACGTCTCAATCACTACGATCAGCGTTGCAGACCTTAGTGAGTGCTTGCTCCAAAATCTTCTACTTTTTTCATGATGGATTCAGAACTCTTCAGTCAATTCTTGTATTGTTTCATTAACAAAGTGCGTACCTCGATCGCTCATAAGGATCTTTGGACATCCAGATCGAGTAAAAATTTTCTCAAATATGAAGTATGCAGCAGTATCTGTAGTACAATCCTTTACCACTTGTGCTTTGGCACACCTCGTTAAATAATCAGTGGCTATAATTATGTAGCGCGCACCTGTTTTCTTCCCCAGTGGGTTGATGGGTCCCACAAAATTAATGGCCCGTTTTTCAAAGGCCTCTAAGGCCACTTGCGGTTGTAACAACATTTTGTCTCTTTGTGATGGCTTCTCTGTCCATTGGCAGGTATCGTAGGCTTTAAAATAGTCGTGAGAGTCACTATAAAGGGTAGGCCATCATAGTCCAGCTTGTAATATCTTGTGCGTTGTTGCCTTGCCTGTGTAGTGTCCTCCTGCGATTCCCTCATGGGCTTCTACCAAGATAGTGTGTCGTTCGTGCTCTAGAACATACCTGTGCAGCACTTCATGAACACCTAGTTTATATAATTAACCTGTGATGATGGTAAAATCTGTCACCCAGGTAACCAATTCCTTCTTTTTTTGTACTAAATATTCTATAGGTGCCATGCCTGTAGTCAGGAACTAGATGATATCAGAGAAGTGCGCATCAACATATTTAATCGTAAAAATTTGCGCATCAGGAAACCCTTCCTCCAAGCTAGTAGGTTCTTCACCTGTCTCAATTCAGGATAAGTGATCTGACCCAGCACTCAACTTCCCTGTCTTGAATATGATTTCAAAATCGTATTCTTGAAACAACAACATCCATATGCAGATTCCCCCCCCCAACACATGCTTATTCACTAGGTACTTTAAAGCTGAGTGATCTGTAAACATTTTAAAGTGCGCTCCTAACAGATAGTGCTGATACTTTTGTAGTGCATAGACCATGGCCAACCCTTCCTCCTCCATAGTGGCATAATTTCACTCTGCACTTGAGAGTTTCCAACTAGCAAATGGGATTGGGTGATCAATGTCTCCGAGAGTAGGCTGCATAAGGACCGCTCCGAGGGAAATCCTTGAAGCATCGACATGAACATGGAATTCCTTTGCCCAATCAAGGAAGATAAGGATAGGTGTAGAGACCATATTTTCCTTGAGTAGCTCAAAGCTCTTCTGCCATTCGTCATCCCAAAAAAATGACACATCTTTCTTAAGAAGCTTCTCCAAGGGTGCTATGATTAGTGCGTATCCCTGAATGAATTTTCCGTAGTAGCCCATGTGTCCCATGATAAAACGCGGACGTTTCTCAGGTTAGGTATGGCTAGGTTGATGATAAATGCAACCTTTGCAGGGTCCACCATCAACCCTTGTTAGAAAAATATATGTCCAAGAAATATCTTGAAAGGTACGTAGAAGATACACTTTTTAATATTTAGGGAAATTTGGTGTTTTTGGCAGGTGTCCAAAATCATGCACAGGTTTGAAACATGTTTCTTTACTAATACGAAGATAGTCCAGTCATCGAAATATACCTCAAGAAATTTTTGGATGAATTCCTTAAATACTACAACAACGACTTGTGAGAAGATAGTAGGGGAATTATTGAGTCCAAACGACATGACTGTATACTGGAAAGATCCCCATTCCGTGGAAAATGTAGTCTTACTACAATATTCTAGTGTAATTTGGATCTGACAATATCTGAAGAACCCATCGGTGAATGAATATGATTCCTGGCCTCCTACACTTTCGAGTATATCATTGGAAAATGGTGTCGGAAAGGGGTCGTGAATGTAGGCGTCGTTTAAATTGCGTAAGTGCACACAGATCCAGATTTCTCCTTTTGTTTTATTTTCCTAAACTACCATCAGACTTACCCAATCCAACTACTCCACTGGCTCGATAATACCTGCGCCAAGAATTTTATCCAGTTCCTCCTTAACCTTTTTTTTATACTTAGGATTCAATCGGTAAGGCCGCTACTTTATCAGTCGCACTTCTGGTTTTAACGTCATGTGCATCACCCCTAGGTCCCCTGTGATCCCTTTGAGCTCTAAAAATTTGGTTGGGAATAAGTCTTGGTATTCTGTGAGAAATTCAGCCACCTTTCTGATAGTTTCATCATCCCAGTAGTCACCAATCTTAGCCAACTTAGCTTATTCTGCCTGCCAGTGTTGACTTCCCACAGTTTCAGGGGTTTTGTTACATCCGCAGTTTGTAGTGGAGGTCCAAAAACTGCACATTCCCCCTTTGATTCTAAGATAGAGACATTGCGCAGATTCTCATCACATTCTTCTACAGCTATATTGGGACTAATAATAATATCCTCAATCTGTATTTCCCACTTCGGCACCCCAAGTTCCACAGAGGAGATGGATTTACCAAACACAAATGCATATATATCCTGTAGACATTCATGAAGTGCCTTAGAGCCCCCTATTAGTCCAAAGGTACCAATGAATTCTTCCTTCAAGGTTTCCCAATGACGGGTGCATTGATGTAGCTCCACATCCAAGTACCATGCAGTAGGGATTGGTCCCAATGCATGAATAAACAAGTTAATCCATTCCTTCAGAGTTTGGTCATGCCATTTTTCCATCCAAGCAGACAAGTGTCTGTGTGGGTCCTGTGGGCCAAGGAACTTCTTGATACATACCTCAACAAGAGCCTCGAATTGTAGGATCATCATGTCCCGACATTCCTCCCAGTCATGGAATACCTCCTTATGTGCCTCCCACCATCTTGCAGGTGTTGCGCACACAGCCAGATTAAGGGCCCATCGCCTTCATTCTCTCAGAACTTTAGCTTCTAATGTACGTAGAAATTCCTTTATACTACCGGAACTATCAAAATAGGGTAGTTCTCTTACCTCGGTGGATATCCAGCGGAAGTCCCTGGAACTTTGTAGACAACATAGCGTGGATACATCAAGCAGTCGTTTTTTCCAATTGTCTATTTCTTCGTCAGAGTTGGAAAGGCATTTTCTATCATTTTCCCAACAAAGTATTTCATCAGCTATAGGATTGATCCACCCTTCATCCCTTGCAATTAGCTTGTAGATATGGTCTATCTCTTCTTCCTCCCACGCTGGCTCGGTATACATTTCCCCTTCTGCAGGGTCTAGTGGTACAATCACTCGTGTTCCCTCACTTTCAAAAACCATGCTTCGTTTCTTCAAATTGATAATTCCACCCATATCAATGGCCCAATACAACCCTAGGAGTGTTGGGTAAGGGTCCACATCTTCTACAATCTGAATGACTTCAAAGTTAGCTCGTACCTTAGAACTAGTGATGTCTACTACAATGTTTGACAATCTTCCCAATGGTATGATCTTCTATTGACTAGCCATACGTAGTTGGATAGTGGACCATTCCAATTTAGGTTCTCCCATTCGTTTCCAAGTATTTTTAGGTAGTACATTCGCATTTGATCCTAGGTCTAGAATTACCTGGTCCATTTCATAATCACCAATCTGCGCAGTTAATCACATCTCTCGGTCGGTGCGTTTCTTCTTCTCATAAATTTTGTGCACATCCTTAACATTCATGATTGGGTCTGCTTTCCTTGTGCAACTTTTGAGTAGGGCTTGGAGTTTTTATAAAGCCTGCTGATTGTGCAGCAACTTCATGCGCGCTTGCAGGAATAGTTTAACCTCATCATCTTCTCTAAGGTGCACAAGTGTTAGAAGGGTAGGTGCCTCAATGTTGGAAAAGTCTTGGTGAGCTGCGACAAAAGTTTTCCTTTCCTTTGGTAAGTTCAAACCTTATTTTTTAATGATTTCTTTATAGATAAGAGGATCTGCCTTAGCTTTCTCCACAGCCCCGCCAATGGCTATGCTACTGCATGTTATAACATTAATGCTTGGTCCTTCACTTTGGGGTTCTATCTTAACCCTTGTACATTTTGCATAGGTGTTTATTGCTTCTCCTGCATCTTGGCTATAAAAATCGGTCAATATTCAACCACATGGTCCAGTTGTCTGCAATATTTCCAAGATTGTTGAGTTGGGTTCGTGCAGTCCCTTGCAAAGTGACCTACTTCTCTACAATTATAGCAGATTAGTTGGCCTCTACCCCTGCTTGCGCTTCCTCCTCGGCCCCCTCCCTTGCCCCTAGATGGGGAGCCTCCATTACCTGAGGGGGATCTAGGTGATGATGGGTCTAACTATACCCTATATAATTTTCCCCGATCACTCATCAGATCATACGTTCGACAGTTTTATTCGTCATGTTCTACAGACCTACAAAACCTACAGCATCATTTTTTTACTTCTAGAATATATGTGGCAAGGCAGGGGTAGTGGTTTCTATCATGCATCCTAGCAATGTGGAAGCCATCTCATCATAGCGCTGGCCCACTTGGTCTCGCAGCTTCCCTGGGGAGCATCGGGCTTGGTCCTTTGGCCTGCATATAGTCTACGAGGTGTGGACAATTATCTTTGGTGTGGCCATTCACCTAGCATCGTATGAACCATCTTTCGAGGCTGGCCTCCGCCCCTCACTCCTTTCGCGGAGTTTGAATCTCCATGTGCATTACCTCTAACTCACCTTCTATCTGCTGCACTCCTAACTGGGTATCATCTCTTGGTGTAGCTTCTAGTTTCATGGTAGCCTCTAAGGCCTTCTCCTGCCTTTCAATGGCTAGATGACCCATCGGTACGCATAGGTGGGACAGCAACATAGCAATGAACCACTCTGTGTGTTTTCGGTCATCATACTGGAACCCCCCTTCTCTGATTACTTTCTTTAATCATTGATATTCTTCCCATATGGACTCAGAAGGTCCTTGCTCGAAATCCTTCGGGTCGTTTACTATCTGAGAGTAGGACTTAGGTTTCTTCAACTGTTGCTTTAACGCATTCTTGATTTCCTCAATAGTCATGTTCGCATGTTGGTCAATGTATCCCATGTACCAGTCCAAGGGTCTCCCCTCAAAATCAAGGGATAAATGTGCCCGTTTCACCGCCTCACTTGCTACGTTCTGCGCAGTCCATACCGATCCTGCGACAAACCAGAACCAATCCACGTCTTCATCACCCATGCCCTTGAAAGTAGGTAGCTTTATGTGTGAGGCCATATCGTCTTCGAGTGGAAGTGAGTTATTTCCCTATGAATTCTTGCTTTAAATTATTCTCCAATTTTTCTCTTCTTAAATTGTTAATACAGTCTTGGCGTTGCCCAATCTCTCTCAAAATGCTCTCGATCCCAGCAACAAAACCATTTGTTGGCTCAACAGGTCCTGACCCAGGTTAAGAGGTTAAGGTTTTCCAAGAAATCCCTATACTACTGGCCCTTTCAGTAGTGACCTACTTGCGCAGGCCAAAGTCTCACTCGAAGTAGTATGGGAGGGTGCTAGAACTAGGTTTCCGCACCTTGGGAGAGAGCAGGTAAGTCAAGTCGGTTCACAACTATTAGATCTATACAGTAAGACGTTGTTCACAGAAGTCTCAATAAATAACTAGATGACAGTTTATCATATTCAATTAACAGTTTTGCATCCACATGCGTACTATCAGCTATAATCACAGAACATCATAATCACAACAAATTAACAAATCACAGATACATGTACCATCAACACATATAGTTCACATCTATTAACAGATACCTAATCATATAACTCAAGTTTACATTAGCCATAACAAGACAGATTCAGATAACATCAAATATCCACAATACTTCCACACATATATATCATTACCCAAAATCCTTTTACATTCCCAAATTACATCCTGCACACACGGCCAATAGGGTGCACACACGGCCAGCAGGGTCCGTACACAGCAAGATAGAGGATCTCCGCACACACAGCCAACAACAGTCCTAACCCAAACAACCCTACCACGGATCTAACAATTCGTACTTCACATCAATCTCTATTCATTCCTACCTATGACTCAAAAAGGTTCATCTATTTATAGCAATTTATCCTACGCATCCAATGATCCAGAAACCATGGTTTGCGGACTCTTGGTCTACCCTTGACCCATTTACAATGTGTTAAGGGCTTTGACCCACCCCAAAACCCCTGCGTTAGACTAAAAAATACAAAATTATACAAAAATGGACAAAATTCATAGCCTTTGAGAGATCTTGCTCCAACAGACCCCATTCATCATGATCCCTAGCTACCATGAATTCCCGAAAAATTACCATCTTATATTCCCAAGTTTGAAGGGAAGCCTGTTAAGAATACACTCACCCATATCACCACTTACCATCTATGGTGTTCATCCAATTCACTGGTGGATGTTTCTGTAAAAATTCGCTTGTTCGAAAGAGCTTTAACCAAGGATGCTGCCAAATGGTACATCGAGTTATACATTGTGTTCTACAGTGATTTTGCCTCATTAGCTCAAAATTTCTTGAAACATTTTTAGTTACCCACCAAATATTCTCATGACCGAGACATTTTTTATAACTTCAAAATAAATGATGCCATACTTATCTCTGATGACATTCATGAGTGGCATTTTCTCAAGAGGTTAGTAGGAACCATGTTTCCTGATGAGATTCTCCATAAATGGTTCATTATATCATCTGACCTCAAATTTATAAATATGTATCTATGTTTTGATTCGTCACTAGCAAGCCATTTTATCTTCCCAACTATTTGATCTCATATATTCATATTCGAGTATGCTATACGAAGTTTTTCCCAGTGCCACTCGGCCTTCCATTGACCCACCTAAGCCTATTCTTTGCCCACATGTCGATGGCATGATTAGGTATGTTTTCAATCCCATGAGCCAACTTTTTGCCGAGCTTGGGTAATTGATTATTACTTCTCAAGCACTAGAAAGTGCGTCTGGCTCTACTAAAGAAATTGCTCCTGAGCATTCCACCGATGTTCTCATGGTAAGGTTCACTCAACCAAATAAAAACTCTCAAACTGGTGGTAAAAAGAACAAGAAAAATAAAAAAAAATAAAAAACAAAATGAAACCGCCCAGGACTCTAAACCCAACCCTAAGAGTCGGGGAGGGGACACTAATGAGAGTCGCAAGAATTTCAAGTTCCCTCATAAAATATGTCAGGGCGATCACCTTGCTCATGAGTGTCCTCGAATGGATGAAGTTCATAGGCTGCTTTCACCACCATCTTCCCAACGGCCTGCCATTTTAACTCATCCATTCCCTACAAAACCTTAGCAAAAAATGGTTGCTCAACCTGTTATACCTCTGCAAGGGGGAAACGGGGGTCATCTTCTCATCCCCCTCACAACTCAACCATATTTATGTGCATGGAATATGTTAATGTGACCATGTGAGCTAAGTCCTACGATGCCCCTGAGTCGATTTCTCCTTCCAAAGGCTCACCAGCTCCACCTAGTTCCACTAGACCTCTCACTTTGGATAAGCATATGGAACCATTTTATCACCCCCCAAGGGTGTTCTATGTAATATTACACACAACCCTTCTGCCAGGGCCACTTAGCACTATATTACTCTTGAATATTTAGCCCATGCACCTTGTGTCATGTCTACTTTGGAGGTCTTGCAAAGCTTTCCCTAGCAACACAAAGCCTTGTTGTCTTCCATTCATGGATTTGATCCATTTGAATCTGGTGTCATTTCTTTTAATGGTGAAAAATCCGCTTCTTGTCTTGCCCATCAAATTTCTTTCCATATTATAGTGTGGGTTTCCCACGAGAATATCCATTGCACTCTGGTAGATGAGGGCTCTTCCACCTATGTCATGTCCTTATCTTGTTGGAAATATATCGGCTCTCCAGCTCATGCCAAGTCTAATACCACTCTCCAAGAATTTTACGGTAATAATTTCATCCCTAAGGGGATCCTCCCACATTTTTCCTTCAATTCAGGTGGTAAAACAACACATATCAATATTGAAATTGTTGACACACCCTTACACTATAACTTTCTCCTTGGTAGTAGTTGGTTTTATACCATGACTGCAAAGGTTTCATCTATATTTGATGCCCTCTTCTTACCTACTAAAGGCAATATCGTGAGCATTTATCAACTTGACTATTGTGTGCCATAGTCCAAATTTCCACTACTAGAACTTTTGTACCGCTTTTGGGGGACCGCCCTAGTCAGTTTTAGAGTGTTGGTGCAAAAATTTTCAAATTTTCCACTCTTATGGGGGTTTTTTCTCAACTCCCTCCACCCAATACTCCCTCATCTCCCACCACATCTCCTATGTATATGATATCTTCTAACACCTATAGAACCCATAGATATTTTGATCCTTGGTTGCTATCTCCTGATCCTATAGAATTTTATTGAGCGAGTGTGCACCCTCTGCCAACTATTTTCGAAGATATTGCCTCTCCGAAAAACCTGTCGGTATCTCTTGATGCTGGTAAGAAATTCTATCCCCATATTTAATATCATAATTTTATTTCACCTACACAGGTCGCCCTCCCACTTGTTCCACGTGACTCCCTTCATGATTGTAATATCCAAAAATGGGAATATTCGGCAATACCTGCTGTAATAACGCATATTCTAGAAGTATGTGCACTAAAATGAGTTTTCAGCCCTTGGATCTCTTATATCTTGAGATCTAGGATCTAAATCGAAAAGGAGAGCGAAAACAAATCAAACTAGGTGCGGTAAATGGACCTCCCCACACCTAGTATGGCTGAAAAACACCCAAGAATGGGGTTGCAGCAATATGCAACAATATTGCAGGACTAACACAGTTTTTGAGAGAAAAAATAGGATACCAATAAAAAGGCTCAACATTCATATATAACTAAATAAATCAGATCCATAATGAGGCCCATACAATGTATGACAGAATGTAAAAGACAAGAATGGAAGAAATTCCTCAAATAAAGGGACTGCAACACATGTATTGACTGAAAAATAGCTTGACAGCATTATTTTTAAGAGCTACAGTAGCTTTGTATTACACTCCTGATCTAGAGAAGATCTGTGTACAAAATAATATATCCATTTTAGATTTGTACACTAGAAGAGCTCCTTTACAAATTCCCCTTGTGGTTTTGATCAAAACATGAAACACAGAGAGTACATATGAGATCTAATGTAGAAGATCTGTAGCAGTATTCAAAAATTTCTAAAGATGATTACAATAGAATTATATTAGATCTTTATAGAAAATGGATTAGAATTCTAATCCATGGATCACCGTAGTGAAGGGCGGAACCCCAACACCATAAATTTCTCCTCCAAATGTGTGTCAAAACACCCTACAACTTCCTTCTTGCAAATAACACAGTCCTGGAAGGAAAAGTGCATTGTAGGCTCGAGCACTGGGTTGGCCTGATGCCAAGATCTGAAAATACAGCTCCAAAGGTTCATAACTCTCTTTCCAATGGGATAGAAAACTTTCCTAGTGAAAAGAGGCCCTAGAATGGCCTAGATCTGAACAGATCTAACCTCCACTTGTTGCATCTTACAAGGAAAACCAAACCCTTAACAATATCTCTGTTGTTGTTGGAAGATGAGCTTGTCCAAATGCCTGATAGTGGATGAGATCATAAAGACTCTTCCAAGAGCTACTCAATGGAAGAGGTGGGATTCTCGAATAAGAACACCCTAGTGCTAAATAGCACTATCCTCAGATAAACAACAGAGAATGATATATGTCTAAAAAAACAATATATTTAGAAATATACTCAATCAACAACTTCTTCTGTTGTCCTCCTCTTCATTTTATAGGATAAAATTATTGTAAAACCCTAAACCATCTCAATGATTTAGCTCCATTCACATGATTAGCCTCCAACTAAAACTTCGTTGTGCATCTAGGACATTCATTGTATCTAGACAGTGCTGTTGATTTGGTCCTAGTTGAATTGGTCAAGTGCTCCAATCTCTTCCACACCTAAGTGTGCTTATGTAGATAGCCCAGATTTAGATATTTTCACATGTGGCATTGATTTATTTTTCTTATTAGGAATTTTATTGATCCTCCTTTACAATTTTATTCATGAAACAAAAAATTGAAACAAAATTGTATATTCCCATTAGCTTGGGCTAATTTGGAATATTAGAATGACAAGCCTCCCCGGTTAGTCAACTTGGAGGTCATTGGTATATCCATTGATAATCGTAGGGAGGTTACACCCTTTTTTGTCTTTAATCTCCCCAATTTGAAACATGTAGAGCTTGGCATATTAAATCTTGAACCGACTGAGGGGGCATCTTCTCAGCCATCCCTTGAACTTCCACCCATGGACTGAGTCAAGTCTTGGGTTTCAAATAATAAACTTTCCAATGAATCATCTAACTCCTCGCCACCTGTCGGCAAGTGTCTTGTACATTCATTATGTCTTGTCCTCCCCTTTGTCCTCAGGTTCATTTTGAAAATATGATTATGTTAGCTTGTCTGTAGCATGGTCAAAATTTCTTGATGGGGAAGTTTGACTTCATTTGGCATGACTTTACACTATTGAGCCATATGGCCTCTTTTTCACATACTTTCATGTCTAGAAACCCTTGGCATGTGCCAAGTTTTGGGCACACCTTAGCGTGAAATATTGGACTGTGTCCTACTTCTATATTATGTATATAGGTGTGCGTGTGTGTAGTTTATTTTCTTATCATTACCTCGGTATCTTTTGTGTAATTAATGTGTCTAGTATTTTTTTTTTAGATGTCAACACCCTCATTTCCTTATAGAGGCTTTTCTATTGGTGCAATTCATTACACTCAAAACATTGCTTCCATTGGTTGGGTCCTCATTTCTCCCACCGATGAGCTTGTGAGTTCTAGAGGTGCTTTTCGTCGACCCGTCACCAACAACATGGATGAGTATAGCATTTTCATCGAGCTCTTGATCGAGGCTAGCCATCTTGACATACACCATCTCATTTTTCAACTTGACTCTTAACTCATAGTGTCCTAGCTTAATCGTCTATACTCTGTAAGGAATCCTACTCTACTTCATTAATTTTTGAGGGTATATCTCTTGGAACATGCATTAGATTATATTACTTATTCACATATCCCTTGTTACCAAAACATATTAGTTGATTCATTAGATAATTATGTGTTATATTGACATTTGTATCATACTTAACATTTTAAAACTATTCACATGAACATTTACAAATATATTGTACATACATAGTAGAAACAAAACACATAGACACTAGTATTTTATTATTTCCAAAAGGTTTGAGTACACAGTTCAAAATTAGGTAATCAAGGCCTTTCCTACTTTTCCATATACATTTTTTTACATACAAAAACTGCACAACCATGTGCCACTACCCCCACTTAGTGATGCTCATGATAATATAACACCGTAGTTAGGATGCGGCAGAGTAGACCATGACGATGAGATGAGGACACACCTATTTTGTTCCTCTACATATGTCGAGGAGTCTCATCAATCCTCATTGGAGGAACCCCCAAATTCATCCCCTCAACATTTCAAGTGGACTCTCATAGCTCGTCATTATTATACTCTATCTCCTCTGTCGTCTTTGGGGCTGGGGCCTGTGGTACATGTCTCCACAATGGAGAATATCCAACAAGGTGTGTAGGTGCCACATCTCCATAAAGAACATGTTATTAGTAACTATGTAATATTGTTAAAAAAATCAACAAATAAAATATCCCAAAAAATTACAAAACAAAAAATCAAAAATGTTTTGGACCTTGCCAATCAAAACCTTCACTGGGGGCCAACAAAATGTTAAGATCTCTCGTGAAGTCCACCCCATCATATGGGTAATCATCCATTGGAAATATAGCTTCTCTTATCCATCCCCAATATGTGTATGTGTGCCTACCATGAACATGCACTCTATCATCCCATGAAAATCATGACCCCATCTAGCCATACGACGTTGTCTTGCCGATGGAGAAGTTACGTAATCCAGTGTTTGGGGCCTCATCACAGAAATTTTCTCAAAAAATATATATCACAAGTAAACTCCCATGCCCACAAGTGTCACTCGTCCCCCTTCTGAGCTTGGTAGGTTAGTCCTTCAGGCAGACCATCATCCCTTCACACAAGTTAAACAGGGTAGGTTCCATACATCGTAAACATAACTCTAGTTGTGCCACTATTATCGCATGGGGTTCCACTAAACCTGCTACTCGAACCACTATGTAAGCTATAGTCCAAAGGGTTAAATCTTGTATCTCCTCTATGAGGATCTTTTTTCTGTCCGCCCATGCCACCATCCTACAATGGGTATCTGTCATTATTTGGACTCTCTCTCTTTAGTGGCTATGCACCCCTGTCAACACCAGTGGAGCCCCTTACCTTGATAAACTTCTGAGGAGGTAGATATCTTATGTTTCTATGGTGAACCTCTCTAGACGAACAATGAATTTTTTTGTGTCAACATCCCACCACTACCCAATGAATGACAAAATATAGTCTTGGATTGCCATTGTTGGGACCCTAAAGAACTTCACCAAAACACAATATCTCAAGGAAATGATGGTTGTCCTGTGAGAAATGGCTTGAATCTCATTCTCATAATGTTTCTTCTCCCTCCATTCCCACACCATGTTTTCCCCTACACCCACATCAGAAATACCAGTCACTGTTATTTTTACAATGAAACATAGAAAAGACAGAGCTCTTAAAGAAAAATTTATAAATTCCCTATTATGTCCCTGGGTTGGGGCCTTAACATAGGTAACCCACATCTAGACCCACTACCCACGGAATGCCCGCAACTAGGGAGGTTTTCCCTCCACTATCAAATTCCACTACTTTGTAAACTCAGTGAATCGACCTCTGCATGCGTAAATGAATGAGGGAAGGATTTTACCACTTACTTTCTTGAAATGATTGCTTTCTCCTCTTTGGTCCTCCTTCCTCCTTCTTGATCTTTCCCTCAAACCATTATAAGCTTACTCCTTTCTCACAAACTTTAGAATGAGTTAACTGGTAGGTATGATTTTATTTTATAACCCTTTTTAGAATATATTGGGCATATTCCAAAATATTCCTTTTTAAATATTTGGGTCCAAGTGGGTTTTTGAGATTTGTGATCTGTTTTGAGTGTACCTTTTGCAAGAGGACTTGGGATTCACTTTCTATTTTATCTTGTGAGCAGAATATTTCATTACATTGGACCTCAGCTATGACCCTTTACTAGCACATAGGGGTATGTTATTTTCGCTGATTGTGAATTTTAACCATCAGCACTATTTATGCCTTAAGTCGGACCCCGTCAAACCACAACTTTTTCCACTTCATGTATGCATGTTTTAGCTTGGAGTTAGATCTTAAATGATCATGGATACTATACTTAGAACCTTCTCACCATCATGGTGTCCATGCAGTCATTTTCTATCTCTCACAAAATTCCTCCTTCTCACTTTCCATGACTTCGAATTTCAGCATCATGTCCTCTTATTCCTCTCTTTCTTGGCCATACCCTAGTAGGATTCCAAAATATATCCGTTTTTATTTCCACTTTCATGAGCCTATTTTAACACATTTATTCTTGGTTTCTTTGTCCATCATCATCACCTGCTTGGCCTACCGTCCACATTCAGTTGGTGTTTTACTATTTCCAAGAGGAACAACTGCGATGAGTGGTATTATTAGCCAACATCGTTTCTACCTTATGTCATGAGTAGTTCCACCACTACTAGAACCAATTTATTCCCTTTATACCACTCATTCCTCTAAGAGTAGTTTTATTTAATCTCTTTCCAGACTCCTTAACTTATAAAATATTGTCGAGTCAACTTGTCGACTTCATGCTCATAAAAGTACCTAAAGTGTTGTCTAACGAGTATAAGTGTAACCCATTTCTGAACATGGATAGAATAGTTACAAAAAAGGAGTACCCTGGTGTATTGTGGCTAGGATGTTCCCCCTTGTATAATTTTATCTATTTTTCATTCTTGGGCAACATCTTTACAAAAAAGGAACATATAAAAATAGAAGGGAGGGAAAATATATCTTCATTTTTCAACGATTGGTAGCGTCTTTTGCATCACCCTGGAACATGACACCTCTCTATCTCATCATCTTACAATTGGGTTTTAGGTTTCCTAAGAGTCATACCATCCATATGAGTCATTTTACTCCTCTGGTTGGTTACTCTTCCAGTCATATGGAGCGTGCCTTGATTCCTCCTGCATTGTTGAATGATATGACATGGTTCTCATTTAGTCATGTTTCCAGGTCACTCTTGTGTCATGCTGTTATGTGCTCAAGGAAATTTTAAACCTATTTCAGCCATCTACAGTAGCCTATTGACCATTTTCAGTTGGACATCTCTATGTCAATTATACTTCATCACTTCATGACTTCATCCATACATCACATCATCCTCGTATGTTTCGTGTCGATTTATGGGGGATACATCAAGGCCCACCTTCGACGGATCTTCTCCTGTCGACTCCAACTCATTATCCAGGAGCTTGATCTAGGAACTAGTAGTACCTTGGATCTTGTAGTCCTCAGTGGTAGGCTTCCTTGCAATAGACAATGGGTTTACAACATTGGCTCCTTATTGGTCGAGTTCACTAGTGTTGGAAATCATCTTATTCATTTCCACTTAGTGGATTGTATTAGGTACCTTGGGGTCCATCTTCCTCATTGGTGGATTACCTCGCGTCTGTTACTAGTTCACTTCATTTCATGGTAATCAAGTAGTCTCTATCATTGATCAACTTCATATCATCTATTCACATGTCTAGATTCGTACCCTCAGGGTTATGTAGAAGACCCTCGGTTAGGGTGATCCCACTCTTATATGCCACCCTTCCCAAGTTGTGTTGGAGTTATCTATAATTTATGTAGTTTGAGGGCTATATGGTCACTTCTCTATCTCTCATGTGTCCATGGTACCACTAATTTATATTGTGGCATAGATCCATGATTTTTTTTAGTGTCTATGCTCTTTCCATTGAGTCACATGTCTATGTCTGTCGTGGCCATGACTTAGTCATTTATATCACGGATCTGCAGTGTATGTTTGGAGGCCATGTTCAGTATTTTGTTAGGTCCACCGATCATGGGTGTGCCCACCTTGGGGATGTTATCTTCACAACTGAGACCTCTACTTCAGGGTTTCTCGATTCGTGATCCCGGCTCTGTTTCCCCACTACCACTGAGACCTCTGTTTTTCTTATAATATATTTCAAACATCAGCTACTCATTCTACCCTCATACATTAGGGGGCATATGTTATCAGCCTATTTTACTACCTCTGCATTACTGACCCCTAGCCATCACTGCTTGATAACTTTTACCGAACAGGAGAGACTTATTTTCCCAGTTTTGAACTAGAACCATGGGCTAGCATGCTTATGCTCTTGGCCTAGCGGATTGACCCACTTCCAGGGCCTCTCGTTCCTGTGGCTCAATCCTAATCCACCATTTTGGAGCATACATTCCATGGAATTTTCTTGATTAATTGAGTCCCTAGGAGATGAGATCGATTACTTACTCATTCGAGCTAGCTAGGACTAATCCATTAGAAGTTTCCTTAAATTATCTTCATCGTGAGTGTCTACATTCATCCTTTATAGATATTTTATTCACCTATTTATAATGTATCATTTGAGATGGTCAATTTAGTCATAATTTTAGTTCCACTTCCAATGCGAGTAATTTTTTGAAGAGCCATGTTGCTACTAGGATCTTGGCACCCCATTGTTATCTTGTCATTACCTTGAGAGCTTGTGAGGTCTCATGCTATAGGATATGTCTCTTCATATTCTCATCTAGTGGGGAAATATTGCCAAATTGTGAAGCGAAGAAGTTGAAAGTAAGTTATTGAAGTGAAATTTTTTATATTAATGAAGATCCATATTCCCTTCCTGTACATGATTGTATCTTGTAATTATTTTATGTTATCATTTATCAAAAGATATTTTGACGAAGATCCCTTGTCATATTTGTATGTTTGTGATTGTGTGCAGGTATTGAGATCAAAGGAATATCGGATAGATCACTCATGGGGGGCGCAAAAGATCAACGTCTAACTCAATATTTCTCCCCATCTTGCAAGAAGGCAACGTAAATTCTTCTTCTCCATAGTCTTAGAAGATTGCATGACTACTTGTAAACCATGAAGGATTGGGAACATTGAATGTATTCTTGATTGTGGTTGTGTATTTCTAGTGATATAATGGACACTAATTCATGCGGCAACAACTCCTTTTATTTTTTCCTACAACAGATTTTTCTTTCAGTGACAGGAGGCTTTTGCAGATGAGCTCACATGGAAAATGTGGGTCCCGCCAGGAAGGACTAAAACCTAGAAGTCGTTTAAATTTGATTTTTATGATGCGTTGATCTATGATGATCGGGATGACTTGAAAGGGAGTTATGATGGGGCCTATATATATATATATATATTGTGCCCTTACATTATTATTTTTAGGTCAACTAGGATTATATTGTGACCCCGTGGACTCCTATATATAGAAATGAGTTTTTGTCATTTGAATCATCCAAGATTTTTTGATTTATGTAATGTAAAGGAGGTTTCACTCTCAAAGAGGTTGATTTTTAAGACATTGATCTATATTTTCTTCTATTTTGTGAGCTGGTTTAATAACATTTGGTATCAGAGATTGGATTCTAGGGTTTCGCTGCTTCAAAAAGTTAATCATGGCATTTTAGCTATAATTTTTTTCTACAAATGTTCATAAGCTAAAAAAACACTCATTCATGAAGAAATCCTGATGAACATCGTGTAAAAATTTCAGATCTTGGTTCGCAATATTTTCAGAGATATGATATGTCGAACTTAGGGTTTTTACAGGCTCCTGAATTTCATGTCAAACAGGTGACCTTGGGAAAATCTTCATAGCTATCTCTCTAAACATCATATTGGAATTATATTAAAATTGGTTTAAATTAAATGGATTTTAGTTTCCTTTGTATCAATTTCATAGCCGAAGGAGGAAACGGTGACACATGGCATGCCGTGCAAGTTCTCTCTACTCAACTAGTCCATAATTAGGTCATTGCGGGAGATTAGGCATAAATTTTCCTTGAAGAATCCAAATCTAGTCAGACCTGTGGCACTATAAAGAATATTAAGAGAGCTACTAAAGGACCGAAGATAAAATCTCTGGGATCTGAAATTACAGAGATACGTTAGTTTCAATATTGAGCTCCTTAAAAGCAAGAAAAACGTGCATATTTTTTTTTCAAATTGCATAAGTCTTGTTTGAAAAGTAATTTTGAAGTGATTCCAAGGGCATATTGAAGCATAGATATCAGTATTGGGTTCTAAAATGGCCCCTAAAAATAATTCAACACCCATTCAGCCCTTAGAAGACTCTACTGTGACTAATGAAGAGGAAGAAGTGCAAGATGATATATCAAAATTACAAGACCAAGTGCACCAAATTTCGCTCTCGCAAACAGTAACAAAAAATGAAATGGAAGTTTTCAAGAAAGGCGTGGAAGATAATATGGATGGTTTGAAGAATGGCATGGATGGAATGGAAGCTAAGATGGATGGAATGGAAGCTAAGATGGATGACATGGAAGATAACATAGATCAAAAAATGGAGGACAACATGGAAGACATGAAGAATGATAAAAAAGAAGACATGGAAGGTTTGAATGAAGGTTTGACAAAGTTGATACAAGAAATGATTCCTAAT
Organism: Pinus albicaulis; assembly: GCA_034641835.2. NCBI lineage: Eukaryota > Viridiplantae > Streptophyta > Pinopsida > Pinales > Pinaceae > Pinus > Pinus albicaulis. Next base: position 1,363,797,111 of record CM076578.1, read on the forward strand.
GGCGAAAAGGTAGTATAGGAAACTCATGATGAGAACAAAATAATTTTTAATTATGATTTCATAAAATCTAATGCTGGATTTAAGGCCCACCATATTCAAAATATCGATATGAGGAATTTCGATGGAAAGGATCCCGTAAGATGGATACTCTAGATGGATAAATATTTTGATTGCCATAATGTGAAAGTATCTTGTAACATGGATACTATATATGGAGAAATATTTTGATTTCCATAATCTGTAAAACACACAAAAGGTACACATTTTAACATTATATTTAGAACAAAATACATTTGCATGGTATCGATGGCTTTTCTCTCATAAAAAAATTGTCACTTTGTCAACTTTTATGGAGGAAATGATAGCACATTATGAGGATACAAAGAGAAACACATTCTTTAGCCAATTGATAATTATCAAACAAAAGGTTCCAATGGTGGAGCACATTAACAACTTCCAAAATTTGAATATTAGGGTAATTGATATTACATAGTAACACATGATTGATGTCTTCGTAAGGACTTTAAAGGATAACATCAAACATGAGGTTCACCTTTGGGAACCTGATTCATTGGAGAAGGCATTCAGGTTGGAAATAAAAATTGAAATTAAAATTGTGGCGACAAGGAAGCCTACCAATCACATCTATAAAGATGGAAGTGTTGCTACTCCTAGACTTCCACAACCTACAAGGTTGACACCACAAAAATTAGAAGAAAAAATAGAAAAAGGGATTTTCTAAAGTTGTGATAGAAAATACACTAAAATTAATAAGTGTGCTGAGAATAAATTATTTATCATAGATTGTGAAGAGGAGGAAGAAAATGAACAAGAAAATTCAAAAGAAAAGGATATACACCAGGAACCAACCCTAGAGAAAGCAGAAATGAGTGTGACCGGATCCTGTAATGCATTGGCATGAATTACCACTCCTCAAAATCTCAAGAGAGAAGGAGATATCAAGAAGAAAAATGTAATATTGTTGATGTATTTGTGTAGTACCCATAATTTTATTCATTGTAAGGTAGCCAAGGAATTGAATTGATTACTATAGCTAGTACCAGAGTGTCAAGTGATGGTTTCAAATGGAGGAACTATAAATTTTTCTGGAAAATGCCATAATCTTAAGCTAACCATGGGGGAATATGTATTGAATAGTCCAATTCTTTCCATTCCAATCGGTGGTGTTAATGGTGCACTAGGAGTACAATTCTTACAATCTTTGAGGATGGTAGCTTTTAATTTTCAAGAACTTTTCTTAAAATTTTTCCATAAGGGAAGGAAGTTGAATTACGGGGTATCACAAGGAAGCCAGGAAAGATAATAAGCTCTAATGTCAGGACTAAGCTTCTGAAGAAAGAACAACGAGGCATATTTGCACAATTATTCTCACTCGGAGTTCCAACATCCAAATCATGTATTTCTCTAGATCTTCAAAAAGTTTTGGACAATCATTCCAAGGTGTTTGAAACTCTCAAAGGACACACCTATTCACGATCATGATCACATTATTCATTTTATTCCGGGAAATGTTCCTATAAAAATCATGCCTTACAGATATCCTTATGTCCAAAAGAGAAAAATTGAACGTATGATTGAAGAAATTTTAGAGGTTGGTATTATTCAACCTAGTCAAAGTTATTTCTCTGCTCCAGTAATATTGGTGCACAAGAAGGATGGACCATGGTGCATGTTTTAGGATTATAGGGATCTCAATAAGATCACTATTGAGGATAAATTTCCCATTCCTGTGATTGATGAATTATTGGATGAATTACATGGAGCAATTTATTTTACCAATTTGGATCTTTGTTTAGGCTATCATCAAATCAGAATGAAGACTGAATATATTCTGAAAAAAAATTTTTGAACTCATTAGGGTCATTATGGATTTTTTTCATACCTTTTGGCCTTACCAATGCACCTTCTACATTTAAAGGTTTGATAAATTCCATTTTCAAACCATTCCTTAGAAAATTTGTGTTAGTATTTTTTGATGATATACTAATCTACAAGAGTTCTTGGAAGGATCATGTTTAACATGTTGACAGGGTGCTCAAACTATTGGAGGAAAAAAAAACTATATGCAAAAACCTCCAAATGTTTCTTTGGAGTACAAGAAGTGGAATATCTGGGTCACATTGTATCTCAAGAGGGTGTTGAGATATACCCTACGAAAATTAAAGCCATTAAGGAATGGAAAGTACCCATAACCAGAAAGAAGTTGCAAGGATTTCTCGAGTTAACAACGTATGATTGTAATTTTGCCAATAATTATGTGAAAATAGTAGCACCTCTAAGAACATTATTTAAGAAATATGCATTTTTATGGACTCCTGAAGCAACTAAGACCTTTGAACATCTTAAAGATGAAATGTGCCTAGCACTAATCTTAGCTACAACGGACTTCACAAAAACCTTTATTATGGAATGTGATACCTCAGGAAATGAAATTGGTGTTGTTTTAATGCAAGACGGAAGAACGATTGCTTTTGAAAGATATCTAATCCAATCAAAGGAAAGTATTTATAGAAATCTCTTTATGAGAAGGAAATTTTCGCAATACTACATGCACTAAATAAAGGGAAACCTTACCTAAATGGAAGACACTTCAAGGTAAAAATTGATCATGATAGTCTTAAATATTTTTTGGATCAAAGACACTCTTCAGAAAAGAAGAAAAATGGGTCACAAATATGTCGGGTTATGACTTTGAAATCATCTAAAAAAAAGAGAAGCTAAATGTTGTTGTAAATGCACTCTCAAGAAAGGATGAGGAGGTGGAAGCATTGCTTTGTACCATTTCTATTATCCAACCAGATTGGATAACTAAAGCAAGGGAGGAATGGCAGAATGATGAAGAAGTGGCGACACTCACTCAAAAGTTGTAGCAAGATCCCAGTACATCTGATACATTTAGTTGGAAACATGATTCCTTATGGTACAAATATCACCTATATATTTGTAATAATTCCAAAATAAAACAAAATATTCTTTTGGAATTACACAACTCTCCCTTAGGAGGATACTTGGGATTTTTAAAAACTTACCACAGGGTGAAGAAAGAATTTTTTTGGGATGGCCTTAAATCTTCAATTCAAAATTTTGTGGTGGAATGTTTGGTTTGTGACCAAAATAAATTTGAGACAATTAAGAACCCGAGTCTACTATAGTCTTTATCCATTCCAATTCAATGTTGGGTAGAGGTTTCAATGGATTTCATCACAGGGTTACCTAAGTCCAAAGGAAAGAGAGTCATCATGCTGGTAGTTGATATACTTACCAAGTATGCACACTTTTATCCATTACCTCATCCATTTATAGAAATTATAGTTCCTACTGCATTTTTGGAAACAGTTTAAAACCTACATGAAAACCCAAATACTGTTGTAAGTGACAGAGATTTTATTTTCACTAGAAATTTTTGGACGGAATTATTTTCTTTTGTGGATATTCAACTAGCTTATAGCTCATCTTATCATCCTTAATCCAATGGGAAAACTGAGATAGCGAACAAATGTTTGGAAGGATATATTTTTTGTTTTGTATCTGATAAACAAACACAATGGGTCAAGTGGTTACTTCTGGCTGAATGGTGGTATAACACTTCCTTCCATACTGTATCAAAAATGACCCCATCTATGGCACTTTATGGATATCATCCATTGTACATAAAATCATCTTTAAGAGAAAGTTATAAGGTTCAAGCAGTTGAAGATCACATTGAGAATCAACAACAAGTTTTCCAACTCTTAAAGGATGACCTAAATTTGGCACAAAATCATATGAAAGGACAGGAAGATCAACATCGGAACGAGAGAATTTTTTATGTAGGAGACTAGGTATTTTATGGTTACAACCATACACAAAAATATCCCTCAAGCAAGCTAATAAGGATAATAAATTATCGCAAAAGTACTATGGTCCTTACAAGGTGTTGAGAAATATTGGTACTCTGGCGTACAAATTGGAGCTTCATGCTTCTTCTTGAGTGCACCTAGTTTTCTCTGTTTCATGCTTGAGGAAGGTTATCGTTGACAAACTTCCAGTTCAAGCAATATTTCCAGAACTTGATGAGGAAGGAAAAATAATATTGGAAAAAAGCAGTCATGGAAAAAAGAACTTCACAACTGTGGAATCGTTCAATTTCAGAGTATCTCCTCAAGTGGAAGAACTTACCCATTGAAGATTCCACATGGGATGATGATGATTTTATACAGGAGAATGCAGAGCTAATCAAGCATTGAGGATAACACATTTTTGAAGGAAAGGGGCATGTTAGGTCCCTATATTACTAGTGTAGTCCCTTATTGTTGTTATTTTAGCCCCTCATTGTTGTTTTTGTACCTCTATAGTCCCCATGTTGTTATTATTGTGCCCCATAAAAGCCCACTATTGTGATTGTCGTGCCCTTACATTATTATTGTTAGTTCAGCTAGGATTATATTGTGACCCCATAGACTCCTATATATAGAAAGGACTTCTTTTCATTTGAATCATCCAAGAATTGTTCATTTATGTAATGTAAAGGAGGTTTCCCCCTTGAAGAGATTGATTTCTAAGGCGTTGATCTATATTTTCTTCTATTTTGTGAGCTAGTTTCATAAAAAAACATGTCCTACATGTTTTGTAAGGTAGGTAGATCTAATATGAAATATTTTGAAAAAAAATCCATGATTTTTTTATGGTTGTATCCTCAAGTGGATTTTGTAGTCTCCAGCAAGTAGTAGCTTGTGACTGACAAGAATCTACACTACTACAAGGTCATGATGTAATGAATGATTTTTTATTATAATAATTGAAGAAGATAGAATGACAACAGTGGTGGTTTTCTTCCACAATGAGTTTCCACCTAAAATCTTGGCTTCCACTTGTGTTTATGTGTTGATGTGATTTGATTCCTATGGTCTTACTTTAATGTTTTTTTTTGTTCTTTGAATAGTATATAACAGTATGATTGGCTAATAAATTCATTAATTAGATAAATTGAAATAAATGCATAAATTAAATAAATTTTAATTAGGAATGAAATATTAATTCACACACCCCCCCCTCCCAGCACCCCATATCATTATTTCTAAGAATTAGTATCACAGAAGATCCCTTGGAAGAAGCTTCATCACTTAAAGGGAGATCTGACAGGAGGAGAAAAATGGAAGGAGTATTTTCAACAAAGAAGCCTTTTTTTAATGGACCTAACTTTATGTTTTGTAAATTTAGGATGATATATTATTTATAATCACTAGGAGTTGATGTATGGGGATCTATTGAAGACGGATATCAATATCCAGCCTCCATTCCCAGAGATGAAGCAGGGAAGAAGAAATATAAGAATAATGCAAATCTAGTTAATGTTATGTTGGGAGGATTGGTATAATATGAGTTTGTAAAATTCATGTAGTTGAAAAACATGAAAGAAATATGATATAAACATGTCCAAAGCTATGAAGGTGAAACTAAGGTAAAAACTGCTAAACTTCGATCATACAAAATTCAATATGAATCTCTTAGAATGCATGATCATGAAAGAATTACAATTTTCTTCCTTAGAGTAGATGAGATCATTAACCCAATTATAGCTATCCAAGATAATATTGAATATGTTGTATTTTTTGAAAAAATATTTAGATTAATAACCCCAAAGTTCAATGCCAATGTTTCTTCCATTGAAGAAATGCAGGATTCAAAAAGTGTTTCTCTAGAACAAATTCATGGGATCTTGACAACTTACGAGATGAGAAAAATGAATATATTAGAAATTAGAGAATTTTTCTTCACAGGCCCCCACAAAGGAAAATAAAAGGAATAATCTAAATCTACAAGCTACATTTTAGATGAGGAAGAAGCGAATTTTGTGAAAAAACTACAAATGGGAACTGGTAAATTCAAATTTAAAATTCCCTTTAAATGTTTTTTCTTGTGGAAGAGTAGGTCACTATGTTGCAAAGTTTCCTTATAAATAAAACCATGATAATAATGAAAAAGGGAAATAATTTCACGAAGAAAAATGACAAAAGAAAATTTAGAAAGAGATTTTTTTATACACATGAAGATAGTAAATGATCTTCTGATGATGAGGGTGATGATTCAAATTCTAATCAAGAATACAAAATACCTATGGCCTTTGAATATCAATTGGATAGTGAGTCTAAAAATTGTGATGATTTTATGGATGCACTAAAATAAATAGATAGACTCAGGGTTATAAATAAAATCAAGAAAATGAAATCATTATATATAAAGAAAAAAATCTAGTTGAGGAGATAACCCAGCTAAAAATATGCCTAAAATAAGTTAAAATAGAATAGGAAACATTAACAAAATATGCCCTTGAAAAGGAGAAACATTGTGATATTTTTAGAATATGAGATTGTTGGACTAAGAAAGAGATTGAGAAAACAAAATCTCAATTTAATCTAAATCTTAAATTTTCAAAAGGATCTGAATCCTTAGGTGAAATCATTAAGGTTCAATTCCAACCTTTAACCAACAGAGGCCTTGGATAAAATGCAAGTCAAAATGATGGAGAATCAAGATCTATGGCATGTCTTGAAGAAGATACTAAGATTTATGCCAATTTTGTAAGGGGAAGAAATTGCCAAGGTAGAAAAGTTCAACAACAGGAAGAAGGATCAAGATATATTCAAATAAGGAAACCGAGAAGAAAATGACATTCCCCACATAATAAAAGGAAAAAATAATTCACAAGGTACTCCACTCTCAGGTATCCATACTTCAATGGTTAGTGTTTTACTTGTGATAATTTTGGTCACAAGGAAATTCATTGTGTTGCTTATAAAACGATTATGACTAGAGAAGCAAGAAGCCAGAATCATGAGAGCAAGTCGCAAAGAATTATTCTGATAATATATTCTCTCCTCCTCGGAATTAATTTGAATTAACTATTTGCAATAAATTTGGACATGAATAAATTGAATGCAAAAGTAGGATGATCCCATCTTTTCAGCATCAATGAAAGTCAAACCCTTCGAAAGTTTGGAAGAGGAAGATTACTTCCACTGAAATATGTGGTCTAGCCCTATAAATTAGTGTAAAATTTTTGGGAAAGTGTACCAAAAATTCTTCACTTAAATCACTGGTGACAGGTGACCCTAACAACACAATAATTGTTTTTTACACTTTACATCTGCAATGACAAAACAAGAAAACCATGCAGCAAAAAAATTGTATGTAATCCAAAACATAAAAAAACAGCAAATTTTTAATGCAATAACCCAATAGAAGAATACTTTGATGAATGATATTTTTTATTAGAAAACACCTGATGAAAGATATCTACAACAAGGGTCTGAAAATCCCCCTCTGTGGGATGTTTCCTTTGATGTCCTTTTGCTTCAACGATCTTTTTTCTCTGTCAATATGTAGAAAAGCCAAAACAGAAAATGGAACTCAAGTGGGAGCTTAAATGTGAGAAGACAATAATGGTGAAGATGATAGTGATCATGGGGAAAATGAATGAAAAACCATATTCTTTATAACAAAGCGTCATTTTAAACTCGAAAATGGAAAATAATAAAGTATTATTGAACAAATCAATATCTAACTATTAGGAATACTTTATTATATTTTTTGGAGGGGACAAGATATTCAAAATTGTGAGATATCTTTATTTAGAAAATGGTTGAAGTAAGTAAAAAATAAAATTATTTATTAATTACTTTGAGAGGATTAAGAAATGTGTGAAATTGAAACAATTATTAAATAATGGTTTAAAAATTATTCCAAAAATAGAATTAAGGAATAATAGATAAATAAATAGTGATTTATTTAATTATTCCCATGTGATTCCATCAAATGTGAGAAGGAATAATTATAAAATAATTATTTAATAATTATTCCTAAATATTGATTTTTTCAATTATTCTCATGGGTTTTATAATTTTAATAAAAAATAATTTAATAAAAATGGTTTACGAAATCATTTCCAATAGTGAAAGTGATTTTACTATGGTAAAATTAATCATACATGGTGTATTTCGATCCACCTAGTTATAAATGTCTAGGTGATCATTTTTTACGTGATAATGGATTTCCCCCCAGCGTACGAGTGTTAAGAGAAAATCGTATAAACAAAATACATTGTAGGTTACGCTTCCATGAGACACCAAAGGGGAGAGAGAGAGAGAGAGAGAGAGAGAGAGAGAGAGAGAGAGAGAGAGAGAGAGAGAGAGAGAGAGAGAGAGAGAGAGAGAGAGAGAGAGAGAGAGAGAGAGAGAGATTTGAAGCAAGACAAGGAAGGGCATAAAAATGGAGGGGATGAGACCTACTGAGTACATGATCTCAAATGAGGTGGGGGAGGCATACATGTACTCGATGAGATAATTGAGTAGAAACAATAATGGTGCTCACAACAATGTGGGTCCTACCAACAAAGTACATGACACATGATACATGATACATGATATGTTTCCATCAATGGGCGTGAAAATAATATAATCAATTCCATGTACAGAATGTGCCTAGAAGAACATAGGCTGGGATTGAATACAATAACATCTGATTACATGACACATAATTCCCCTCAAGCAGACATGGTGAGGGGAAATCACAACCAAATATTCCTTGTTAAACAATAAAGGGATCTGAAGATATGAATGGATCATTTGAATGATAAATTCATGTTTTGGGCACTGCAAATGGTTGAAACCAAACCCATCAAATCTGCAAAATTTCATCTGAGGTTAGATCGTAATATGTTCTCATTCAGGAATTTGGGTGGCCTACCTGAAGTTACACGCCCTCATGAGGTCTGGAACATATCACACATACTCGGGAAACACTAGTACAATCTCCTAGATCACCAGAGCATTAGGAATACGATTCTCGATCCTACAATAATGAGGTGGACTCAAGCACATGAGAAAAAACCAAGTAAAGGGGAAATGATGATTCCCTTCACTCTATCTAAGGCACCGAATAATGATGAAGGTTGGAACCAAGGTACACCACCCTCTAGACCATACTTCTGGAAAAAATGTGTTGAAGTCAACAAAAGAGAGCCCACCAGAGTTGAGATAATGAGGAATCCTCAACAATGGCACGAGGAATCATAGTAAAGTGACTGATGGACTAACAGTAGGGAAAATGATGGATGGAAACAAGATGAGTGGTTTTCTCATTACTTCCCCTGTCAGAGAATAACATGCATGGTGGACCTAGTAGCAACTAACTCGATTCCAACAAGGATGGTTGATTACTCATACACAGGCTTTTCAAAGATAGAGAAGTATAGTTGGAGGAAAAATATGAGAAAAATGGGATGAACGTGATGCAAATATGGATGGAACATTGTAACTAGACTGAGTGGGACTCAGAAGAGACTCCATGAATGCAGCGGTGACTCATTTTGGATGCTCTGAACAAGGGTGACTCAATGATGCTTCTACATGGGGGAGGCCTAGAGGGGATCATAAAAATTGGTTACTAATGAAAAAAAATCAACATATGAGTTGAAAATTTCAAAGTTAAAGTGGCACTAGAGTATAGGCAACTCATAAGAAGAAATTTGATTTTAATCGACTGCAAATTGGAACCTCATGGAAAAAATGGCTTCTTGGTGAAGTGTCAAATTACCAAAAAAAGAAGGTACACATTATAGAACTTGGTGAGAGCTTTACAATGGCATTTAAGGTTTGTCAAACTGAGCTATAGTTTGGTTGCAATGGGTGATGGAAAAATGATGGTTTTTTCCTATAAAAGGGCTTTGTTCCCCCAAATACATTTTCTTTGCATAATGAGGTGTTGGAGAATTTCTAGAGGAGAATAAGGCCATAAATCTTGAGGAGATCGTAGAGAATAAATTAACCTTTGAATTCATTTCTATGAGTTAGAGGTAGGTGGCCTAACCTTTCTCATTAATTTTGGTGGATTAAACTTTCATATTAGTGCTTCGGCTTACTGAGGGAAACCCCTTCTTTTCCTCATGGTAACAACACGCTTATTGGAGCCGGTTTTATGTTTTCAAATGTAGAAACTAGTTAAAGAAGTGTTTCCAACATATTTTTCACGAAAAAAACTGTGTTTGGGGTTGACGGAAAAATCAGACCTGCAAGTCTCTGTTGAGATAAATCTAAGAACTAGGAGTAGATTCTTTTGAGTCTAAACTAAAAAAACATAATTTTATTTTCCAAGTATGGAAGAGCTAAAGATGGTATGGTGAGAATGATATTTTGATACTCTTTGTGTTGATATTTATGGGAACCAAGTACTAAGAGGCATTCTAGGGCGATGTGGGTTACTAAAGTTCTTGGAGAAGCCATTGATTAGGGCTGGTGAGCCACTACTATCCAGGATTATGATTTATTGGGATATAGATCAGGAGGCCTTTATGGTACAACAACACAATGTCAAGATCATGATCTAGGATATATACATTTTGACAAGATTGCAACCCTTGGGGGTTGTTTGGGAGATACATCGAGTATTTCCTCGTGGGAGGCATATAGGGGAATGTGTGGAAAGTCCTTGTTTACCTGGTGCTCATGAAAAGGTTACAAATATCCATATTCATGACTAAGATAAAATTTAGGCATATGCTACAGCAACAGTGGTGGTGAAGATATTTGGTAATCATGTCTTTCACCACATCATTGGGGGGGAAGATGATGCTATTGGAGAGTGTATTGGTTAGGACCTGCTATGGGTAGGCCCAAATGTTGTTTTCGATATTGAAATGATAATTGGGACTATGCAAGAGATGGACCAATGATAATTTTTACTTTGGGATATTTGTATGCTCATTCTTCTTTAGGAATACCCCTAGCATTTTTCCACATGTAAAAATATGTGATGCGGGCCCGCATGAGCCCAGGATGCGCTGCTGGGGGTAGCTACTGTGATGAGGTGGAGGAGGTGGGGTCATGGGTGTTTCTACATGAGTTATTTTCTCATTGGGATGAGATGCCACTGTACATAGATGATTATCCATATAATAGAATGAACTATCAGGGAGACCATGAATTACCACTCTCGCACAACCAACATGTGGTCCAAATGGTAAGTGATAGTTGTTATATTTTGGTCGCATGTATATTTTAGAAAATTTTTGTATGTGGTACTAATTTACAAAATTTTGGTATGTAGATATAGCACTGGTGAGGTTAGAAGGATATACACTGTGAGTTGCAACACCTAGGGCTGCATATTATAGGGATCAACATCATAACAAATATCAAATAGCTATGCCCTACCAGAGGATTTCTATCATAGTTTCAATGTACTACTGACTGAGGTGAAAGAGGATGGATGGAAAGAGTTATAAGATCATTATAGATATGAATCCACTATTACTACCTTGGAATCGAAAGGTATCACGAGGAACATAGCTATGGCTAGTCAGGCTCAATACTTACAAGCGGGTGGTATGGAGCGATTGGCTGGTCATCCTCCAGATGACAATAATTAGACATAGGGACATGTGGGGCCCAATTTTTTGTTTATTTTGTAAAATTCTCTGGGCATGTCAGATATATTGATAGTAGTGGACTCCAAACACTATATTTTGGATATTATGACACAATGTGATTATGCATATTTGGTGTTTTGGTTTTCCATTTGTTTATGTTATGGATTTCTTCATGTATATGCATGTGATAAACGGAAATATAGAATTTATTTGCAAAGCTATATACATAGTTATTTTTGGCTCTAGGAACATGAATGAATTTAATATTCGAATTCATGTGCCAAAAGCTTAACTAGTATATATTTTCTAAATAGGATAGGATTACGCACATGATAAGCATCATTCAATTGCATGAAAAGTAGCAAGGAATCAAGACAAACATGAAGGTGAAGGAGGTGAGGATTAAGGGAATCAGCTAATAAACCTATCATTATTTCATATTCAGCCTTGTTATTGGTGATATATCCAATGCAGACGTCAATGGAGTGAACTAATAATTCCAAAGGGGTGAAAATCGCTCAAGACGCCGACGTGAATTGCACTGTCGACGTAAACAATATGAGGTCTGTATGATGGGTCCATTTGAATGACACGAGAACATAATGAATGAGATTATGGGGGGTGAAAGCTATCGAAATGAAAAAAATAAAAATATACGTGCATTTCAAATGGGAAATGTTATGGTTAAAATTTCTTCAGGTAGAGTGCATTGCAAGGGTTTGGAAGGGTTTCTCCTTATGGACCCTCTAAAATTTATTTCCCCTTACCCAAACACCATAATGGCTCAAAATTCCCATGCCCTAGGACATCATGATCTTGGTTATACACAAGAAAGAGGTCACCTTCATGAAAGGTAAGAGGGTGGAATTTATAGTCATACTGAGCGTTAGCGTGTTTTTTGGTCACTTCAATTATTTAAAATGAAACATATAAATTTTTATTTCCATGCTCAAGCATGATAAGTTGTTATTCTAAAGTTTAGGTTTCTGAGAGGAGTTCGACAGCAAGGTGGAGGGAGTGGATTTTACACTCTAATGGTAAGACTGCCTCCTATCCAAAAACAAGGTGGAAAGGAGTGAACCTGGTGGCAGAATTAACTTAGGTTCCATAGGAACACAATACAAGGAAGAGCATAAGGTGATATCTGGTCTTGTGTTTATTCACCATTAGCTAAAGCATAATTTTAATAATTTTATTGATAGCTTCAACTTGGACATTTCGTTTGGGGTAAAAATATGATGAATATTGGTGTTCAAAGCCTAACAATGAGGATATCTCATGGCATATATCATCTTTGAAGTGTCGGCCATGGTTGGAAACCAATTTCTTTAGAACACAAAATCGAGTGATAAAAAAATTAAAGAAGAATAGGGTTTCAATGGTTGTGGTTTTATTGAACGTGGGAATGACATCAACCCATTTGGTGAAATAAGTGATGGTCATGATAATATACTTATGGTTATTATAATATGGGGGTCGGCACTCCATAAATTTAATGGCCCATTTATAAAAAGGACCAGCTACGATGATAGGATGGAGGAGATTAGGTGGAGCTTGAGCCTTAGGGGTGAAAAATTAACACTTGGGATAATGTTTGATTGTCGTAATGTAATCCCTAAAAAGAGAAGTTCAAAATTAACCAGCACACATGATTTTCTTGGTAGTGGCCATTATGGAGAGGTGACCGCCACAAGTTCCATCGTGACAGACATTAAAAACTTTCTCAGCTTCAGCGTGGGTGAGACAACAAAAAAAGACAGTATCAACACCATGACGATAAATATTTTCACAGATAACGAGATAGAGAGGGGATTGATGTTGAATGTGTTGTCCATCATCATAGCTAATATGGGGTGATAATTTTTGGATTCGAAAATAGGTAAGGATGTTGACATACCAAGGATGACCTAAGCTTATGGTGAAGAGGTGTTCATCTAGAAGGTCATGATTTACCGGTGAATCAAGCACACTAGTGGGAAATTCATAAATGAACTCAGCAAGGGATAAACCTTTCTTACTATTGGATGTAAAAAATTTGATATCAAATTTTGGAAGGATAATGATCCGATGGGCATAATTTCCATTGATGATCGATCGACTCAATAGTAAGGCCATGGGGTTGGAATCAGTCCCAACTTTGGTGGTACAAGTAATTATATATTGACAAATATTTTGAAAAGATAACACAACAACCAACGCAATATTTTATTCATGGGAATAGGACACAGGGGGAACATTAATATTATTACTAAAATAATAGATGACATGATCATCTCCAAAACAATATTCTTGTATTATGTCCTTGGTGACCGAATAGGTGGAAGCTAAGATATACAAGATGAATTCATTTTCCAATTTAGGTGGACTTATCAGAGGGGAAGAAGTGGGATCATGTTTTAGGTCATCATAATATTTTTTACCTTGGTCATTCCAAATGAATGAAATTTTATATCAAAGGATTCTAAGAAACCCATGAGAAGTGGTGGCATAGTCATGAAAAAACTGATCAAGAAATTTTTCTTTGCCTTGGAGGCTTTGCAAATGGAAATGGGTGCGAGCCTGAGGAAGTCTGTGAGTGGCTTGAAATTTGAGAGGGTCAAGAGTGATATCATCTTTGGACATAATGAAGCCCAAAATTTGACTAATAGTAACATAAAAAACACACTTAAGAGGATTGATTCGAATGTTATACTTGCAACATCAAAGGAAGATAGTATGCAAATCATGAATTTGTTGTGACCGAGGCTTAGAACGAGCGGTGAGATCATATAAATATGCAAGGATAATATGAACTAGGTTGTGAAAAAAATAGGACATGGTAGGTTGAATAGTGGCTCCAACATTTTTTAAACCCAATGGAATAACCCTATATGGAAAAGTTCCCCATAGACTAGTGAAGTAGGTCTCAAAGTGTATCAACATAACATATACATATCTGGTTATATCCAAAGAATCCATCCATAAATGAAATAACCTCATGCCCCACGCACTCATCCATTATTTTTGTCGATGAAAGCTGTGGGAGAGCTATCTTTGGGACAATATTTTCTCAAATTGTGAAATTTCATGCATACATTATTGGTGACTTGTTTCTTTAGGAAGGAAATGGGATTGGAAAATGGAACCATCCCACTTGAGCTTATTGATTTCGGCTTTGAAAACCTAATGTTTGGAAGGATGGATATTTCTTTGTTTTTTCAGACAGGAATGGAATCAGGCCATTTGTTGATATGGTGTTTAACAATGGAGGGATCAAGTCAAGGAATCTCAGAATAATATGACACGAAAAAATCAGGGAATTATTTGAATAACTTAGCATAAGAATCAATTTCTTTCAGGGTGAATTGTTCCCTCAAGGTGATATTTTATTTGATCCTTGGTTTATTCAAAATGTTAATTTTTATGGTAGGGGAGATGTTAGCCATATTTGCTTCTTCGAAAGCATCTGGTGTAGGAATGGGATTTCTAAACCAATCGACCTCACCTTGAATGAAGTCGTTGGACTCCACAACATACTGATCATGGGTTTGCTACGGAAGGAAGTACGCATAATGGTGCATATCATCCCAGGGATAGTCAGGCATGGTCATAGCTTCCATAATTTCTTCATCATAATGGAATATGGGGGAACTGGAGGACGAAGGACCACATTATGAGGATCTACCTGAAGCATCTTCATGGGAGACAAGGTTCACATGTGCATCGTTAAAAACAAGAGATGTGTGACTAGTAGATGAGACATCTACCAATTTTGAGAGAAAAGTGTTTGCGAAATAAGGTCTATATAATCAAAATAGTAAAACTCCAAGAGATTCATAATATTTTGATTTCATGGATGAAGACAGGTAGACAATAGGGGTGAAACTATCCTTCATCTTGACATTAGTAGGAGGGGTCACGATGGGTGGTTGATATACCTCATGTTTGGGCATCATATTGGGACCAAAAACCATAATTATAGGGAAGGTATCATACTGTGAAATCTAACTCGTGAAAGACTTGAAGTGTATCATTGAAGTCTTTGAGATGGGGAAAGTGATGGGAATAATTGCCATAGTTATCACAAAAACCACAAGGGTGATTCATGCGTAAGGATTTTTTATTCTTAGTTGACTTAGGTAAGGTGACTTGGACCTCAGGAGTATTAGAGTCAGGAAAGTTATCAGATACCAATTTTTTTATATGAGGGAGCTCAGGACAATTATTGGTGTCATACCCAAAAACATCATGCAAAGCGCATGGAGGAGTAATATTTGGTGGCTTAGGAGGAGATGGAGTTTTTTGGGGTGCTTTGTCTTTGGATCCCTTTTTCTGGGATTTTCCCTCCTCAAAAGAAGCTTTTGCAAAGGAGTTAATTCATGTTGAGGTTGCTGTGGAACTAAAGAAAATTAAGGGGTAGTAATAATAGGTTGAATCGAGGTTAAATTTTTGTAAGGTTTGAGTCGATTAGGAGGATTTTTTATGTGAGGATCAATGTACCAGACTCGAATCCCCAAGGTAATATTTCGAAGACTCAACATAGCCATAATAGGGGTATAAATTATTCCTGGTGGTAGGAACATGAAAGGTATTTGACTAGAAGGGTAATGACCTATTGGAACTCCCCCCAAATGATAAATACCTAGGGGAACGATTATGGGTTGGAAAGGACAAGGAGAGATACTAGTAGAAGGAAATGGGCATGGAGGAATTGTACCTAAATTCTAGGTTGAGTTGGGAGAAGCATGTTGCAAAGGGGTTCGATGAAGGCATGCCATACCAATTGTTGGCAGTCTGTGACGCCTTAAGCAAGCAAACACTAGAAGAGCTAGGCTTCGAAGGGGTAGGCAGTAGACCATAATAAGCACCAAGAAATGTGGAATCTCTATAGACTCCAAAAGATAAATTGGTGGGGGGAATGATAGTATTATTTCTAGTCATCAATGAGATAGTGGACTAAGGGGAATTTTGAGGCTAAGGATCATAGTAATTCAACTAATTGATAATTTCAATATTTCCATTGTGAGGAAAGCACATCTTAAAAATATAGTGAATGCGACAACAGGCGCGACATAGGTGTAGCTACAACCCAAGAGTATATTATAATAACGGGGAATCTATTATCCCAATGTCAATTAATATTTTCTTGTCGAAAATTGTAATTGTAAATTTGTGATATAAGCCAAGGGGCGACATGGGATGATCGTCCCAAGCACGAAGAGTGATGGTGGATGGGGACAAGTTATCTGAACCAAGTTTTAAACACTAGCGACCATTAAACAGGTGGAGGAATATTTTTCTATGATACATCGCTAAAAAAATGGTGTTTCGTATGGAGACTGGTATTTTAAAGGAAACGAATGAAGGGGGGGAATTTTCCAATTTTTCAACATCGAAGACAATAAGATGATGTTCATAGCGATCCATAACACTTAAAGAATATTGTAGATATTTTTGTTGGGATGGGCATGTCTAGAGGACTTCCAGAATTGGCATGGTAGGAGGAGATTGCACCAAGTCATTGACTATGCTATAAGTATGGGTGGCTTTAGAAGAAGAAAATTTTCTATGTAATGGACTTTTGGAGATCTTGGTGGGAACCTCTACCTTAGGTAGAGGGATATGTAAGGTACCATTTGGTGATGATAGAGGCTTAGTGGAAATTTGGGCTTGGGAATCAGTCATTTACTTTATAGGAGGTTTTCTATATTGGCGTGACTCAGTCTGGAGGTTGACTTGTTTGTTATTGACTTCATCAGATTTCATCATAAGGATCGAGTAATCAATGTGACCAAATTTTGAAGGTTGGGGTGTTGCATTACCTTATGCAGGTTGGCTAATTATATATCCCTTATGAGGAAATGGATTGGTAAGCATAGTCGGTTGTGATGAAGAAGGAGGAGGATAGGGTGGAGAAATGGGCTGAGTTCTTGTAGAATAATCCACTTGAGCTTCCCATGCTTCGCACATTTGAGGTAAAATGGGACACTCATTAGAATAATGGCGAAATACACCACAATAGGAAGAAGGTTTATTTGTACGAAGAGCCTTGCTTTTCTTTGATTTTCTACCCTATTGCAAGGTTGTCGAATTAGGTTTGTTTCCCTGAGGGGCATTAGTTGAGATGGATGGTTTTGGTTACCCTTTCCCTTATTGCATCTCTTGGGTTTTGGGGGATTGGTTGCACTCTACTGATCATATACTTGACCTTGAGGAGGAGGTTGATGTTGTGGCAGAGGTGGAGAAGGAATGGGTGGTTGGGGCGCTAGTGTTGGAGGGGCTGGAGCACTAGGCAATGCATATGTATAGTAAGGAGACAGAGAAAAATTAGGATGTACATATGAATCATGAGCCAGCCCTATAATATTTTGATGTGTATGGGCATATGAATATGTCATTCTTGGACTTGGATAAGTGTTTCCATGTTAAGTATTCGGAGGGGGACAAGTGTAAGAGAAGATGGTCCTCCCCTTGGGTTGACAATAACTCATTTGAAATGGAGAATATGGTGTAGGTTGACAGTGTCAATTTTGTCCAATCATATTTTCCATGACATGAGATTCCCCTGGTGCCTTAGTAGCACTAGGATAGGGCATATTGGGAAGGATGGTATAAACATATCTTGATTTTGCATAGATCAAGTCATATTTCAAGGATACTTGCAACACTTCTTCCTTAGACCAAGGGAAGTTGGAGGTGACATATTTACCTGTGGGAGAAAAAATTGATCTAGGGAACCAATCCATATAAACATGGCCTTTGAATTTAAGGGCCCTACACATGATCCTCCTTCTGTATCATTCTTGAACATGGTCAGATAGGCAAGTGGCAGAAGTTTGACAGAAAGAAGTCAATATTTAGATACTAGTGTCATAACGGAGAGGTAACTTCAATTAGGATAGAAAATATTTTGTAAGAGTCATAATAGTGGAATGTGGGGGGGCATGGCTAGTCCACATACCACTTTGTAGCAGCTCAAGTAAGGGTGCGCTAGAAAAGGCATAGACAAGTGGAGTATTCAGCGATAGAATTTGATGAACACCACATATGAAATGAGTGAACATGATTTTTGGAGTCTTCTCCAAGATTTCATTCAAACTTGGGGATGTCTAAAGGAACTTCGGTAGGGACAGTAGGAAAATTGGGGTCATGGAGAAGAGGATCATTCATGAGCTTGCCAAAATCAGGAAGGCGCAAAGCAACCAGATAAGGTAGTAGTGGGAGGTTAGTGACCATACTGATATAGGTTCTTCTTGTTTGGTTACCTTGGTTAGTAACTTGGTTACGACCTTGTTTTCCTGCACCCGCATTAGTGCCTGACATGGTGGTTGTACGAGGTAAGGAAGATACAGAATCAAGAACTAGAAGAATCAGTAGAACTAGAGTCATAATGAGGAGTCAATGGAGGACTAGGAAGATGAACTATAACTCGACGAGAAGGACTAAGGTGTCCTAAAGGAAACTGGGGGCAAAGGCCATGAAGTATCCATGATAAATGCCTAAGGGGCACAATGATGTCAATAAAATGATGACTCAAAGGGCTAAAGGATGAGAGGAGAAAAAGAGTAACAAACAACAAGAAAACACATAGAGCAGTGGTTCTAAGTGTAAACCAACTATATTAAGATGCTAATATATCTCAGGAAAACATGTCCTATCAAAGGAAAATCACCTCTATCCTATAGGTGGTCTAAACCAGAAAATAAGTCCTAAATATATTGTTTCAAATGCCCTTCAAAAAGACGTCTTACTTGAAAGAATATAATCCCCACAAGCAGATTTCCCAAAGAAAGGCGGGGTAGAGAATTCATTGTTGCTATACGTATAGGGCGTTTTCCTATGATTTTTCACCATGATTACCTTTATCCCACGAAGATAGTTGATTATTTAGCTTCTTCATCATCAGCCACTACATGGAATTCCCTACCATGGGTTGGGTGGCCCTGAGAAGAACTGCTCGCATGATGACCTAGCGAAGCCCCCCCTAAATCTGGTTTTTGATGCACTCTAGCTTTGGATCGTGGAGTGGTGAAGGATTTTCAGCTCCCTAATATTTCAACTTCTATGTCTCAATGTAAGTGATTTATGGGTGTTATTGGAAACCTATCCCGTCGATCCTACACCTAACTACACAAATCGTTTGGCCCCGGTGCCCAAGTGGGATTAATCTATGCGTGATAGATTATTATTATGTGGCTTACTTCAAGTCTTAGATTGGCGGTGTTAACTGATCTCACGTTTTCTTAGGGTGTGCATGTGTGTGTGAAAAGTGTGTTAAAATATATGAGTTATTTGAGCATGTTTTATGATGTCGTTATGCTGTTGAAAATAATATGTTGAAAACTATAAATAATTTTATAAATGGACAATAAACAAAATATTTTATCCAAGAGCACCAACCCCACCCAAAAATTCTATCAAACATTTGAATAAGAATTGGAAAAAAATCTATTCAGAGACACAAAATGTACTAACAGATATCATGTCAAAGGGATTGTTATCTAAAAGAACTACTTTGTTGTAGACGGGGCAGAAAAAAACAAAAATGAGAGGTAAAAAATGTTGCAAAGGATAGGAAAGAGGCTCTAAAACCTAGGACACACAAAGGAATCCTAAGGGGGGAAGGAAACACTAAAATCTAAGGGGATTAAAATCATGGACAAACCTTACCTAGAGGGTTGTAAAAAAATGGACGAGACCCTAAAAATTAGCAGTTGAAAATTTTTCTCAGTAAATCTCTTCCTAAAAGTTGGAGGTGTACTCTAAACCTTGGGGGGATTTTCTCCTTCCTCAAAGAGAAAACAATAAGATAAACTAGGCCTAGGGGTGGCTCTGGAAAGAACGAAAACCCTTCTGTATATACACACAACACAGTTGGAAAATCTGAAAATTTTAAAAAAGTGTAGAATGTGGATTCTTGCCTAAAAAGTGAATTGGAATGCAGAAAACGGGTCAAAAAGTTCATTCCATAACACATATAATGGGCCAAAAAGTGTCTTTTTCTCCCAAGACTCTCAATCCACTGATCTCACCTAGATTGTGTCATCTCCTGCTCGTTTGGTACCTGTGACCTATGGAAAGATTTGGAAAACCAAAAAAATCCAAAACAAAATTCATGAAAAATAAAGGAGATCTAAAAATAGAAATTTAGAGGATAAAAATAGTTGAAGAAAGTAATGAAAAACACTGAAATAATAGTCACCACTGATTTGGATTACTACATTAATGAAGTTGTCATTTCTTAGAGTAAATATTTTGGGAAAGTGTACCAAAAACACTTCACATAAGTCACTGGTGACAAGTGACCCCAAAAATGAAATATGGTTGTTTACACTTTAGATATGCAATGCTAAAACAAGAAAACCCTGCAGCCAAAATATTGTATGTGATCCAAAACCTAAAACAACAAGAAATAATTGATGCAATGTGATATTCCCAAATGGGGAAAGCATAAATATTGAACACAATAAAGGAAATAGTAGTGAAAATCATTACATCAACATTGGAGACCAATATGGAGCCATTATATTCATTATACCACCAAAAAATAAGTACAATAAAAATGTGCGAAACTCAAATGATTAAGGCAAACAAGCCTCCCGTGAATACACATGCCAAACATGAAATGTTGCTACATAGCAGAAATGTCAGAGAACAAGTACATCACAGTTTTAGAAGGTACACTGCTACTAGAAATGTACAATAATATAGATCTGCTAATGTATGGCTCATAAAGTGTTGGGAGTGGAGATATAAGCTCCCAAACACATTTCCAAGATAACCCGGGAAGGGTTTCCTGAAATACACAAAATATAGAAAATACAAATATGGCCCTAGGGCTGAATAATCTCTGCAATTGGATATCTGATAGGAGGTGGCTAACATGTTCTCGAAATTTATGAATACTCCACCTATAGATTCTTCAAATGAGAGGTTGATCCCCTCACTGAAAATCTATCTCCCCCAACTAGGGCTCTAAACCCTCTACTGCAACTGCACTCTGAAATAACACAATCCCTTCAGGAAACTGCATTGTAACTGATAGAAGTACCTTATCCTAATGCTAAAAAATGAAATTATGCTCAATAATCTCCCTTAAAAGCCTCCTGGATGAAGGGTTGCTCCCTCCACTGGAAAACAAGCTCAGAAGTTGGGTTTCTCAACCCTCCACTATTGCACCCTGAAACTCAGCACATCTCTCAATATAAATTGCAATGTAGAAGAAATATAGAGCTTGGCTTGATGCCAAAATGTGGAAATTTAGTGCAAATACTTCTCCTGAGTAGGCACTCGAAGTCCCCTGAGGATGAAGGTGGGATTCCCGAACAGGAACACCCTTGTGCTAAACAGCATTGCAATCTTATCTAAACGGCTGAAGAGAGCAACAAGTCATACAGACCATATCAAAATAATAATCCAATCATGCCCTTTATGGTTGCCATCCCCTTATATTCTTGGTAAGATTCCTCACCTTGGGCCCCACTCATTAAAGCCACTACTTCCATGCATGGAATCTCCCTCCAAAACTGCATTATCCTTCAATGAATGCCACTCCTTCCATACCAGCACTGTGATTTGGTCAAAGTTGACCTAGTCTACATGCTCCATCCCCTTTTCACACATAAGGGTCTTCAATCCAGCTCTTTAGGTGACCTCCATTCACACTAGGAGTGTCTTTATTCATACATAAGGAGATGTATGGGTCTCCATACCCTCTTATTCTTATAACTAAGAAGAAAAATAAAAAATTGATATTCCAATTAGATGTGTGCTAATTTAAGAATATTACAATCCTCCCCTCCCAAATTTGCTTCTCCTCAAGAAACTGCAAGGATAGAATTGAAGAGCCTCCTCTCCTCCTCCTGTGGCACCCTCATATGATAAGCTCCTCCAATGAAAAATGGGCTCTCTCGTCAATATGTATTCAAGCTGCTCCTCCCATGTGTATAAGTAAGCCTTTGGTGGTAAATCCAAATGGCTCTCATCATGAAAAGGTGGGATATCCATGGAGACAAGTAATTGTGGTCTAGAGGCCTTCTTGAGGCATGGAATCAGAAATTTATTAGGAACCTTCAATCCCATTTGAAGCTCCAAACCCCAAGCTATCATCCACATAAAGTGTGTCACCCTCCAAAATGGTAACTCATGAAAAAATTCTTCCACCTTTGGCTCCTGGAATGTAGGTGGGTTGGATAAATGAACATGATAGACCAAAAGGCCTATTACGTGTTGTCTCTCTCTCCACTTATGAAAATTGTAGAGTTTTTATTGATATTGGGCTATAATAATGTTTCCCTCAAGGGACAAAAGAACAATTGGATCTCCAAAGACCCCTCCTCTAGTTTCATGAATCTTTCTTGCCGAAACCTTTCCATAAAAATTGAATAGCACATCATCACCATATGGCATCCAAATCAGAAAGATACTGAGTGTTATGTGTCATGTTGGATGGTACCAATGGTTTCTTCAGTGAATACAGTGCATTTTTGCTAACTGTTGTTTCAGTATATCGTGTGGCAAGTTGTCTCTCAACGAATTTCTAGTTGTGCATGTTTTCTCATATACTAGGAAGTAGTAAATGGAATTATATATTAGCTGAGAATAACAAGAATAACGCAACACTTTCCCAAGGCCATTCAAGAAAGGGATTCCTCCATCCCTGATATTGGTCTTGGAAATACCATGAAACCAAAATAGAAGCTTTCCCTCTTGTGGAGAAATCCTTTGTACATATATGGCAAGAGAATACAAATATTTTGTTAGATGAACAATACAAACAAAAATGCCATTCTTACCATGCATTGTGAGTAGGCTAGAAATGAGCTCCATGGATGAGCCTTCCCATGAGAATCCTCTCATAGTGGCCTGAAAAGTGAAGGGATGCATACTCCCCTTGGAACACTCCATAAATATATACATACTCCCAAGTGACAACGTTTTTGGCCTTTGTGATAAGGCTCTTGTCACCTCATGACTCCATTATTTGACATGCCACATGCCAAAGTAATCCACCATAATGCTGCTATATGTGGGAAATTACTTCCTATGTGAAATTACCTCCTGATCCTCCAATTCTGAAGGGTAGTCCCTTTGCACTCTGATTGTGCCATCCTCTTCTTCTAAAATATCATACGAAGTATGGGAGAAAATCAGCTCATAATCTCCTAAGAGTAACCAAAGCAACAATAGCTCTTGTTGCCTCCTCACACTTCCATCATACAAACCATGGAGTGAAAACATAATGATTAACATGAAAAATGCCACATCACCCCAATGTTCTAAACTCCTTGCTGCCATATGATTCAAGTACCATGCCATGTCCCAACCTCTAACACACCCTTTGAAATAGGATATGTCACAGGATGACCAAAATCTTTCAAGAGTAGCCAACGCAACCTTTCCTCCTATTGCCCCGTGTCATGGAACTGCAAGTGGCTCACTAGCCTCTTGCTCATCAACATCACCCATCCAACCAATGGTGAGTTTCTATTGTGATTCCTCACATGGGTATTCCTCCAATGGAGAAAAACATCCTCCTAAACCAAATCACTATCTATACACTTCATGGGATGTTGAAGTGCAGCCTCCTGGAGATATCCATATGAAGACCACTCATTAATGACCAAGTTGACCCCATAAGGATCCAAATATACAGAAGGAAAAATCTTCTCATTGAGCTGTGAAGTGCTTATAAAGAAAAATCCATCATAATAATGGGAGATAACATGTCTCTCCTCAACCATCTTCCTATCCCCTGCTACATATGTAGCATGGTCATTGGAATGCTCCAATAATGGTTGGGTCCCCAACTCATCACTGTTGCTCAATGACAACTTTGTTGATCTCCATGATGGTGCATCTATTGTCTCATGCTCATGCTCAATCCCAAACATATAGTTATGCATTGGATCATTTAGGACAATACTCATCCTATCCTCCAAAAACTTACACTCCAACCCCAAGAGTTGTGTGCAACTCAACAATGACATAATAGGATGAATGTATATCTCCTCCTTGAACTTGTAAAGGGTCCTCTATGCAGTGATATTCTACTGCTCCAAATCGATAGTTTGTCTTGAGCCTAGGTCATGCAATGGCATGTCCCCATAACCTTCCATAAGATGTTCTAAAATAATAGAAAGTGGAAACATTTTCATACCTTGGTTTTTCTTGGGAAAATCTTGTTCTACTACAAGGGTTCTTCCGACTGGTGTGATGAATTCTCCAACTACTACTAATGATGGCTTCTCCTTTATGGCTACACCAGTGCTAGTATAAGTCTCCTCCTCCCTATGCATCTCCTGAATGATGCATGGGACTCTAAATGTCAAGAGATCAAGACCACTTTGCAAAGGTGCAAGTGTTCCTTCTCCTGATGCAAGGAATCCTGTAGCAAGTGGTGGTGGAAGTTTCCTTTCTTCTGGTTTCTTCATATCAAACTTCTTGATCAACCTTTGAGTAAAATATGCATATGCAGTCACTCTTGCATGAATCAAATGGCTTAACCACCAAATGTTTACTTCACCCTCAAGGTGCAGCGCTGCAATCTCAACATCTTCTCTTTATACTACTAGATGTAGCAGGAAGAAATCATCTAAATTAATTCCCTAAGCCCTTGTTGTGCATGTGGATGACCCATCAAATGTAGACAATAGAAATCTATTGTTATTCCTCCTTCTATAGTTGTAAGGTCTCCTTTATTATTTGATCTCAATAAACTGTGGGAGAGTTAGATTCTCCTTGAAATCTCTTGATTGAGATTTGTATTCTACAAGATACTCACTTAGGATCTCATGATATAAGTTTCCTCCATCTCCATGCCTTTATAATCTTCTTCATAAGAAAAGGGCATAGTATATTTCTTTGGAGCTCTATGCAATACCGGTTCTTTCTTCTGCTGATAGGAAGTACATGGACCTTCCTCATCTTGAACCCTGATGAGGTCTCATTGTTTGTCTCCATTCAAATTTTCTTGACCTCCTTGGTGAGGTCCTTCGTAGAACTAAAAAGATATGAGATAAAACTCATTCCTTCCATCATTCTGATCTCTTTCTCCTTCTTCTTATTCTCCTGATAGCATAATGGTTGAGATCCAAAGGCTGAGCCAAGATTATGCTCTAATACCACTATAATATTCCCAAATGGGGAAAGAAACAATATTAAATAAAATAAAGGAAATAACAGTGAAAAACATTACATCAACATTGGAGACCAATATGGATCCATTATATTCTTTATTCAATATCAAATAAGTACAATAAAAATGGGCACAACTAAAATGATTAAGGAAAACAAGCCTCCCATGAATACACATGCCAAACATGAAATGTTGCTACATAGTAGAAATGTCAGAGAACAAGTACAATGCAGTTTTAGAAGTTACAATGCTACTTAAAATTTAAAATAATATAGATCTTCTAATGTATGGCTAATAAAGTTCCCAGAGTGGATATCTAAGCTCCCAAACACATTTCCAAGATAACCCGAGAAGGGTTTCCTGAAATACACAAAATGAAAAAAATACAAATATGGCCCTAGGGATGAATAATCTCTACAACTAGATAGTTGATAGGAGGTGGTTGATCTGATCTAGAAATGTATGAAAATTCCTCCTATAGATACTTCAAATGAGAGGTTGATCCCCTCACTGAAAATATATCTCCCCCAACTAGGGGTCCAAACCCTCTCCTGCAACTGCACTCTAAAATAATGCAATCCCTTCACAAAAATATGTTTTAACTGATAGAAGTACCTTATCATGATGCCAAATGATGAAATCAAGCTCAAGAATCTCCCTGAAAAGACTCCTGGAAGAAGGGTTTCCCCCTCCACTAGAAAAAATCTCAGAAGTTGGGTTTCTCAACCCTCCACTGCTCCACCCTACAACTCATCACATCTCTCAATAGAAACTACATTGTAGAAGAAATATAGAGCTTCGCCCAATGCCAGAATGTGGAAATTTAGTGAAAATTCTTCTTCTGAGTGGGTACTCGAAGTCCCCCGAGGATGATGGTGGGATTCTCGTTCAGGAACACCCTTGTGCTAAACAGCACTGCAATCTTAGCTAAATAGCTGAAGTGAAAAACAAGTCATACAAACCATATAAAAATAATAATCCAATCATGCTGTCTATGGCTACCATCCCGTTCCTTATATGCTTGGTGAGCTTCCTCACCTTGGGCCTCACTCATTAAAGCCACTACTTCCTTGCATGTAATCTCCTTCTGAAACTATGATTTCCCTCAATGAATTCCACTCCTTCCATACCAGCATTGTTGATTTGGTCAAAGTTGACCCATTCTACATGCTTCAACCTCTTTTCACACATACGGGTCTTCAATCCAACTCTTTAGGTGACCTCCATTCACACTAGGAGTGTCTTTATTCCTACATAAGGAGATTTATGGGTCTCCATACCCTCTTATTCTTCTGACTAAGAAGAAAAATAAAAAATTAATATTCAAAATACTTGTGTGCTAATTTAGGAATATTAGAATTGTAATATTCCTAAATTAGCATGTAGCTAATTGGAATATTAAATTTTTATTTTTCTTCTTAGTTAGAAGAATAAGAGGGTAGGGAGACCCATAAATCTACTTAGTAGGAATAAAACCACTCCAAAACTAGAGTCAGTGAAGGATTCCTTCTAAGTTACTCTTCTAGAGGTAAAGGATACAATTGCTAAAATAAAAGGATTCAAAAAATCATTGAAAGCATATATGTTATTGTTGATGAAGAATATGCAGGTACCAAAAGAAAAATTCAAATTGATGATGAAAAATTCCCACCATGATACAAGAAGTAATGGTTAAGAAGAAGGAGATACCCTAGATCAAAGTGTAAGTATGCCATAAAATTATGCATCAAGAAATGTGCAAAAGAATC
Source organism: Pinus albicaulis (assembly GCA_034641835.2). Taxonomy (NCBI): domain Eukaryota; kingdom Viridiplantae; phylum Streptophyta; class Pinopsida; order Pinales; family Pinaceae; genus Pinus; species Pinus albicaulis. The sequence goes on from CM076578.1 coordinate 1,363,824,400, forward strand.
ATCCTAATTCTCAAACCTTAGGAAATAAAGAGGCTCAAATACAAACCAGAAGAAGATTTGTTGGATCATCCTATCACCTAGCTTTATTTTCCACTATTGAACCTCAAAATGCGAATCAAGCAAATAGAGATGAGTGTTGGATTAAGGAAATGAATCAAGAATTCAACTAAATAGAAAGTAACCATACATGGCAAATTGTTCTGAGACATCATAATAAAAGTATAATTGAAACAAAATGGATTTTTAAAAATAAATTGAATGAAAATGGACAAATTTGAAGCAAAGCAAGACTTGTATGAAAAGGTTATGTGCAACAGAAAGGAATAGAATTTGAGGAAATATTTTCTCCTATAGAATGACTTGAAGCCATTCGAATATTCATTTCATTTGCCAATTTTCATAACTTTAAATTATATCAAATGGATGTTAAATTTGTGTATTTAACTGGGGACTTGGAAGAAGAGGTTTATATTGAACAACCTGAAGGTTTCATACTTTAAAATAATAAAAATATCATTTTAAAACTTAATAAGCCATTATATGGGTTAAAACATGCACCTGAAGCTTGGTATTATGATCTTTTTATGTACCTTAAGTAGAAAGGATTCAATAAAGGTCTACATATAGTAATCTACATATAAAATAAGACAAAGATAAACTACTAGTAACAATGGTTTATGTTGATGATATCATATTTAAAAGCAATGTAGACATAATGAGCCAAGGGTTTGCTTCAGCCATGCAATAGGAATTTACAATGTACTTACTTGGTGAACTAACATTATTTATTAGTTTATGGGTACAACAAAATAAAAATTGTATCTTCCTTTCACAAACTGTTGTGTAACCAGCTCCAAAAATAGAAGAAAAGAGATGTAAACGCCTTAGAAATGAGCCACTTCGAGGGGGAAACCTCCAATACGTTACATAAATGAACAATTCTTGGATGATACAATTTACAAAACCTCATTTCTATATATTGGAGTCCATGGGGCCATAATGTAATCCTAGTGGGCCACAATGTAATCCTAGCCGACCTAACAATAATAATTTAAGGGCACAATAATAAAAAAATGGGGGTTACAAGGGTACAATAATAACAATAAGGGGGGCTACACTAACATACTAAGGGGCTGCACTATTAATATATGGACTTAACACAAACCAAATATATTAATCAAACTATGAAAAAATATGGCTTAGAAGATTGAAAAAAAATATGCCCACATATGGTAACAGGTGGTGAGCCCTGGTATTGCACCAAGAGTGATGCAACAACTCCCAGAGTCTAATCTACTTTACTTTATCAACCCAGGGTTCATACAAACTTGGAGATGACTATTATATATACACAGTAGATGCATTCTACTCATGTCATCCTCCTCTTAGTTCTACAAAGGGGTATGACTGCTAGGGTTTCTCCTAGGGAATGAATTTTTTCACACCTCTAAATTAAACTTAAGACTGAAAATAACTCATTATTATTACTCTATCAACAAGAAAGAAACTATTCTAGAGCATGAAGACTCATCTAGCTATTTGCAAGAAAGGAAACCCATAATTAGGCTAATGCAATAAATAAATTTAAACTAACTAGAATTCATAAAGTAAATTGATGAATTGAACTTGTAGAAATGGAAACTAATATAAGCAAACATGATAGGCCAAATGGCCAATAAAAATCTTGCTACTTTATGCTTGACTACTATTCTTAACAATGAATCTATTCATGAGCTAACTATGCTTGTAAATACCTATTTTTGCAGCAAAAGAAGGAGGTGTTGAGGTGGCTTAAGAAGTTCTTGGACTCATGGTTTTAGAGACAAAATTATCTTGGAAGTTGTGTCAAGTTTAGGTGAAGTGAAACAACATTTTTGGGCTGAATAAGTGGTTTACTGGCACTGGTATAGGATCTGCTGTAGGATTTCTTGTAGTGCTACAAGATGTCCTGAAATGCTATAGGAAACAGGCTGAGGATAGTTTGAGGACAAATGGTGAGGAAATGGGTAGGAAAGGTGGATTGAAGGTGACCTACGTGGATGGAAGGTATCCAACCCTTTGGAAATTATGAGAACTTATTTCAAATCCCATCTTGCAACTCCAAGTTGGCTCTCAGTGTTGTGGTGAATATCTCAAAAGAAAAGAGCTAGAGGCAATATTTTTAAAAGTAGGTTGGTGAAGGGTGGAAATTGGAGCTATGGATGTTGGTGGTGTCCTCTTCTGTTTCTCTACTCAAACCTACAAACAAACTACATGTTCATGCATTTATCATTCATAGAACTATGATGAAAATGGTGTAAAAGATGAGTTGAATTTAAGAAAATCTACCTATGCATTTGAAACAGAAAAAATAACTCATCATTCCCAACGTGTTCATGACAAACAAATAATCCTATCTATTATTTCTAATAAATCATAAAATTAAAAAAAAATTGAGCCTATGGTGAATATATTCCTTCCCCAAGCTCCAGTGAAAGAGGTGAGAGAGGAAGGCTTTAACACACAAATTTATAGTTTTATATTCTACTATACTATGAACTACAAGAGCCTAACTATAGTAACATGAAATGGAAGAAAAATAAACACAACAAGATGTAATGTAAGCAAACCAACTACAATATATGAAAAAAATAACTATAATGGTATGGAAAGTAAACGTAAATACACAAGAGATATTGAGCCCAATGGATTGGGTCGTAACCCACAAGCTCAGCTCTCTCAAACTAAATAAGTGAAACGGGAACTGAATACTCATTTTATTGCATAAACACTCTCATTACATAGCACATGAAATTCACAAATGGCTATTACAAGATCTAGGACTACTCTAGCTATCTCTAAAAATCGTATCCTAATGAGCCCATGCTCTGCCCTATTTATCCTAAAGGGTAGATATGAACAGCTCTCGAAAAATTAGGTGATTTTTCCGCTTGGACTTAGAGAGAAGTGGAGCTTTAATTCACTTAATCTTCCACTGTAGTGGAAGCCTTTCATTTTGAGTTGTTGGAGGGAATCTTAAGGATTATTTTCTTGCCTTTAGGACTTAGGGAGGTGGTCAACCCCCTATAATCACTCCCTTTTATCTACTCAGAGCTTTGATTCCAGAATATTCAAGAAAAATGGTATATATTCATGATTATCCTACATTTAAACCATATTAGGCATTCGAAGTATGAAAACCCTTAATCACCATAGACACTAAGAAACCTATGACCATAATGTAATTATATGTGAGAAAGAGACACTAATAAGGACAAAAATGTGACAATTAACCCCTCAAAAGATACCTAATGATGGTGCTCATCATCACCCACCTACCAAATGGTTTCACATCCTCTGAGAAACTTAGTCCTCCTTCCTCGTCTCTTTTAGTGCCTTAGTGGCCCCTCTGACGTTCCAAGGAAGAAGGGAAGAAGTTCCCTTAGGAGGGTAGAATCTAGCATTGTTTCTTTCTTCTTCCCATTATTTGTCTTCCTCGGCTTGTTATTTCCCTTCACTCAGTCCCAGTAGCAAAGGTGGACTGATTTTTAAGCCAAGGCATTAGATCTTCATTGTCTGTAGAGCCCTTTTCTATAATGGTGCCCTCTCTAGGGCATTTCTCAATCTCTCTAGGGTATGATATTCCATGTTCCTGAGACTAAGGGGGGGTTCATTCCATATTATATAACTTTACATTACACATTCCTCCACTAGCACACTAGAAATGTCATCAAAGTGTGCAATGGCCTATGCTTGGGTGTCAAGGTACTTGTCTGCAAGGCTGACATCATTTTCTATCATGAGATGATTTTTAATGAACACCTATGGATGAATAGTTCTACCCTTATGTGTAGAGGCTCTCTTCCTTCTCTTCTCATCACCATTTTTACCTCCTCTACCCTTTCCTCATCATTAACCATCCAAGAGGCTAAGGCCATCAGGTGCATGTCCCCCAACCTAGGGTTAGGGTCCCAAATATTTAAATTATTCAAAACAATATTGTGCATATAAAATTTTTCTAGCTTGGCCTTGTCTCATATGTTGGACTGATTGAAAAATTCAATAAACAACCTATATTTTTGAAAAGAAAATAATCCATGATATGCTAGTGCCATAATATAAAATTGTAGCCATTGTTCATTCAGGTAGATCACATAGGAGTTTGAAGGATGTCTATTCTAAATTGCGTCCATGCACAAATCTACCATAGAGCCAATTTGTTTGTCATTTTGTTGGAGCTTCCTTTTTAACCTTTCATTTTCTTCTTTCTTCAAGCTTCTCCTTTAACATGGTTTTTCTGAGTCTGGCATCAGCTAAATCCCTCCCCATTTCAGTGACTAGAAAAGGTCATTGTTTCTAGTTATGAAGTACATGGGGGTGTTTCTTTTCCTCTTGGCATTCACTAGTGTGCTTAGAGTGGCTAAGGTGGTAGCCACTTCTTTCTCTGATGTTCTTGGTGGTAGGTTAGTCTGTTGGGGATTTTAATATCCCAAAAGGGAGAATGCAGTAATACTGAAACACAATATAAGAACTGCAGCAAATTAAACAATAAATCTAAATACACATTAGAATGCACAGAAATAGCTAAGCCATTTTATTACATAGGAGGTGAAAAGGAAAGTACAACAGTGCTCAAAATATGAGACACCCAAGCCAAAGGGATGGCCTGGAATGAACCTGCAATGATCCCAGAAGAGGGAATGTGTAATTGTTGACCTACTGTAAGGAAAACTACATTGTCCCTGCTGCAACTGTTGGGACTACAACTGCCTGAAAGATAGAAAGTCAGATCTAGGTAGAATGGGAGCTCTGATGATGATGAAAATGTAGATTAGCGCTCAATTATGGATTCCCAAGATAAGCTAGAAAGGGTTTCTCAGATCTGTCAATCTAAGAAAACCACCCTCTTAGGGCTCCACATATATGCTACTGGGAATGAAAATCTGAAGATATATCTGATGATATGATGGCTGCAATGATGTACAATTAGATCTATGCAAGAAGGACTGATCCCCTCTCTAGATCCTTGGGATAAAATATCAATATCTAGCTCCTCCAATATCCTCCACTGAAAATATCTACTAGATGAACAACAACTTCAGAAAATGGTGCTGTTAGAGAGGGAGGCTTAATAGCCTACTACTAGATATGTCAAATCAGCTCCTGAATGATGGAACCAATAGATCTAATGTTAGGAGATTATCCCTCATAGGATTTCCAACTGAAATATTGGAAATTTCCTTCCTCCAATAGATCTACAAGACTAGACTGTGAAATCCTTGAAGGGACTGCTATTGCATGGAGGAAAAATCCAATGGTCTAAATGTTGGATGTATATCTGCTGCTCTTGAAAGGCTGGATGTGAAGAACAAAGTGTTAGGATGAATCCTCCAACGATTTCCTAGATTAATGCTAGAAACAACCTCTTGAAGATAGCATCAATGCCTAATAAGGAATGAAGAAAAGCCATCTTTTAAGAGCTACTCAGTGAAAGAGGTGGGATTCCCGCTTGGGAACACCTTGTGCTAAACATCACTGCAAACTCTGCTAAACATCCCAAGCCTGCATAGAAATGTCCTAAGAAAAATCTAGATCTAAACATATCAAGAAATGAATAATCCAAATCATGCCTTCCATTGGGCCTTCACCTTCATTATATAGATATGAACCTTCCATAGCCTAGGCCCACTACAAAAATGTGTTGTACATGTGGACATAAGTCTCCATGGTTGACTGTGTTGTTTCTCCATGTCCTCCATCATGTTCACATCGGGTGATAATCCTCTCCATCATGTGTGCATTAAATGCATCACTTCCTCCACTATCTTATCATAAGTGCTTTATGTTCTTCTTTGAATGCACTATGATCTCACTTGACCTTATCAAATATCCTAATGATTTTTCATTTAAGATCAATGATCTTATTTTACTGTTTCATCCTCTATAATCTCTCTCATAAATGTGACATGATCTCCATTAATGGAGCTGCACCACTACTCCATGATTTTAGATCTAGATCTAAAATATCCACATACACACATAAAAAGTGGATTTTATTCATCTTTGAAGTTTGTGGGTCCCTCCAGCCTTTTATTTACCTAATTAATTAAGTTTATTAAGAACTCTAATATTCCAAATATCATGTGAAAATTTGGGAATATTATAGTCCTCCCTAGAAAAATGTTGTTTGTCGTCAAGCAACTGCAAAAGTAGATGCAAAGCCATCCATTCCCTTCCAAATGGCATGCACATAAGGAATTCCTCCTCCATTTTATGCAATGTGTCATGTATCTTTGGTTCCAAAGTTGTCTCTCATAAATGCATGGAAATACCTCCAACTGTATGGTTAGATGTCCTCCTTTCACCATGATGTACCAAGTGACAACCATATGATGTCCAACATCATCATCAATACATGAGATACATAAAATAAGGTGGCTCTTTAAATAAAGGAAAAGCTCCATCTCACAATACATCTTTTCATCCGATGCTTTATGAATTAGATTGAGGATTGCCATGCTCTCATCCTTAGCCTTGTTGGCCTTGTTGGATCCAAGAATCAATCCAACATAATGCAAAAGAAGAAATAGAGATATATCAAACCATATTCTCCCAAAAGTAACCACCGGAGTAAGGCCCTTTGTTGCCATCCTCCATCTCCCCCATGCAATATGGATAAGCCAAACTCCCCCAAAAGTAACCAAAGCAACAAGAGATCTTGCCGCCTTTTCTCCTCCTCATGTGCATCATGGAGTAAAGACATACTGATAGACATGTGGAATGTCACATCATCCCAATACAAGTAAGCACCATTAATACACATCATGAGAGTACCATGCTAAGTTTTAAACAATTTAGAACACATAGACATAGGGGATGTCATGTGATGGAAAAACTCTCTCATGGTCAACCAAAATGAAAATTCCTTCTTTTGCTGCACTCTATCATTGATGCACAAGGCATGAAACAGAAAAATATGATCTATTGGGTGGTAAGCATAATTACCCAAGAGAAGCCAATGCAACCATGCCTCCTTCTTCATTTCATGAGTGTTTTTCAAGGAACGTATAAAAGAAATAGGAGACTTTGGGTAGTGAAAAAACTCTCCCAAGAGCAACCAACGTAACCAAGATTTCTGGCTCATGTCATATATCTACAAGTGGTCATGAAACCCCTTGCTTATCATCCTCACCCAGTCATCCCAATGTCGATGATGAATGATGTATTACATAAGCATGGTATCCTCCCTTTGTAGAGTACCATCCTCCCCAAACTATTGAAGAACTTTTCACTCCATGAAATGTTGAAGTGAACCTCCATTGAGATCTCTTAATGAGACCTTCTCATCAATGGCCCTCCAAAACCAGTGAGGTCCTGGATATACTGCAGGTAGAATTTTCTCTTTGAGCTGTGAGATCCTCATTGAGAAAGTGTCATCTAGAAAGGAGAAAAGATTTTTCATCTCAATATGTCTACCATTTATCATCTTAACATCCATTTCTTTGTGAGTGAAGCTACCTTCAGAATGCTCCAAGAATGATGGGGCTCCTTCTTTATCACTGCTACTAAGTTACAGTGCTATAGATCTGCATGGTAGTACATGTGTTGTCTCAAAGAAAGGCACAATACTGATCTCATCACTAGTCATTGTACTTAGGATCATGCTCATCCCATTTTCTGAAACTCTACACTTCAACTCAGAGGGTTCAATGTAGTCCATCAATGACAAACTGGGATAGCTTTTCATATCCTCCTTGATTTGATCAAGGGTCCTCTGCACTGTGATATGTTTCTGCTTCAAATAAGTATTTTGTTCTAACCCTTGGTTATGCATTGGCCTTGATGGCATGTCCTCATAAGTTTCAATAAGAGCTACATAAACAATATGTGATGAAGATGTATGCATACCTTGGATCAATTTTTGTCTGGGACCCTCTTGCAAGAACAGAAGATTTCCTCCAACCGGGACAATGGTGTCTCCAACTACTGGTAAGGGTGATGACTTCTCTTCTCCAAGTGTACCAACACTGGAATCTTCCTCCTTTTCCTCATGCATCTCCTGAATCATGCATGGGACTCTATGTGTCAAGAGCTCAAGACTATCTTGCAAAGTTGCAAGTGCCTCTTCTTCGGATGTAAGCACTTCTACGGCTAGTGGTGAAAATAGTGACTCCTTGTCCAGAGTGACAATATTGACATCCTCCTTTGTTTCCTTAGGAAATGTCTCTTTGTGGCACATCTTTGTCTTCTTCACATCAAACTTCTTCCTCAACTTGTGAAATAAATATGAATATTTACTCACCTTTGCATGCTCCATGTGACCAAACCACCAATCATTGGCTTCAACATAAAGATGAAGTGCTGCAATTTGGACAACCACTTTTTCAGCCACAGGATGTAGCACAAAAAATTTATCTAACTCTTTCCTCCAAGCCTTAATATTTCTTGACGAAGATGCATAAAATGTAGGCAAATAAAATCTATTGTGACTCTTCCTTCTATTGTTGTTATAGGATATTTTCTCTTCTTTGAGTTCAAAGAGTTCTTGGAGAGATGGACACTTTTTGAAGGCTCTAGGATGTGCTTTGTACTCTTCAAGATATAGACTGAGAGTCTCATGAGTCATAGGTTCTCTTCTTTCTTTATTTCTCTACCCTTCACCTTCTTCAAAGAAAGTGGGCATAGTAGATCTATGAGGAGATCTATGATTCTCTGGTCTTCTTTGTTGTTGATAGGAAGTGCTTGGACCTTCCTCATCAAATATTCTTCTTGGATCCTCCTTTTTCCATTCTTTCTCCATTTGTTTGACCTCTTTGGAGAGATATTGCATGGATTTAAAGAGAGGAGTGGAAAAAATACAATCCTCCTTCATGATATATCTCGTCTATCTGCTTCTTCTTTTGATGCAAAAGATGAAGTGTTCATAAGCTAAGCCAAAGATCATGCTTTGATACCACTGTAATATCCCAAAAGGGAGAATCTAGAAATACTGAAACACAATATAAGAACAACAAAAAAGTAAAAAATAAATCTAAATACACATCAGAATGCACAGAAATAGTTGAGCCATTTTATTATATAGGATTTGAAAAAGCAAGTACAACAGTGCTCAAAATATGAGACACTCAAGCCAAAGGGATCGCCTGGAATGACCTTGCAATAATACCACAAGAGGGAATGTGTAACTGTTGAACTGCTGGAAGGTAGACTGCGTTGTCCCTGCTGCAATTGTTGGAACTACAACTGCCTAAAAGATATAAATTCAGATCTAGGTAGAATGGGAGCTCCGATGATGCTCAAAATGTAGATCAGGTCTCAATGATGGATTCCCAAGATAAACCCGAAATGGTTTCTCAGATCTGTCAATCTAAAAAAACCACCCTCTTAGGGCTCCACATATATGTTTCTTGGAATGCATATCTAAAGACAGATCTAATGATATGATGGCTACAATGATGCATAATCATATCTATGTAAGAAGGGTTGATCCCATCTCTAGATCCTTGGGCTAAAAGCACAAGATATAGCTCCTCCAATCTCCTCCACTAAAAATAGCTGCTAGTTTAACAAAATCTTCAGAAAAATGTGCTGTCAGAGAGGGAGGCTTAATATCATACAGCTAGATATGTCAAATTAGCTCCTGAATGATGGAAATAATAGATATAATGTGAGGAGATGATCCCTCATAGGATTTCCAACTGAAATACTAGAATCTTCCTTCCTCCAATAGATCTATAGGATTGGATTGCGCAATCCTTGAATGGAATGCTGTTGCATGGAGGTAAAACCCAATGGCCTCAATGCTAGATGTAGATCTGATGCTCTTGAAAGGCAGGATGTGAAGAAAAAAGTGATAGGATGAATCCTCCACTGGTTTCCTAGCTAAATGCTAGAAACAACCTTCTGAAGATGGCACCAATGCCTAATAAGGAATGAATAACACCCCTCTTTCATGAGATGCTCAATGAAAGAGGTGGGATTCCCACTTGGGAAAACCCTGTGCTAAACATCACTGCAAACTCTACTAAACATCCCAAGCCTGCATAGAAATTTCCTAAGACGAATCTAGATCTAAACATATCAAGAAATTAATAATCCAAATCATGCCTTCCATTGGGCCTTCACCTTCATTATATAGATATGAGCCTTCCCCACTCCAAAACTACATTGTACATGTGGACATACGTCTCCATGGTTGACTCCATTATTTCTCCATGTCCTCCGTCATGTTCACATGGGGTGAGCACCCTCTCCATAATGTGTGCATTAAATGCATCACTTCCTCCACTATCTTATTATAAGTGCTTTATGATCTTATTTGAATGCACTATGATCTCAGTTGACCTTATCAAAGATCCTCATGATTTTTCATTTAAGATCCATGATCTTGTTTAATTGTTTCATCCTCCATAATCTATCTCATAAATGAGACATGATCTCCATTAATGGAGCTACTCCATTACTCCATGATTTTATATCTAGATCTATAATATCCACATACACACATAAAAAGTTCATTTTATTCATATTTGAGGTTTGTGGGTCCCTCCACCCTTTTATTTTCTTAATTAATTAAGTTTATTAAGAACTCTAATATTCCAAATAACATGTGAAAATTTGGGAATATTACAGGAGAGATATTATTGCCTAGCATGGGGTATAATATCTCTTTCTCCCCTCTCTTTCCTTCCTTTTTTTCTTTTATTTCTTCCTCCTCCTTTTCATTTCCTCCTCTTGTTTCATATATCTCTTTCTCTTCTTCGTTCCCTTCCTCTATTTATAGGGTTTCTGTGTTTTTTCTTTTGTCTCCATTTCCTATTCTTCCTCTAATTCATATAATCCTTTTGTCCCTTCAGTATCCCCTTATTCTTCCTCCATTCCACTCTCTCCAAGACTAGAGGCAATGGTTTGTCCAGTTTATGTACCTATGAATGCTTCCCTATCCATATCTATGAAAGAGGACCAAGATAAATGGGAGTTAAATCTATTTATAGCATATCCTAATATAATTTTGATGAGGACATGGTGAGCTAAGTGTTCGTACTTTATCTCCCTCACCGTCTGGATCATGTCCCTGATTGAGTGTAGGAGGAACTAGGGAATGTTTAGTCTTTGTTCTATAGGGAGATATATTTGGAACCTAAGCTTATGAAATAGTTTGAAGTGGTATCCATAAACCACACCGAGTCTTCCCTCACAGGAAATGTATTTCAATATGTGAAATGCTACTTGATCCCAAGGGTAAGGGAGGCTTTCTCTTCTCACTCCATTGTTGTCCTCAATGAATTCTTCATTTGGAAGAAATAAATTCTTTTTAGCTACAGTGTTGGACACCCTATATTCTCTATTCAACTTGACTCCTAGAGACAAATTGGTCACTCTTCTAATCAATTCAGGTGTTATGGTGATGGCTATACCTCTTACCATAGTGGTGGCCTTATCATCTTCTTATGAGTGTAGGGACATTGTAAACTCTTGAGCCACCTCTTCATCAAAGCCCTTGGGGATCTCAAATAATCCTAGCCACTGATTATTTCTAAAAAAATCAATCAGTTGAGGGTGTAATCTGATTCTCTTGATATATGTGGGTTCTGTTCTATTAAATCCTCCCCCCATTTTATGGTCGTATCAAAGAGATGGCTGGATGTTTTTTTTCTAAACAGTTTGGTAATGTGGGACCTTGGAGATTACAATTTAGTACAAACTCAGATTACCTTGATTCTATTTATTTAATCATCCTCTTAAATCCAGAATTATTGTTGTGATTGTGTCTTATTTTTCATAGAAATAATTCACAACTTAGTGAGGTGAAATCCACTTACCTCTGACCTATGGTGTTTTAATGTTGGGGAGATGGTGGTTTTGGGTGTCAATACCACTTGTGAGTGGCTCTCACTAAAATTTTGATTATTGTATAGCCTTTTGTATAATTTCCTGTAGAATAGGGAGATTTCCTATATCGCGGGTTTGCATGAAACCTTCAAAGAATGAGGAGAATGAGACAAAACACCCCTTTATTACAACTTGAACAAATTTGGAGCGGAGTGGTGACTTGGAATTTGGCACGGGGTTTCCTCTTTTGGACCATTGGTCCCACTCAACTTAATCATTGTCATTTTCCTCGAAATCACCTACATCTCCCCATGATTTCATCCTTAACTTATTTGACTGCCCAGGGGGCCTGCATCACTTCACTTATTATTCACTTTAACTTCACGAGGGTGGCCAAGTTAACTAGCCACCATTTTACTTTTTAACCTCTAATTCTTGACATTAATTCATTTTGGCCAATATGATGCATAGTGAGAGGCTAAAGGGGCATACCTGAGTGTACCTACTATTGAAGAGTTGTAGAAGTTATTTGATGCAGGAAGCTAGAGTTTAGTGAAATCCATCACTGCTTTTTTCCTTTATTGTGTTTTTTTTATGCATATTTTCTGAGTGAGCATTTTATTTATGATTGAGTTGCTTAACACTTTTATTTGTTGGTTCTATTTGCAGGTGTTGCATGGAGGTCCTTAGGCATTGTTGATGGCATCGTCTTACTCTTGGAGTATTTTGGTGGTCCTGTGGAGCCATATACATTAACTTTCTCTCACTTTTTTGGTTTGTTGTGTCATTTATATAATTACTACAGGAAGTGATCAACTTCCTGTAGCAGTCCTAATTCTGCTGCTTGGGAGCTCCATGTTGCTGAAACATGAGGGAAAATAGTGTAGTGATGGAGATATGGAGTGATTGGAGTGATGGAAATATGAGGGTAGAGGTTCCATGTGAAGATGTAGGTGACGTAGCTCATAATGGAAAAAAAGAGGCTTTAGAGAGTGAATACTTAGGCATGGAGTGGAGTAAGTGTTAGGAGTACTAGGTATGGGAAAAAAATTATTTTCCTGCTTTTCTTGAAGGTTAATGTCCTTGAGTGAGCTTCTTTTATATCAGATGACTTTCATGTAGTAGTACAGGATTTCCTGTAGCACAACAGGAAATCATGTAGTAGTCCAGGATTTCCTGTAGCACAACGGGAAATCATGTAGCAGCCTAGGACATCTTGTAGCATTTTCAAAGAGGAAAAAAAATGTGGGATTTTTTCTCACCTGAAGGGAGAAATAGATGGTTGGATGCATTTTGGGGTTACTCATGGAGTGGGTAGGAAGAGGAGAGAGAGGAGGAGGAAATTTTTTTCTCTTTTTTGAAACTTCTCTTTATCTGTAACCTGCAAAACATAAATAAGTGAGTGTATAGGCTTTGTTTTAATATTTTATTTTTCTCTTTTTTTCTTTGTTTTTTCTCTCTGTTTTGAAGATAGGTGGGTTGCCTTCAGATAGGTTTTCAACCCACAAGCCTTCCTTGGGCACCTAAAAGTGGTTTTCACCCAAGGGTATTTTATTTCTTTATTTTTTTCTTTTATTTCTACTCCAGAATCCCCTCATGGAGGTTTTTAACCCGAGATTTGGTCAGGGGTGCCTTAGAGAGGTTTTCACCCATGGCTATTTCTTTTTTTCTTTTTTTTCTAGGAATGGGAGGTGCTGCAAACTATGGAGCTTCCAATGACCTACATCTCCTTGTTTATGGAATAAATAAACTCGTCCCTAGACCGGGGCTTCTTGTACACTTTGAGTCTGTAACCATTGAAAAGCGGTGGGATCCCCTCCTCATTTATGGTTCTGATCTACACAACTCCATTGTCATATATTTTTTCCACTTGTTAAGGTCCCAACCATATTTTCATTAATTTTCCTTTGAAATTCTTGAACCTGGTGTCATAGAGAAACGTACAATGTCCTTCTTGAAATATTTTTTCTTTAATGTGTTCTTCATGCCAAACCTTCCTTTGTAGCTAAATTACATTTGTGTGAAGGAGGGTATACATTCTAAACTCATCCAAACCATTTAATTGCAAAAAAAATTCTTTCTAGACCTTTTTGATATGTATGTCTAACTCAATTTCCATTCTCAAGGTGTTGTACTCAATCTAAATGGAAAGTAAAAATTTCTTCCCATAAACTAAATCATAAGGAGTAAACCCTCTAGTTGTCTTCCAAGTTGTATTGTAAGCCCAAGTGGCTTCCACCAGTCTGTCTGCCCAATATTTTCTATTGTTGCTCACAACCTTGGTGAGGATATTCTGCAAGGCTCTATTTGTTTCTTCCACCTGGACATTTTCTTTAGGATGATAGGCAGTGGAAGTATTGTGCTTTATCTTTTGTCACCTTAGGAGGTTTTCAATGAGATGAGATGCAAATTGAACCCCCTAATTAGTGACTACCTCTTTGAGGTATCCAAACTTGTAAAACACATTCTCTCTCATAAAATCAATTACCTTCTCCTCTTTTGCTACCTTCACATCCCTTGTTTCATGTCACTTGGTCAAGTATTCAGTGTAGAATATAATATACCTATTCTACCCGGATGGAGGATCAATGGGTCTAATGAAGTCCATGCCCCATTTTTCAAATGGCTCTAGAGCCAGTTGAGGGTGCAAATGCATTTCATCCTTCGATGCAGGTCTCCCCATATTTTGGAACTGGTCACATCTACTAGTGTACTTCCTGACATCTTGGTGGAGGGTAGGCCAATAGTAACCTACCTACAAAGCTTTCAAGGTTTCCCTTTTTGTAGAAAATTGGCCTCCACAAGGACTATCATGACATGTCGAGAGGATGTCAAAAACCTCTTCCTCCCTCACACATCTTTTGTGAATTGTTTTAGGACCCAACTTGAAGATATTTCCACCAAACTAGGTGAAAGGGGCACTTTTCTTGATAATCTTTCTCTTCTCCCTAGATGAAAGGTTTGGAGGGAACTTTTCAGCAATCGAGTAGTTAGTTATTTTAGTAAAGCAAGGAGAGACTGCTGACATATAAAATAGGTTTTCATCTAGAATTTGATCATCCACTATCCCCTCCTCATCTACACGCAAAGTTACTCTGGATAAAATTCTCCTTTCTTAGTTTATCAAAAATTGTTAAGTCAAATTGTTGTAATAACAACAACCATATAATGATTCGAGCATTAACATTAGGTTTACTCATTAATTATTTTATGGATGCATGGTTAGTATGTAAAAAGGTCTGGTTATATGCATTTCAATGCACCTTCTCAAATCTTTTCCCAAATTGGAGAGATCGTCCTGGAAATCATCCCCATAAGGTGTCAAATCATTCATGTAGGTTTCGATAGAGTCATGGACTATTTTGAAAAAAATTCTCAGCACTGCTCTTTGGAAAGTAGATGGGGCATTGCACAACACAAAGGGAAGGACTATATAAGTGAAGGTGCCCTAGAGACATTTTAAGGTAGTCTTGTCTTGGTCTTCAGGGATAATTTGGATTTGGTTTTACCCACTAAACTGATTTAGGAAAGAAAAGAACTTCTTCCCTACAAGGTCATCTAGTACTTGATCTATAAATGGCAAGTGGAAATGTTCCTTCTTAGTAGCTTTTTTAAGTTCCTTGTATTCAACACAAATTTGTCATTTTCCATTCTTCTTTGGCACTAGGAGAAGAGGAGACACCCACTCTCTACTTGATATAGGATAGATGAAGCTTGCGTCCAATAATTTATGCAGTTCTTCTTTCACTGTGTCCTTTAGAGTTGGGTTCATCCTCCTTTGGGGTTGGCACACAGTCTTACATACTTCTTTAATGTACATATGATGTGTGCACATCGAGGGACGCACCCCTTTCATGTCTTTGTATTCCCAAGAAAATGCATCAAATTTTTCTTTCAAGAGCTGGCATAGCTACTCTTCTTCTTTGGCTGAGAGGGATGAGTTAATTTTCATAGATTTTGATGGGCCAATTCCATAGCCTTGGTGGTTTCAGAGGTTGAATCAAATGAGTGCAACTCCATCGAATGGTGGCTTTCAGACTCTTGTACTAGGTCATCAATTGGACTGTCATTGAGAGGTTGGTTCTGAATGATGTGGTCAATGAGCTCATCCTCATCAAGTTTCCCTCCTCTAATAATAACATCTATGGTACAAATGGGGTAGGGCATGGTGTTGTATACTTCATATTATTCTTCTTCATCCTCCAACCACAAAGGTATGTCATGTTCAATGGAAGGTTGGGCATGAGCATATAACACCATATATTTAGCCAAGGGCCCATTATTTGTAGTAATGTTTCCAGCCCGACAACTAATATCATCATCAGCAATGGCTAACCAAGATCTTCCTAAAATGAGAGGATATCCACTAAACTTGGATTTGGCTAGAGGACCATGAAATCTGTAGGGTACTCCCAAGAGTCAATTGAAACCATAACATCCTCAACAATTCCTTATGAAGCTACTATGGAATGGTCTACAAGTTGTAGAACCATTGTGGTTTTCCTCAAAGTCCCTTCGAGGTTGATTTTAACCATATTTTATTTTTTCATTAAATTTATGGCAGCCTCAATATCAATCAGAGTCTTGGGACTATGACACAATTGATGTGTACAACTACTACTAGGTTACCAGGGTCCAGGTATGTCAGGAAGATCACCCTCCCCAACATTAAGTCGAACATTTGTCCCAGTACATTGATGGTGGGGGTATATTTCTTCTTTCTCTAAGGTTTATTAAATAAAATTTCCTTGATGAGCCTATTGTAAATAGGAACATCCTTAATGGCCTGGAGAAGGGGTATTTTCACACCCAAAATTTTCAGTTCTTCCAGAAGTTCAGTCTCATCTGGGGTGTGCTGACTAGAGTGGATCAAGCGCTCAGGAAAAAGAGGTTGTTGGATCTAAGCATTACTCTCTTCTTTTTCCTCTTGAACCTCTACAGGTGGAGGATTATTTTCTGGGATTACTCTTCCCCACCTGAGATTTATCTCATGTATCTCCACAAAATAAGCTGGATAAGATGTCTCTCCATTGTAAACATGTTGTGTCTGCTTGTTGTTTGGGTTTGGATTGAGTTGGGCAAGCATCTGAGGTAGCTTAGGTGGGGCATAATGGGTGATTTTAGATTGAGGTTTGGGTAGAGGCAGTAAAGTAGGTGGTTGATTATGTTGGGGCCTCCACCCTTGTGATGGGTTCCTCCACTGAGGCTGTTGCGGAACATATTGTTGGAATGGTTGGTTCACACGACGAGGGTGATATGGAGAGTTGTAAGGCCAAGTAGGAGGTGTAGGCCATGTTGGAGGAGTGTTGGTGTACTGAAACTGAATAGGTGCATTATGATTGGTATGATAGTAGATTTAAGGGTCACCTTGCATACCCTACTGATATGACCTAGGCCCTTGGGGCATTCTCTGATTTATGAAACAGAGTTTCTCGGGTCGTACTTCCCCACCTTGATATATGACTTTGAGCCTAGTTAAGGAGGTAAACTTATATGTGTCATGATTCTCTTCAAATACTAAGAAAACCTATATGACATTTAGTGGAAATTCATTTTGAGGGTGTTTTATATCACATCTAGGGAAGAATATAGCCAAGACCCTTTCTTATTCCTCTTGCTTCATCTTGTTCTCCATTGTGTCCATTTGCAAAGAAAATGTGTGCATCATCTCACTTTTTAATTCCTCCAACATATTTCCAATATCACGCTTGATCAAGGTGGAAGAGGAAAGGGTATTTGTCATGCTTTAGCTAGCTCTACCATTCTACCTAGATGCCTTGGAGTGGTTCCTAAAGACGATTTTAATTTCCTCATAAGGAATTTGGCAGATATCTCCTCTTGATAACCGGTTAAGGGCTTCTATCACCTCTTCCAAAATCCCTTGGAGAAGTACCAGTTTAAGTGATTCGGGATCAAGGGTGCAGTTGGCTCATTTATAGTTTAGTTGTAATCTTTCTACATAAGCTTATAGGGATTCATCAGGTCCTAGAGTCATCCTAAATATTTCCTCTTTGGTTTCTTCAGATCTATAGTGGTCCATGTATTTTTTGTTAAAGGAATCTTGCATCTATGCCTAGGTAGTGATGTTTTTCCTAGGAAAACCCATGAACCAATGCAAGGCTGCATCCTTGAGGGTGGATGGGAACAGTTTCAACTTTTGGTCATTTGAGGCATAGTCATAGGTTCAGTAGACAACAAAAAATTTGAACATGAAGATGCCAGGATCCTTACAGATAACTCCATGGAAATGTGGAAGCGCTGAGGGATTAGTGCTCTTCATCTTAGTTTCTCATCTATTTCCCTAATGGGAAAGACTCCTTGGTTCCCAGTATCATCCATGGCTTGAATTTTTGAAGTAGGTTCCTCAGGTGAAGAAAGTTCTTCTTTTTCTCCATTAGGTTCTTCAAAGTTTTCAATTCACTCACCTATGGTGTGTTCAACCTCACAGTCACTGAGGAAGAGTGAAGGGAAAATATGTGGGTATGTGCGGGTTTTTGGTAAAAAAATTCCTTGGTTATCCCTAATCCTATGAGGCATGAAAGTCAAATTGGTTTTTAATTTTTCAATATTTTGGAACTGAATGTAAAATAAAAGCAAATAATTCTAAAACAGAATCAAAGCATCTATTTACACATCTCCCAAGAAACAACGCCAAAAAGTGGTGAGCCTTGGTATTGCACCAAGAGTGCTGCAACTCCCATAGGCTACTCTACTTTAGTTTATCAACCCGAGGTTCGTACAAACTTGGAGGCGACAGTGATATATACACAGTAGATGCATTCTACTCATGCCATCCTCTTCTCAATTCTACGAAGGGTTGTCACTACTAGGTTTCTCCTAGGGAATGAAGTTTGTCACACTTTTGAATGAAACCTAAGACTAAAAATAACTCCTGATTATTACTCCATCAACAAGAAATAAACTATTCTAGAGCATAAAGACTCATCTAGCTATTTGCAAGAAAGGAAATCCACAATTAGGCTAATGCAAGAAATATAGTTGAGATAAGTGGAATTTATAAAGTAAATTACGAAATTGAAGTTGCAAAAAGGGAAAAGAATCTAAGCACACATGTTGGACCAAATGTATAGTGAAACTCTAGCTACTTTATGCTTGACTGCTATGCTTAACAATGCATATATTCATGAACTAACTATGCTTGTAAATTGTTTTTTGGTAGCAAATGAAGGAGGTGCTGAGGTGGTTTAAGAATTTCTTGGACTCATGGTTTCAAAGTTGAAGGTATCTTGGAAGTTATGTCAGGTCTAGGTGAAGTGAAACATGGATTTTGGGCTGAAGAAGTGGTTGACTAGCGCTGCTACAGGGTTTCCTGTAATGCTACAAGATGTCGTGAAATGCTACAGGAAATCATCCGAGGGTAGTTTGAGGCCAGCAATGGTGATGAAAGGGGTATGAAAGGTGGATTAATGGTGGACGTGGTTGGATGGAAGGTATCCAACCCTTTGGCCAATCTCAACACTTCTTTCAAATCCATTCTTGCACCTCCAAGGTGGATCTCAGTGTTGTGGTGAAGATATAAAAAAAACAGAGATGAAGGCTATTTTGTTCAAAGTAGGTTGGTGAAGGGTGGAAATTGGAGCTAGGGATGTTGGTAGAGTCCTCTTATACTGCTCTATTCAAACCTGCAAGACACACACAAGACAACTATTTTTTCATGCATTTACCATTGACATATCTATGATGAAAATGGTGGAAAATATGAGCTGAATTTAAGAAAACCTACCTATGGATTTGAAATAGAAAACTAACTCAAAATTCACAACATGTTCATGATAAAGAAATCATCATATCTATTATTTCCAAGAAACCATAAAATGAAAGAAATTTTGGGCTTATGGTGAAGATCTTCCCTCTTCAAGCTCCAATGAAAGAGGTGAGAGAGGGAGGCTTTAACACACATTTTTGGAGTTTTATATGCTATTGTACTATGAACTACAAGATCCTAACTATATTAACATGAAAACAAACCAAGTTAAATGCAACAAGATTAAATGTAAGAAAAATAACTACAATACACGAAATAAACTACCTATAATGGTATGGAAAGTAAACACAAATACACAAGAGATACTGAGGCCAATGGATTCAGCTCTAATGCACAATATGAGCACTCTGAAACTAAATCAGTGAAGGAGGAATTGAATACTCATTTTATTTCATAAACAATCTCATTACATAGCACATGAAAGTCACAAATTTCTATTACAAGATCTAGGAGTACTCTTTCTATCTCTAAAAATCGAATTCTAATGAGCTCTTTCTCTACCCTATTTATCCTAAAGGGTGGCTACGAACAACTCCCTAAAAAGTAGGTTATTTATCCACTTGAAGTTCGAGAGAAGTGGATCTTTAATTAACTTAATCTTCCACTTGCTTGTCTACCTTTGATTTCAAGTTGTTGGAGGGAATCTTTAGGATCCTTTGGTTGCCTTTAGGAGTTAAGGAGGTGGCCAACCCCCCTATAATCACTCCTTTATGTCTATTTCGAGCTTTGATTGCACAATCTTCTAAAAAATGGCATATCTTCGTGATTATCCTTAATTTAGACCATATTATGCAATCAAAGTATGAAAACCCTTAATCATCATCTACACTAAGAAACATATGACCATAATGCAATTAAATGTGATAAAGAGAGACTAATAAGGCTAAAAAGGTGACAATTAACCCCTCAAAAGATACCTAATGATGGTGCTCATCAACAAGAGGTAGCCTCATCAAAGAAGATGACTCTCCAACTGTTAACTAACCTGAATATAGGCCCATGAATGGAAACCTACTTTATCTTAAGGTACAATACCAAACATTATGCATGAAGTTGGTATAATTTTATGATTTCAATCAAATCCTAAAGAAACGCATCTCAAGGAAATCAATAAGATATTCAATTATTTGTAGGGAACTCGAGATATTTGACTATGGTACCCCAAGAACATAGATTTTTCACTTCATGGTTATACAGATGCATACTGGGCTAGTAGTGTTGATTATCACAAAAGTACTAGTGGAGGAGCATTTGATTTGGGACCACACCTAGCTTCTTGGTTCAGTAAGAAGCATTTTTTTATTTCTTTATCAAATGTTGAAGAAGAATATATTGTAGTTGTTTATTGTTGCACTCAACTTTTTATGGATGGCTCTAAAATTATAGGATATCCAAGTCATTTGTCCTAAACCTATAACTATTATTTATGATAACACACGTTCCATTAATATTTATAAAAGCATGTCATGCAATCTAATACCAAACACATTCCAATAAAATATCACTTTCTTAGAGAGAAAGTCCTATAACATAACATCAAATTAGAATTTTTTCCTTTTAAGGAACAATTCATTGACATTTTCTCCAAAACTCTTCCTCGTGACCCACTTTAATACCTTTACCAAATATTAGGCATGATCTCTACCTCTTCCATCTCCTAAACCAAGGATATGATCTCAAGGGGAGCCTTATATTTAAAAATAATATTTCAAATTACTTTGGTTGGTGTGAAAATTTTACGAGGAGCATCACATGTGCTTTCAACAAATCATTGTTGACATTATGATTATGATTGTTGCATTTGATATTGGAAATGGCATAGGTTCAAGGGGAGAATCACCTATATGGTTCATTATCGGTTCATGATCCTGAATGGTCATGAAAATTTTGTTTCCACTATGTGAGTGTTGTTGATTGATCTTCTTACTCTGTATAATGATTGGAAAAATGGTTTGTTCCTTGATATTGTTGCTACATTTCAAAATTTATTTCTACTATTTATGTTATTTTAAAATTCCGTTGCTAAGATATTATTGATGATGGATGGTTCCTAATGATGGATTTTTCTAGCACTCTCTTTATTTATGTACATGATTCTTTTTTTATTGGTAAATGGGTTGATTTTCCATTGACCTGGTTATTCCATTATTGCATTTCTTGATATGTTGATACAAATACTAATTTTGATGACTATTATGATGAATTTAGTCCCCACTTGTGTTAGATATATGGGCATTCTTCTTTGGGAAATGATGCATTCTTCATTCATCCTCGTCTCCTTATTGCATCCATTATATGCATAGGGGAAGCATGGTCACTCAATCCTTTTGCTTCATATTTGCAGCTTAGACTTATCATATCACACATAATAGGGCGATCTCTTCTCTTGGTTATTTCATTTCACTTAATGTCAAATGGGGGGAAACAATTGGTGTGATGCAGAAGGTTTTCATCAAGTCCATAGGGGAATTTTTTTGGAATTTTTGTTCTATGTTGTCCTTGGTGGCAACCATGACTGATAATTATAAGCACTGTATAATTTGGGCAATGGAAAGAGGACAAGAAACTTAGTATTGATCTAGAGAGAAATATTTTATTTCATATAACCA
Organism: Pinus albicaulis; assembly: GCA_034641835.2. Lineage (NCBI taxonomy): Eukaryota > Viridiplantae > Streptophyta > Pinopsida > Pinales > Pinaceae > Pinus > Pinus albicaulis. Next base: position 1,363,846,606 of record CM076578.1, read on the forward strand.
TTATTTCTAGAATCCCTTCACATATATAAATAAGTATGGCTTCATCATCGACAAAGACAAAATATATATTATATATAAAACAATTTGAGGAGGGCCCCAAGAACCTACAAACTAGAATATAAATAGATATCATGTGGAAAAAACTTTTCCTTAAGGTTTGAAAATAGTAGGAAGCGTTATAAGGATCAATGGGCACTACCTAAAGGTTCTACCACAATGTCTTTTATAAACACTAACTACCCTATGTTGAGCTACAGTGAACAGGAAAAAAGCATTAGCTTAGGACTCAAGGTAGGTCCCACATGGAGGTTCTACCCTGTCTCTCTTTATAAACTCAATTCCGCAATATGTTAGCATATATAAATTGGGAGAGAGATATTTAGTGGAGGACTGGAGCAAGCCCCGCCTAGCGAACCTACCCTGGAAATTTTTTCATCCTGTCAGGTTAAAGAGAGGAGGTTGGAGGAATTGTTAGCATAACTTCTCTTCAAAATAGGCTTGTATAATTGGGCTCACATGGTAGGATCAATGGAAGAAATTTAAAAGGAACACATTATGTGGTATAGTGAGCTCTACTTAAAGTCTTAAGCTCAGAGGTTTCCATAATTCCTTTATTCTTCAAGTCAGGCTACAACGAACGAGCTCACATGGAAAAGGTGGATCTCCCTTGATGGTTTCTACTCGGTGAATGTTATAAGCCCATTTTATATCATGTTAGGATCATCCAAATGGTTTCACATGGAAAAGGTAGGTCATTCCCGAAGGCATCTACCTTGTGACCCTTGTGACTTTTCTTTACGTCACGTCGGGCTTTTGTAAATGGGCTCACATGGAAAATGTGGGTCCCACCTAGAAGGCCTACAACTTGAAGGTTGTTTAAATTTTATTTATTCGATGCATCAATATATGATGAGAAAAAATATTTTCAGAGGAGTTATGATGGGGAAGATATATATAAGGTAATTCAACTCTTTCAGTGGATATGCACAGACAGTCGAGAATCCTTTGAGACATAAGGTAAAAGACACTATTGTGACAGTTGGATAAAGGGTTGAATGGATATTAGGTAATATGTTTCAAATTCTTACTCACCTATATTATGGGGACCTACATTGATTTGGGCTTATACTAGTGTAATCCATAGGTTGAAGGAAGCATCAATCTATTAGAAATATGGGCACTATGAGTGTTTTTATCATTAAATTTGGCACGTGGGTTCATATTTACTTGGTCACATATTCTCAATGGTTCTTTTGTCTGTGATAATAATAAACCAATGGGTCTTACCTTAGTATCTTTGAATAAAATACCTATAAAAGAAGGAGTTATGGATGCCATTAGAGGTGCACATTCATTGGGTGCTTTCACTATTACATAGGTGCACTTGAAGGAGATGACTTGGTGATATAAATAGGCCTTATACTCTAATGATGAATTGAAGTGTTGAGAAATATATTTGTATTGCAGGGATATTTGAATTTTTTCTCATGAATTTTCCTTAATATTACATACTGATTCTTCTTTTTTATCACGGAGGGTGTGGTTCATTTATTGTTATTGTTTATAACATGACAGATAAAAAATTAGGAAGGCATGCCATAGTTTCTCCTTAGTGTGTTGAATCATTATTATGGCTTGTTTATGATTGATGAGATAATGATATATGCTTTATATTTTCTATTATTTTTTCTTATCTCCTATAATTTTTATCTTGATGAGCTATTGATTGATAGCATTTCATTTCTATGGTAAAATATACAAGGATTTGATTTCATGAGTTGGGTATTGAAAATTCCTATGGTTTGTTGAGTATAATGACTCAGAACTTAACTATATGGCTTGAAAAAATATATTTTGATAGTGACATGTATGCTACTTGATATGGTTTAACGGTATTTGTTTTGTATTCATTTTTGCTTCAATGATTCCATAGTTCATTATTCAATGAATTGGTTCTCAGTAATTCAATTGATCAGTGTTTGTTGGTATATTGGTTGAGCTTATTATTGGTGTGGTTCCAGTTTCAAAATAGATGAAAGGTGGCCTGCATGTTTTGTGACATGGGTGGATCTCGTATGAAATATTGCGAAACTTGTTCCACGAAGTGCAGAGGGTTGGAGCCTTTAGTGGAGGTTGTAGTCTCCTATAGGTAGTAGCCTGTGTACTAACAATATTCTACATTAGTACAAGATCGTGATGTTATGAATGAAATTTCATTATAGTAATAGAAGAAGACAAAACTCCAACATCAATTGTTTTTCTCCCACATTGGATTTCCACTAGAAATATAGGTGTCCACTTTTGTTGATGTGATTTGATTCCTGTGGTCTTCTTTTAATGTTGCTTATGGTTATTTGAATAGGATATACCAGTATGATTGGATAATGAATTAATTGATAAAATGAGTTTAAGTGAATTCATAAATTTAATAAATTTTAAATAGGAACGAAATATTGATTCAACCCCCAAAACCCCCCCCCTCTCCCCCGTGTATTTCTAACATCAACTTATGTTTATTTTCAACAACCCATAACTTATAATCCAGGAGGATTTTTTCAGAGACTAATATTCCATTGGAAAGGTATCAACAAGATCTATGCAATCATGTAGTTTATAGAGTAATTTGGATATCATAACTACATCAAATACTAAAATTACTTCAAGTACTTTCAGCTTCACTTAATGGGAACCTATAAGAGATATATTTGTCATATTATTTCATAGAGAGTCATGTTACTTTATCATATATTCACTTTGACATGAATTATGTATTTTGGTCATAAATGACAACACTATATGCAATAATACCCCCCTTTTTCATTAATGGAAACACCATTATGCACTTATGGTCATTTGATGTCAACCAAATCAAAATATCCCCTTGTGAAAATGAAATTTATGCAATCTCTCCATGATCATATGTCTTCCTCTCTCAATTCCATTGTATCAATGTATGCAATCTCTCCCCCTTTGACATCAATTGCAAAGGTTCATGGATATATATTGAAAAATACAATGTTGATGATCCAACATGAGTATCTATCCATAACCTATTCCTAGATGATCCTATGGACCTAAGTGAACCATGATTCCTTCTTGCTACTATGTTGTTATGTAATATTCCTTCTTAGGAATTTCTGCACTATGGACAGTAAAAACGTTATTTTCAGAAAATTACATTATAGAATTGGAAAACAGGACTTGGATCCTTTATACTATTCTTTATAACCCTTACATGAAGAATGGGAACATAAAAAAATCACTCTAGCTATGTTAAACAGATCTCCCCAGCCTAATACATCTCAAAAACACCCAAACCCCATGACTTCACCAAACAAAAATTCTGAAGTTTGTAACAACGTTATTCTATGAGGGTTTTTGCAGAAAAATATGAGTCATAATATATCTCAAGATTAAATTAATCATAGAGCCAAGAAAAATGGAGGTCTAGCCTCTTTTATACAAAATGGAGACAACTCAACAAGGGTTTCATAAGAGAACAAGTACAAAATGATATCTCTACATAAATCACGCAATTTACTATAAATTTGTATTTGATACGGCTGAATAATACATAAGAGCACATAAAAATGGCTGAAGACCCTCCTTACTAGCCTTCCAGGAGAGGAAAAGCCCCCTTCTCCAAGAAACTAGCACAAAATCAAGGGATTTAACCCTACCACAACATCACCTTCAGAAATTACATAGTTTCTGAAAGAGGCTATGTTGTAGGAGTTGGTGACTACTTGACCCCAAGTCTGATGGTGGAAATGTAGCCTAGAATTTTCCTCTTAGATCCCTTCAACAAGCTTAACCAAGAAAGAGAGTGGAACTCCCGCATGAGAATCCCTTGCACCAAACAGTGCAGCAAACCCAACTAAACAATTGAAGCATGCAAGAAGTCATAAGACTCAAACATAGACAAGATTATAAATGACTCTCATGGCTGTCATCCCTTCCTTTTTATTCTTGGTGAGCCTCCTCACCCTGGACCCCACTCATTCATGAGGTTACTTCCTTGGAAAGATTCCTCCATCAAAATGGCATTGTTCCCACTGGTTTTCCCTCTCTTTTAGCAGCACTCTTGATTTGGTCAACAATGATCTAGTCCTCATGCATTGCCTCCTCTCACACCAAAGGTGGCTTTATTTTTTCTACTTACACAAATCCCTTTTCACATGGGGAGTTTTTTATTCCTACTAAAGAGATTTAAGGGTCTCCCTACCCAATTTATTCTTCTAATCTGCAAAACAGAGCAACATATAATATTCCAAATAGTAGCAGCTAATTGGGAATATTGCAGTTCTCCCCTCTCAAAATTTTCTTGTCCTCAAGCAACAACAAAGAAGGTTTTTGTAGGATCTTCTCTCCTTCCCAAGTGACATCCTCATCAGGAATATTCCTCCATCGAATAATATATTCTTTGATCACTCTGTTCCTTAGCTACCTCTCCCGTGTATCCAAGATTGCCTCCGGTTGCAGAAATAGATGGCCTTCATCATCAATAGGTTGGAGGTCCATATTGGCAACTAAATTTTGTCCAATGGCCTTATTTAGGCATGAAACATGAAAGATATTGTGGATCTTGCACCCCTTGGGAAACTCCAACTCATATGCTACTTCCCTAACACGACGGATCACCTTATATGGCCCATAGAAACATGGTTTGATATTTTCAGCCCCCTTCTCTTTCAGTGTAGATTGTTTATAAGTCTGAAGATGAAGATAGACTAAATCATCTAATTCAAACTGTCTCTCTATCTTACCACAGTCTGCATACACTTTTTGTTGATTTTGGGCAGTAGTAATGTTGTCTTTGAGGGCCCGAAGTATGTCATGGCTCTCTTGAATCCATTCCTTTTCTCTGGGAGCCTTTCTTGCTCCAAACATGACATAAAAAAATGAGAGTGCATCATACCCATAGAGAGCTTGGAATGGGGTTATACCAATGGACATATGGTAGGTGGTGTTGTAACAATACTCCCCCAAATGGAGCCAACGTAGTCATGCCCTCTATTGTCTTGAAACATAGTTTCTCAAGCAGCCTTCTATCCACTTGTTCACTATTTCAGTCTGTCCATCGGTTTCTGGATGATAGCTGGTACTCGGTGTCAATTCAGTGCCCACTATTCGAAAAAGTTCTTGCCAAAAGCCACCCATGAAGTGGCTGTCCCGATCACTCACTATGGTCTTTGGGAGACCATGGAGCCTAAACACATCTCTGAAGAGGAGCTCAACTACCTGTGAAGCAGTATAATGTGTAGAAATGGCAAATAAATGTGAATACTTTGTTAGTCTATCAACAACTACAAAGATACAATTCTTACCCTGAACAGTAGGTAGACCGATGATAAAGTCCATGGAGATGCTTTCCCATTTTCTATCCGGAATGGGTAGTGGCTGTAATAATCTGGTAGGATGGGTGTGTTCTCCCTTGTTCTACTGAAAAACTATGCACTCCTTAAAATTTTGGAGTACATCCTCCTTGAGACCCTTCCATGAGAATCTCTCCGTTATGGCCCGGTAAGTCTTTGTGAATCCTTGATGCCCTACAAGTGGGGAATCATGTGATGCTTGTAAGATCTTCTCTTTGAGCTTAGAATTCTTAGCCAAAAATACCCAGTCTCGGTAATAGATGATCTCATCCATCACTCTATACCTCTCATCAGTTGTCACCCCATCAAGTATCTCACATGAAAATTTATCTTTGGAATACTCAACCAACAATTGAGCCTTCCAATCTGCGTCCATGCCCCTTAAGGACAGCACTGTTGGCCTCTTGGATAGAGCATCAACCACTACATTTATCTTCCCTTTGACATACTCTATGTGAAATTCATAAGCTTGGATTTTTCTTACCCATTTTTATTTTCTTTCTTGGAGCTTCTTTTGTTCAAGAAAGAACCTAAGACGGTTATGATCAGTTTTCACCCTAAATTTATCCCCCACCAAGTATTGTCGGAATTTGGCTAAGGCATGTGTAATAGCCAACATTTATTTATCATAGATGGAGTATAGCCTTTAATGTGGTAGCAACTTCCTTCTCTCAAAGGCTATAGGATGCCCTCCTTGCATCAAGACTTCTCCAACCCCTTCACCTGATGCATCAAATTATAGCACAAAAGGTTGAGAGAAACCTAGTAAAACTAATACTAGACAACTACTCATTACCTCTTTGAGCTTATCAAAAGCCCTCTGTGCTATAGGTGTCCAACTGAAAGCTCACCTCTTGGTAAAATATGTAAGTGGTGCTAAAAGTTGAGAGAACCCTTTGAAAAACTTCTGGTAATATGTGCATATACCTACAAACCCCCAAAGCTCTATAACATTCCTTGGCTTAGGCCAATCCTTAATTGCCTGAATATTTTCTTCATGCACTCTTACTCCATCCACTCCAATGATGTGGCCTAAGTAAAGCATATCTGTGAGCTCAAACTCACTTTAGAGAGTTTATCATAGAATTGTTGCTCCTTGAGAATATGCAATACTGTCTCAATATGTTGCAAATGTTCCTCCCATGTGTGGCTGTAAATAATAATATCATCAAAGAAGACCAATACAAACTTTCTCATATGACCACCGAAGATGTGGTCCATGCAAGATTGGAATGTTGTTGGTGCATTGGTCAATCCAAATAGCATGACCAAGAACTCAAAATTCCCATAGTGGCACCTGAACTTTGTTTTGAGGATGTCTTGATCCCTCACCTTGAATTGGTGATACTTGGATCTCAAGTCAATCTTGGATAAATACTTGGATCCTCTTAGTTCATCCATCACCTCATTTCTCCTGGGAATTGGGTATCTATTCTTCATGGTCTTCTTGTTTAGGGTTCTATAGTTGATGCACATCCTTAAGGTGTCATCCTTATTCTTTACCAAGACCACTGAAGATGCAAAAGGGCTAGTGCTAGGCCAGATATGTCCTAGAGCTAATAGCTCTTGGATAGCCCTTTCAATTTCATCCCTATAAGCTTTGGGATGCCTATAAGGGGTGGTAATCACTACTTAAATTCCTTGATCCAAATAAATAGTGTGCTAAAATCGCCGATCAGGAGGTCTCCCCAGTGGAATATCTCCAAATACTATAGAGTACTGGTCCAAGAGAGATTGTACATCTGGATGTACTGGGGAATCCTTGACTCTAGATTCAAATAAATGGAGTCCTACTGCCCATTCTATGTCTCCTCTGCGTAAGTCTGCCTCCATCTTGTGGGTTGAAACAATATGAGGTGGGTAAGTATGTATGCCTTTTATTTAATGATGCTTAACATTCTCCTTTTCTATCCATTCCATTTCTAGACTCTCCCAATCAATGGTGACTCTCCCAAGAGTGATTAGCCATTGGACACCCAATATAACATTGGTGTCAGGAATGTCAACCACAAATAAGTGGTATGTCAAAGTGTAGGTTCCCATAGTGATAGACAGCTCCAGAACATACTTGGCACACTGCATGGTTCTGGCTCCCGAAATTAACACTAAAAATTCTTCAAATTCTTCCATATGGATGCCCCTTTTCTTCACTAGTTGTGAATCAATGAAGTTATGAGTAGCTCCACTATCTGCTAGTACTGATAATACTTGCCCCATAATAGTGCCTCTAACTCTTAAATTTATATATTTAGGGACTCCTCTTAATGTTGCAAGAGCTCCTCTCCTTGTAGAAAAAAAATTTCATGCATCTTCTGTAGATGATACAGTGTTGGCCTTCTCCTTTTCATTAGAAAATATCTCAATATAATGTGCTTTCCCTGCAACACATTCATGGTTTGGCACCCATGGTTTCTAGCAAGTAAGGCAACATTTTTCCTTCCTTAATTTCCTATGGTCATGATCAAGAGGTGTCTTCTTTGGCCATGCGGAAATCTCTTGCTGCAATAATTCTTTTGCCTTGGGAAAAGTATGTTGTAACTCTCTAGCCTTCTCCACAGCTTCTAGGAGTGTAGTTGGTTTAGTGGATTTTGCCAACCCATGAAAAGCTTCAGCCATCCCATCAATAAACATACATACCCTTCTTCTCATAGTGAGGTTGGATAACATTACTAAAAGCTTCAAATATTCAACAATATAATCTTCTAGATCTCCCCTTTGTTTGAGCTTGGTTAGCTCAACAAAGTGGGCCTCTCGATCCCTTGGATCAAATCTCTCTATCAGTCTCTTGGTGAAGACCGAGTATGAAGTGATATGAGCATGTCCAAGTGTAGTTAGCCCATGGAACCACGATTCATGAGCTTCCCACTCCAAGTGCAGTGCAACTATTTTGATAGCCTCTATTTCAGAAACTCTATTAAGATAAAAATAAATATCTAGCTTCTCCACCCAAGCCGTGGTTGTGCACTTGGGTGATCCATCATATGTAGGAAAGAATAAACTTCCCATACTGAATTTTAGGTCTGATTCTTTCATGAATCCTCCCTTCTTTTGGTGATAACAAGTTCTCCTTCCATCCTTGATCCAACAGAACTCTTGAAAGCTCAAGTGTTCTTTGAACCTTTGGGATTGAGATTCATACTGCACAACATAATCACCAAGGGTTTCTTCCTCTCTTTCTTCAAATAGGAATGAGGGAATAGTAGAGCATTGTATAAATGGATGTGCGGCTGATTTTTCCTCCCCATGTGAGGTGTTGGTGCTTGCTTCATGGTGAAACCCTCTAGGGCCTTCCTTATGCCTCATCTCCTTGAGATATCTCGCAATGTTCTGCATGGTCTAAAGAAGAATATTTGAAATTTCCTTCTCCTCCATAGTGTAGATATATTTTCACCACAATCTCATCCAAGAGTAGACCTCTGATACCACTGTAATATTCCTTGTTAGGAATTTCTGCACCATGGACAGTAAAAACGTTGTTTTCAAAAAATTACGTTACAGAATTGGAAAAAAGGACTTGGATTCTTTAGAATATGATTTATAACCCTTACATGCATAATGGGAACATAAAAAAAATCACTCTAGCTATGCTAAATAGATCTCCCCATCCCAATACATCTCAAAAACACCCAAACCCCATGAGTTCACCATACAAAAATTTTGAAGTTTGTAACAACGTTATTCTATGAGGATTTCTGCAGAAAAATATGATTCATAATGGATCTAGAGATTAAATTAATCATAGATCCAAGAAAAATGAAGGTCTAGCCTCTTTTATACAAAATGGAGACAACCCAGCAAGGGTTTCATAAGAGCACAAGTACAAAACGATATCTCTGCATAAAATCACGCAGTTTACTACAAATTTGTATTTGATATGGCTGAATAATACATAAGAACACATAAAAATGGTTGAAGACCCTCCTTACTATCCTTCCAGGAGAGGAAGAGCCCCCTTCTCCAAGAAACTAGCACAAAATCAAGGTATTTAACCCTACCACAACATCACCTTCAGAAATGACGCAGTTTCTACAAGAGACTGTGCTGTAGGAGTTGGTGACTGCTTGACCCCAAGTCTGATGGTGGAAATGTAGCCTAGAATTCTCCTCTAAGATCCCTTCAAAAAGCTGAACCAATAAAGAGAGTGGAACTCCCGCATGAGAATCCCTTGCAATAAACAGTGCAGCAAAGCCAGCTAAATAGTAGAAGCATACAAGAAGTCATAAGACTCAAACATAGACAAGATTCTGAATGACTCTCATTGCTTCCATCCCTTCCTTTTTATTCTTGGTGAGCCTCCTCACCCTGGACCCCACTCATTCATGAGGTTACTTCCTTTCAAATATTCCTCCATCAAAACTGCATTGTTCCCACCTGTTTTCCCTCTCCTTTAGTAGCGTTGTTTATTTGGTCAACAAGGATCTAGTCCTCATGCATTGCCTCCTCTCACACCAAAGGTGGCTTTATTTTGTCTACCTACACAAATCCCTTTTCACATGGGGAATGTTTTATTCCTAATAAAGAGATTTAAGGGTCTCCCTACCCCATTTATTCTTCTAATCTGCAAAACAGAGCAACATATAATATTCCAAATAGAAGCAGCTAATTGGTAATATTACATGTTATTCTAACAGAGTTTGTCAAACCTATAATTTTTCTTATTTTTGATAGTTTATCTTACATTTTCAACTTATTTTGTCACATGTTTCCATTTCATTTCATCTTCCCCAGGGATTAAGAGTCATCCAAGTTATACAATTACATTGAAAAGGTAAACTACCATCATATGCTCAATTTTATATGTGTTTCTTTATGAAATTGGTTTAACTCGACAATATTTACCAAATTATCCATTTTCCAAAGCTAACCTAATATTATGCAGTTGGATCCAAAGTTCTATAGGTTCACATGTGCTAGAGTTAGTCAAAGCATATAAGCAGCTTCAAAGTTGGTTACAAATGGAAGTTCACAAGTTGGGTGTATCTCATTGGTCAAACCTATGGTCAATGCTTCTATGGCACACTATAATATGTAAAATATCAAGTGTCAAGTTCTATAATCAATGTAGTGGGGATTATTAGCAAGTTAGCGAGATATGAGGACGAAATTGAAGTTGATAAGTTGTTAAAGAAGTGTCTTCTCATGATTTGATCTTTCAGTTGTGAATCGCGATTAGAAAAATTCCTATTTCAATTCAAATAATTAGATGCCAATTTCAAATCTAGTTTCTAGGCGGAAACTTCTTAAGTTGTTTAATGTTTAAAAATTATTAAATCGCTTCATTTGCAACCGGAACACAGTTCAAAGATTGTAATTTTTTTTTAATTTTTTTTTGTGAATACTTTATTTACACACTATAAATAATCTAAACTTTTCTCGTGCCATTCATATATTTTTTGTTGGATATTTTACGTTTACGATCTGAGGTTTCAATACCTCGTACTCCTTAGGAAGTTCCCCTAAAGACGTGTGAGAATATTGTAGATGTTTTTACTTCCATTTTATTTCTCTATGCTTGGTATCGAAATTTAAAAAAATATATATTTATATGCTCTATTTCTAGTTAGAATTTACCATTTAGCTTCTAGTCATTTTCCTCTACTTTTCTACAGGTCAAACCACCCGATAAAAGATCAAAAACAACTAAATAATTTATTTTGATTTTCTTTTATAGATTAGTCTCAAATTTATGCTTGATAAGTTATGATCAGTTTTGACTCAAGTATGCACACACTAGTAATATCTTAGGCTCTCAATTCATGTTCCTACTTCCCATTTTTAGATATAAATTTCATCATTTTTGCTTTCTAGAATAGTTTTATTTTCACAAGTACAATAGTGTATATATACTTCCAAATCCTCGTATATTAGAATTGTCTTTAATTCATGGATTAAATTTTCTTTTTAAATCAATTGATTAATATTGTCTTTGAATTCAATAGATTAGATTTGGTTTCAAGCACAGACGATTAAATTTAATTTCAAGGTTCATAAATTGAGAATTGATTTAGTTTCAAAGTCTTATAGATTAGAATTTGCTTTTATGTTTAATAACATAGAATTTCATAAGCTTTCATAATTCAGAATTAGAATAGTTTGTTTTGAATTTCTTTACCTTTCAAGTCTTTCATTTGATGTTTTATTATATATATTATTTTGGAAAGAATGTGTGTGTGTGGTAAGTAATATCTTTTCATAATAGATTTTCATTCTCCAATTTCAATTATTTCCATAGAATAGTTTTCTTTATGATTTAAAGTTGAAAGCTTAGCATATATAGTGCAAGTATACTTCGCAAGTTCATGAACCCTGGATTGATATATTAATGTAATTAATTTAACCAACAATTAAATTACCAAACATTTTTGGTGATGTTGTTGGGGAGGTATACATAGGTGCTCACTTTTAATCTATGATGCCTTTCCATTTACACAACTCTATTTACCAGGAGAAGTAAGATGAGAGGTAAGAACCTATCCACCATGATTGTGGGGTTCTTTCTAATCAAAGTTTTTGCAAAATTCATATCATCATAGTTCGATTCCTTATTTAAATGCATAATTAAAAATTCATATAAAATAATTTGTGATGCATGTATAAATAACGAGATATTAGAGGTAGATTTGTTAGTACAAGACATATGTAATATCCAAAAATAGGGACTGCAGCAATATCTGAAATTTATGCAGGAAAAATAATGCATATCATCTAGATTATAGAAAGAGGCCAATATGGACACCCTTCATTCACATTTACAACAGCGAATCATATGTAAAATGAGGCCCATAAGATGTAGAACAGGAAATAGAAGTATCCAATGGAAGAAAATCCTCAAAAGGAGGTGTTGCAACCATGTATTAAAACTGAAAAGAGCTTGACAATGTTATTTTATTGGCTGCAAAAGCTATAGATTACACTTCAAATCTAGAGCAGATCTATGCATGAAAAGTTAGATCCATATCAAATCCATACACTGTTAGGTCCCTATATCACTAGTATAGTCCCTTATTATTGTTAGTGTAACCCCCTTATTGTTATTATTGAACCCTTGTAACCCCCATTTTGTTATTATTGTGCCCTTAAATTAGTATTGTTAGGTCGGCTAGGATTAACATTGTGGCCCACTAGGATTACATCATGGCCCCATGGACTCCTATATATAGAAAGGAGGTTTTGTAAATTGTATCATCCAAGAATTGTTCATTTATGTAATGTATTGGAGGTTGCCCCCTTGAAGTGGCTTATTTCTAAGGCATTGATATCTCTTTTCTTCTATTTTTGGAGCTGGTTATACAACATTTGGTATCAGAGCTTTGGATTCTAGGGTTTTGCTGCTCCAAATAGGTTATCGTGGAATTTTCGCTATATATTTGCTTCTACGAAGCTCCAGAAGCTGAAATTTTTAGGGTACGAAGCTGAAATCTTGAGGAAGTTTTTCTAAAAATTTCAGAGCTTGGTTCGCAATATTTTCGTAGATATGATCTGTGGAAGTTAGGTCTTTTTTCAGGCTCCTAAACAGGTCATCGTGGCATTTGCGCTATAAAAAAATTTCTACGAAGGTTTAGAATCTGAAATTCATATGGTGCGAAGCTGAAATCCTGAGGAAATTCATCAAAACATTTCAGAGCTTGGTTCACAATATTTTTGGAGATATGATCTGTGGAAGGTAGTGCACATTCAAGCTCCTGAATTTCATCTCAAAGAGGTGATCGTGGGAAAAGTTCAATAGCTCTCTCTTTGGGCATCGTATTGGAGTGCCATAAAAATTGGTTGCAAGTACACAGACTGCCATTTCTTGGCTATTAATTTCAGAGACAAAGGACGAAACAGTGACACGTGGCAAGTCGTACAAGTTCGCTCTAATGAACCAGTCCAAAATTGGGTCATTGTGGGAGATTGGAAATAACTTTGTCTTGAAGAATCCAAATCAAATCATACCTGTGGCATTTGAAAGAAATTTCACAAGACTACTACAACAGTGAATTTCAGATATTGAAGATTCTCAATTACAGAGATAATTCAATTTCAATACAGAGCTCCTAAAAATCAAGTAAAAGGTGTGTATTTTTTTTCCGAATTGCATAAGCCTTGTTTGAAGAATCAAGTTGAATTGATTCCAAGGGAATATTGTAGAATAGATATTAGTATTGGATTCTAAAATGGCCCCTAAAAAGAATTCACCTCCCATTAAGCCTTTAGAAGGCTCTACTGTGACTCATGAAGACGAAGAATGGCAACATGACATATCAAAATTACAAGAGCAAGTGCAACAACAAATTTCGCTCTCGCAAAGAACAACAAAAAATGAAATGGAAGTTTTGAAGAAAGGCATGGAAACTAAGATGGATGGTTTGAAGAGAGGCGTGGAAGCTAATATGAATGGTTTGGAAGCTAAGATGGATGGCATGGAAGTGGGCATGGAAGCTAAGATTGATGACATGGAAGCTAAGATAGATGAAAACATGAAAGACAACATGGAAAACATGAAGAATGATCTAAAAGCATACATGGAAGGCTTGATGACAAGCTTAAAACAAGAAACGATTCCTAATGGCGGAAATATAGTAGAAGGACCTCATGATGAGAACAAAATAAATGTTAATCATGATTTCATAACCTCTAATGTTGGCGGGAAGAACCACCATATTCCAAAAATGGATATGAGCAAGTTTGATGGAAAGGATCCTGTAACATGGATACTACAGATGGAGCAATATTTTGATCTCCATAACGTGCAAAACACACAAAAGGTACGCATTGCAACTTTACATTTAGAACAAATACATTTGTATGGTATCGATGGCTTTGCTCCCGTAAAAAAATTGTCACTTGGTCAATTTTTACGGAGGAAATGATAGCACATTATGAGGATACAAAGAGCAACACCTTCTTTAGCCAATTGATAAATTTCAAACAAAAGGGTTTAGTGGGGCAGCACATTGAGGACTTCCAAAAATTGAATATAAGGGTAACTGATATTCCAGAGGAACACAGGATTGATCTATTCATAGGCACTTTAAAGGATAACATCCAACATGAAGTTCGCGTTTTGGAACCTGATTCATTGGAGAAGGCATTCAGGTTGGCAAGAAAAGTTGAATGTAAAATTATGGCGACAAGGAAGCCTACCACTCAATTCTATAAAGAAGGAAGTGTTGCTACGCCTAGATATCCACAACCTACAAGGTTGACACCACAACAATTGGAAGAAAAAAGAGCAAAAGGGCTTTGCTACAGTTGTGATAGCAAATACACTAAAGGTCATAAGTGTGCTGAGAAGAAATTATGTTACATAGATTGTGAAGAAGAAGAAGAAAATGAACAAGAAGAGGATATACACCAGGAACCACCCCTAGAAGAGGAAGAAATGAATCCGACCATATCGTGTAATGCACTCGCAGGAATTACCACTCCTCAAACTCTCAAGATAGAAGGACATATCAAGAAGAAAAGGGTAATAGTGTTGATTGATTCAGGTAGCACCCATAATTTTATTCATTGTAAGGTAGCCAAGGAATTAAATTGTTTCCTATACCCAAGACCAGAATGTCAAGTGATGGTTTCAAATGGAGGAACTATAAATTGCTTTGGAAAATGCCATAATATCAAGCTAACCATGGGAGAATATGTATTGACTAGTCCAATGCTTTCCATTCCTATGGGAGGTGCTGATGTTGTACTAGGAGTACAATGGTTACAATCTTTGGGGACGGTAGCTTTTAATTTTCAAGAACTCTTCTTGAAATTTTTTTCAGAAGGAAAGGAAGTCGAATTACGAGGTATTGAAGGGAAGCTGGGAAGGATAATAAGCTCTAATGTCATGACAAAGCTTCTAAAGAAAGAACAACGAGGCGTAATTGCACAATTATGCTCACTAGAAGTTCCGACATCAAAATCATCCATTTCTGCAGATCTCCAACAAGTCTTGGACAATCATTCCAAGGTGTTTGAAACTCCCAAAGGACTCCCACCTATTCGTGATCATGATCATGCTATTCATTTGATTCCACGAAGTGTTCCTCCAAACATCAGGCCTTATAGATATCCTTACTTCCAAAAGAGCGAAATTGAACGTATGATTGCAGAAATGTTAGAGGCGGGTATAATTCAACCTAGTCAAAGTTCTTTCTCCGCTCCTGTAGTATTGGTACACAAGAAGGATGGATCATGGCGAATGTGTCCAGATTATAGGGAGCTCAATAAGCTCACCATTAAAGACAAATTTTCCATTCCTGTGATTGATGAATTATTGGATGAATTACATGGAGCAATTTATTTTACCAAGTTGGATCTTCATTCAGGATATCATCAAATTAGAATGAAGACTGAAGATATTCCAAAAATAGCATTTCGAACTCATGAGGGTCATTATGAATTTCTGGTCATGCCTTTTGGTCTTACCAATGCACCTTCTACATTTCAAGGGTTGATGAATTCCATTTTCAAACCCTTCCTTAGAAAATTTGTGCTAGTATTTTTGGATGATATACTAATCTACAGCAGGTCTTGGAAGGATCATGTTGAACATGTTGACAGGGTGCTCAAACTATTGCAGGAGAAACAATTATATGCAAAAAAATCTAAATGTTTCTTTGGAGTACAAGAGGTGGAATATCTGGGTCATATTGTATCTCATGAGGGTGTTAAAGTAGACCCTAACAAAATTAAAGCCATTAAGGAATGGAAAGTCCCCACAACCATAAAGAAGTTACGAGGATTTCTCAGGTTAACAGGGTATTATCGCAAGTTTGTTAAGAATTATGGGAGAATAGTAGCACCTCTAACAACATTATTGAAGAAAGATGCATTTTCATGGACTCCTGAAGCAACTAAGGCCTTTGAACGTCTTAAGAAGGCAATGTGCCATGCACCGGTCTTAGCTACGCCAGACTTCACAAAAACCTTTATTGTGGAATGTGATGCCTCAGGAAATGGAATTGGTGCAGTTTTAATGCAGGAAGGAATACCCATTTCTTTTTAAAGTCGTCCAATCAAAGGAAATTATTTACAGAAACCTATTTATGAGAAGGAAATGTTAGCAATACTACATGCACTAAAGAAATGGAAAAATTACCTAATGGGAAGACACTTCAAGGTAAAAACTGATCATGATAGTCTTAAACACTTTTTGGAACAAATACTATCATCAGAAGAGCAGCAAAAATGGGTCACAAAGATGTTGGGTTATGACTTTGAAATAATCTAAAAAAAAGGAAAGCTTAATGTTGTTGCAGATGCACTCTCAAGAAAGAATGAAGAGGTGGAAGCGTTGCTTTGTGCCATTTCTATTATCCAACCAGATTGGATAACTGAAGCAAGAGATGAATGGAAGAAGGACAAAGATGTATGGACACTCATTCAAAAGTTGCAACAAGATCCTAGTACATCTGATACATTTAGTTGGAAAAATGATTCCTTATGGTACAAAGATCGCTTATATCTTTGCAAGAATTCCCAACTAAAACAAAATATTCTTCTGGAATTGCACACTTCTCCTTTAGGAGGACACTCAGGATTTTTAAAAACTTACCGCAGGGTGAAGAAAGAATTTTTTTGGGATGGCCTTAAATCTGATATTCAAAATTTTGTGGCGGAATGTTTGGTTTGCCAGCAGAATAAAGTGGAAACAATTAAGACCCCAGGACTTCTACAACCTTTATCCATTCCAAGTCAACGTCGGGAGGAGATTTCAATGGATTTTATCACAGGTTTACCTAAGTCCGAAGGAAAGAGTGTCATCATGGTGGTAGTTGATAGACTTACCAAGTATGCACACTTTTTTTCATTATCTCATCCATTTAAAGCAAGTACAGTTGCTACTACATTTATGGACAGAATTCAAAAGCTACATGGAAGCCCAAGGGTTATTGTGAGCGACAGAGATCCCATTTTTACTGGAAATTTTTGGACAGAGTTATTTTCTTGCTTGGGTACTCAATTAGCTCATAGCTCATCTTATCATCCTCAATCTGATGGTCAAACTGAGATAGTAAATAAATGTTTGGAAGGATATCTTCGTTGTTTTGTATCCGATAAACAAACACAATGGGTCAAGTGGTTACCTCTTGCTGAATGGTGGTATAACACTTCCTTCCATACTGCAGCAAAAATGACCCCATTTATGGCACTTTATGGATATCATCCACCATCCATCACATCATATTTAGGAGAAAATTCGAAGGTTCAAGCAGTGGAAGATCACATCAAGCATCAGCAAGAAGTTCTCCAACTCTTAAAGGATAACCTGAATTTGGCACAAAATCGAATGAAACAACAGGCAGATCAACATCGCAGCGAGAGAAGTTTTGATGTAGGAGATTGGGTATTTTTACGGCTACAACCATACAAGCAAATGTCCCTCAAGCAAGCTAAGAAGGATAATAAATTATCGCCAAAGTACTATGGTCCTTACAAGGTGTTGCAAAATATTGGTACTATGGCATACAAATTGGAGCTTCCTGCTTCTTCATGAGTACATCCAATTTTCCATGTTTCATGCTTAAAGAAGGTTATAGGTGAAAATCTTCCAGTTCAAACAATATTGCCAGAACTTGATGAGGAAGGAAAAATCATATTGGAACCTGAAGCGGTCACAGAAACAAGAACTTGACAGCTATGGAATCAATCAATTTCAGAGTATCTCATCAAGTGGAAGAACTTACCCACTGAAGATTCTACATGGGAGGATGAGAATTTTATACAGAAGCACCTAGAGCTACTCAAGCGTTAAGGACAACACTTTTTTGAAGGAGAGGGGCATGTTAGGTCCCTATATTACTAGTATAGTCCCTTATTATTGCTAGTGTAACCCCCTTATTGTTATTATTGTACCCCTGTAACCCCCATATTGTTATTATTGTGCCCTTAAATTATTATTATTAGGTCGGCTAGGATTACATTGTCGCCCACTAGGATTACATCATGGCCCCATGGACTCCTATATATAGAAAGGAGGTTTTGTAAATTGTATCATCCAAGAATTATTCATTTATGTAATGTATTGGAGGTTGCCCCTCGAAGTGGCTTATTTCTAAGGCGTTGATATCTCTTTTCTTCTATTTTTGGAGCTGGTTACACAACATACACTAGAAAGGCTCTTCTTCAAAATCCCCTTGGGGTTTTCAGCAATACATGAAGTACAAGGAGTAGATCTGAGATCTAAAGCTGCAAAAATAGCTAGATATTAAGGAATGTTCAAATCTGATCTGATATGTACAATATAATGATCCTATTCAATGGATCTCAAATGTGAAGGGCAGATCCCCAACACATGAAAATCACTCCTGCAAAAGATGTGCCAAAGTGACCCTGCAACAACACCTATAGAAAAACGCAGATCTAGAAGCAATACTACGCTGTAGGGTTTAAGATATGTTTGGCCACATGCCAATATCTGAAAATGGTTCTCAAGATGTTCAATACTCTCTTGCCAATGGAATAGAAGACTTCTCCACTGAAAAGGAGCACTGAAATGGTCTAGATCTGAGTAGATCTAGCCTCCACTTGCTGCAGCTTTCAAAGACAACCAAACCCTCAACAGGATCTATGTTTTAGTTGGAAGAAGAAGCTTGGAATCAAGCCAGATAGTGGACTATGCAATACAAACTCTCCTAAGAGCTACTCAATGGGAAGAGGTGGGATTCCTAATCAGGAACACCCAATGCTAAACATCATTTGCAATCTAGGCTAAACAGCCAAAGAAAGTAGTATGTCTAAACAGACAATACTTTAGAAATCCAATATCATTCAACAATCTTTTCATGTTGCCATCCTCTTCCTTTTATAAGTTAAGAGCTTCTAAACCCTAAACCACCTTCAATGAAATAGCTTCTTTCACACAAGCCATATCCATCTAAAACTGTGTTATGCCTCATTGATGACCACTCCTCCAAGACAGTGTTGTAGATTTGGTCATGGTTGACCTAGTCAAAACATCCAACCCCTTTCACACCTAAGGGTGCTTTCTTACATAGCCAAGATTTAACCTTTTTCACATTTGGCATTGATTTATTTGTTGTTTGGGAGTTTTATGTCCCTCCTTTATCTTTTTATTCATGAAACAGAAAAATAAAACAAAAATGAATATTCCCATTAGCTTAGGACTAATTGGGAATATTACAACGTAGTTTAATTCCAACATCACCAACCACCCTCTCTATACCATGTAGTGCCACACCACCTTTAATTACATGCATTCCATCATTTTCGGGTAGATCAATACTCCCTGAGGTACAAATATCGAAAATCATACCTAGAGAATCACCAACTTCAACCATTAAAGTTGTTGTAGAAGATCCCACATCCCCAATTGACGAATTCATATTCCTTTATTCAATAGGTGAATAACGCATTGAACAAGAGCTATAAGTACAAATTAAAGAAGGTGAACAAGTGGAAGGAGAAACATTTCTAAAAGAACCATTATTAGATGAATGAAAGTGATTTGTATTTGAAAACTTGAAGGTTTGATGAAATTTGCAAGTTAAATTTTATGTCTCTTAGGAAATTAGGCAAGTTGCAAAAGCACATAGATTAAGTGTTTTAAAATCACTTTGTAACCTAAAAAAAGAGACAGTAATACAATAAAAAGTAACAAAAGACAACAACATTATGAAGAAGTTCACCCCTACTGGGATACATCTCCTGATCTAGCTTTCAATGTTGGGCCTCTTTCATTAAGTGCTCAAATATGTGTTTACATGGATTTCGAGTTCTTAGAATTCAAAAATAATGTCTCCAATGGCTCCAAAACAGTAAAAAAACCCTAGTTGGGCTCTTATTGGGTTGAAATTTCCAAAAAACTGAGGAAGTTATGCTCTGGTGAATTTCTACTGCTAATTGATCTACAAATTGTACTCTCGTGCTAACCATCCTATGAATCCTCCATTTTTAGCACCGTCGAGCGAACAATTCACCTCGCTCTAGTGATATTCACACTAAATTGGGTGGATTTGTTTGCCTACTTCAATTTCTAACTGACTCCCGTGAGCGGATATGATGGGGCCGCATGACATATTTTTCATCGTTGGATTTGATGGGTTTAAATACCTGCACCAACTATTTAACCATATCTACAGCTAAGATTAGGTGGCCGGTGTAACTTTGGTTTCGAGGTCTAAAATCTCCGCACCCAAAATTAACTCCAAATAGAACCATTTAACTGTTGTAATGGTATGTGGTATCGGGGTTTTAAAACCCATGTTGCAACTGTGGTAGAGTATGTATTCACCGAGGCATGGTTGGAGTTAACCCCACATCCTCTGTGCCCTATTCCTACGGTCTCGTAGACGTGGGGTGATCGGGGACCAGGGGTTAACCCTAGCCCCATCCCCCAACTTCCTATCTAATAAAGTTCAAATAGGACATTAGACCATAGATTTTTAAGAACCACCCATGGCAGACCAGTAAGGCTCTATGTTTCTACTCTGCAGGTCACACATTCGAACCTCCAGGAGGCCTGTTGGGCCATTAGCCAAAATTTTCCACACCGTTGGGAGGCCATGTGGCGGGCATCTATTGGCCCACATGGTCTCAATTTATTGGTCTGTGTACATAAGCATCCCACTAATCAAAATGCAATAACAACAAACCAATATGATGAGGACACTTGCGATATGTCATTGGTCCTAAAAATCGAATAAGCCTTCCTAGCCACCCTACCGAGTCAACATATGGACTTCCCATTCAGCGTACTCGACCAACCTGCAAAATATTTTATTTTTTTAGGAAAACGATCAAAATTTGATATTGAGAGCATACAATATCAGTTTTTTGTGATTCAAGTTACATTGGATTCAGGGCGACAAGATATACATTTGGCACTAGTTTCGAGCACTTTTGAACACTTTGAATTTTGAGCACTTTACTAATCCACTGGAACATTACTCTGCACTAGAAGCTTTTGGACCTCTAAAAGCTCATTTTCTTTCAAAAATAATATGAGGGTACACTTCCCCCACCATTCCAATCTCAATCCATTTGGTTTTGCTTGGATTTGTCCCTTTTAGCCCCACACGAAGGTACTCCATGTTCCATTGTTTTGAAGTCCTTGTTTTCCTATCAAGGATGGTGTTTTGTTGTAATTCTTCAAGATATTTAGGATAAATATTCACTTGAAGGAATTTGAACATTCTCTCCTTGATCTTCAATCAAAGGAGGCTCCAAAAATCTCAAATTTGTAACATTAACAGCTGCATAAATTTTCATATATGAAGGAAAATATAACCGAAAGGCATTATTACCAATATTTTCCAAAATTTTAAATAGACCACATCTGATTGGTTTCAATTTTTTACCTTCTCCTTGGAGTCTTCGCTTTCTAATTTGAATCCAAACTTCATCTCCCACTTGAAAACTATGATCCACATGATGCTTATCATGTCTTGTCCTGTAATTGGATTGACTCTTTTCCAACAGTTCCTGAACTGTCTGATGCACAAATTGAACTTGTTTAATAAATATTTTGGCCTTATCTATGTCAATATGTCCATCAATAGAAAAATCTTTCCCAAAGATAAAATATAAAGGATATTTTGGTAAGTATCCCAACCATCCTTCAAATGGCGATGTTTGAGTTGATGAATGCATGGCCCGGTTGTAAGCATGTTGAATGTAGCGCAAATTTTCATCCCAAAACTTAGGATTCTTGCTACAATAACCACGAAGGAGATGTATCACCATTTTTTTCACCACCACTTTTTTTCCATATGTTTACGGATGGAATGTGTTGGGAAAATTAATTTCTTAATAAAAACAACTAATCACCTAATCATTAATTATCAACGAAGGAATGTATTTTTGTTTCAAGGAAATCGGAAAAATATATGCATAGAAAATACCAACACCTAACACCATTTCTACATGATTATGTTATACACTATCAAGCTCATTCGAAAAGAAATAAGACTTGAAAAACAATACTACGTATCAAAAACAGAAAGTAAGTGACAGGAAAATAATTATTCTAATCACACGACTTGAATCAATACTAAATTAAACCACACATTGTTGAATTGTAATTTTAACATATTGCACCCAACATAATTAAAATGTTAATCTAGAATAATAAATTAAATGAAATCTAGAAATTGTAGGAAACAACAAATATGGAAAACGCAGCAAACAACAAATTACTTTTAAAGAAAGGAAATCTACTTTAAAGAAAAATAATTGAAATTCAAAAAAACAAGCACACGACTAAACTAATTGATATGTTCAAAGCAGCACCTCGTCCAAGGTAGTGAGCCCAACTACCCAAGACTCAGATCTACCTTGAGAAATAATTCAGATCATATTACAAGTTACAGATGTAGAACTCAATGGATAGCTTCCTTCATTGAAATATATGAGAGAAATAACTACATCATAATGAAGCTCTTGGCTTTGTCTCAAGTTCAATAATTATTCATCTTGTATTCAAAAATTGTTCATTCATTCATCCAGCAACTATTCATCTATTCATTCCCTCTCTTCGATCTTTGTTTTCATTTAAATACATAGAGAGCAAAGGGAAATTACAACTAAATTGATTACAAAATTATTTACTATTACAATTAGAGATTGTCTACAACAAATTGATCTATAGGATTAGATATAAAATATCATGACTCAGCTAGAACAAGTCGAATCTGGTATTGCAATTGGAAGAATTTGGAAAATAGCCACAACGGAAAATCTGATAAAATCACCTTCAGAGAACCTTCATTTTCTCTCAATCCAAACTGAATTTTGTAAAACTTCTCATCAAAAAATTGAATTGGTTCGTTCTTCACAAAACCCATGTCTCCGATTTTCAGGATTCATCTTCATTGTTTGAAATAGCCAACGAAAAACCGTCACTTTTTATCCCAGCGAATTTATGTGTTAGAATAGTTGGAGATAGAATTTCCAATCTAGAAGAGATCTACGAGGCTAAAAGCATGAGTGAGTTATAACAGATTAATAAACCATATTTGACAAAATCATGCATAATAATTATCAATTTATTAGAAATAAAGGAGAATACGTATTACTTATCCATAAGAGCATAAATTATTATAAAATGGAATTAAATGATAAATTATGATAAATAATGGTAGAAATGGATGAAATAGACTTTAGAAAGTGCTAATAATAATGACAATTTAGTGGCCCAATGGAATGTTGTGTTATTTTTCAATTTGGTTTCCATGAGTCCTCACAAGCTTGACCAAAATTTCCCCACAAAGTGAGAATATCCATCACTAACAATGGATGTGGGCAACCCAAAATGTACCCATACATTTTGAAATAATAACTATGTAGCCTGTTTAGCTCTAACTTGCCTCTTACAAGGCATAAAAATACACATTTTCCTGAACCTATCCACAACTACATAAATATAATCATGACCTCTCCTATACATAGGTAGACCTCCTACAAAATCCATAGAAACACTTTCCCATGGACAGGAAGGTACTGGAAGTGGAGTATACAATTCCAACTTTATATTGCTAGGCTTACTAACATCACCTAAAGAACATCTTCTTACAGATTGTGACACACTTTCAATTATACGAGGCCAGTAACAATACCTCTGTAACTGTGCCACTGTCTTTCCTAGAACAAAATGACCATCAATAATATAACTATATGCTTCCCTTATGTTTTCAATTCTTTATCATTTTGGAATCAATAGCCTACCAAGATTATACAACAAGTTATCATGCACACGATAATCTGATTCCTCTAGTTGGTTACCTTGACACAAAGTTGCATATACATCATTAAAATCATCATGTAAAGCATATTTCTCAACATAACTCTCATGTATGATAGAATTATGCTTAAGAATAATGGATGCACTAACAATTGGTCTAGAAAGCATATCAGCAACCTTGTTATACATACCTTTCTTATACCTTATCACCAAGTAGAATTTTTTTAAGAAACTCATCCATTTGAAGTGCCTCGCTTGTTGGAGCTTCATTTGTGATTGAAAGTATTGAAATGGTTGATGATCAGTGTGAATGATAGTTTCCTTACCCATCATGTAATGTTTCCATTTTGTCACACTTTGCACCAATGCATACAATTCTTTGTCATGTGTAGGATATTTAATCATTGCACCATTAAAAGTTTCATAATGAAAACATATGGGATTACCATGTTGCATCAAGATTGCGCCCATGGAATAATCACTTGCATCAATTTGTATCTCAAGTCTGGAAGTGCAAGTATTGGTGTTGAACTGATTCTCTCTTTCAATCCATCAAAGGCCTTCTAATTTTTTACCACTATTTTCCTCCCCACTGAAAAAACTGATTCACACTTGTGAATTCATGTGATGGAGCTACAATGGAAGAAAAGTTTGAAATAAAATTTCTCCAATATTGGGTTGCTCCCAAGAAACTTCTAACATCTATCACAGTCTTGGGTTTTGTCTAATTAAAAATGACTTCGATCTTTGAGGGATCTATATTCATGTCATCCCCTCGAAAAATATGACCCAACTATACTAAAGAAGTTTTCTCAAATTCACATTTAGACAACTTAAAAAAAAAACAATTTCCTTATTTAATACATCTAATACTTGATTTACATGCATGACATGTTCTTCACGAGACTTGTTGAAAATTAATATGTCATCTAAGTATACTATCACAAAATAATATACAAAAGGCCTTCAAACATGAATATAACAGGAGCATTATGAATCCCAAAGGGAGTAACCAACAACTTAAACAAATGTTTCTTTGTTTTGAAGGTTTTATTCCAATGTCTCCTTCAAAATTCCTAATATGATGATAGCCACTCCACAATTCCAACTTGGTGAAATAAATAACATCTTTCAATTGATAAAGTAAATCATCAGTTATAGGAAGAGGTTAATGATTCTTTACCATAATTTTGTTCAATACCTTGAAATCCACACACATGCGCCATGTACCATCCTTATTTGGAACTAAAACAATAGGTGACCCGCATGGCAATGTGCTTAATCAAATGACCCTTTTATCAAGAAACTCTTGGATTTGTTTCTCAATTTCTGCATTTTCCATGACTGACATCCTATACATTCGAATGTTTGTAAGAGAAAAAACTTGTTGCAATTTTATCTCATGTTGGATCCCTCTTTTAGAAGGTAATACTTTGGGCTCCTGAAAATTCTCATCTGAGTTGTTAACAACCTCAATCAAATTATATTTTAACCTTGCATCACAACCTTGAAAGGCTTCATTCTCAACATCATTTCTGGGTTTGATAATCAAAAGTACAAAATTTTTTCTAGAATTAACAAGCCTCTTAATTTTCCCAGCATTTACAAGTGATAGATTTAGTTTCTTGAGATGTTATCTAATAACGTATGGAATACCATCTTTAAAAAAAATATGCTTATTCTCATGGTGATGAATTATGTTTTTTCTATTATAAATATATGTGCTTCCCAAAACAATACCACATATGTATAATGGAATTACATCAAGCTCTACCTCATCAATGAAGTTTGCAATGATGGCGAATTTCAGTTCGCATGTTCTAATCACTTGCAATTTTGCATTGTCATATACCCAATATAAAGGATAAGGTTTAGGATGAGGAATGGTTTCAAAATTAAATCTCCTCACAATGGTTTCTGAAATGAGATTTTCTTGTGATCCACTATCAAATAAAGTTTATGTTTTGTTATGTTTTGAGATAACTCTGATATGGAAAATATCTATTCTTTCATTATCATTTTGAGTTTAATTGAGGTTACTAGAACAACTAATACTTGAAATAGAGTCCTTACCATTAAAACTCATGGATTAGATATTTTTTTCATCTCTAGAATAAGATCCTAAATCATCTTGTGTGATTATAGTAGTATTTGGCTTTCCTTTGTTGTTAAAATTTTTGGTTCTCATCTCAGGATGAAATTTCCAACAATGGTCTTCATCGTGGCCTTATTTTTAAGAATGATTGCATGTGATTTTTTCTCCCTCTTTCTTGATGGAAACATTCATTGCCCTTTTCCTTTAAATTTTCCCTTTCCTTTGTCCCCACCCTTGAATGGATGTTTTTTTCCCTCTTGTGATAAATTATTCCCTCTTTCTTCTAAACGTGTTGCCTATACACAAACTTCATCTAGATTTGTAGGGTTAGACATGAGAATTGTGTGTCTCAATTAACTATGTAAATTTTCCAATGTATTTTAGTAAAGTGTCTTGAGAGGATAAATATACACCCAAAATCAATCCTCTCCTTATAAACTGTTGGGTATAACATTGCACACTCTAATCCTTTTCTTCCCTAAAGTTTTTCCAATCCATTATAGATTTCTGCATGTATGCTAAAGGATAAAATTTTCCTCCTAATGCAACCACAAAATCATTCCAAGAAGTTATGATCTTACCTCTTTTCATGAGATCCTCTTGAGTTTTGGCTTCCCAGAAAATGTGTGCTGCACTTTCCAATCTTAAATAAGCAAGCTGAATCTTGGTCTCATAATATTTGATCCTTTGTATATTGCAATGCACTTCAAACTGATCAATCATATTATATAATTTCTCAACATTTACCTCGCTGTTGTACATAATCAGTTAAAACTTCATGTCAACTTTTCCCACTGGACTTTTACCATGTCCCTTTAGAGAATGTGGAGTTGTTTGTGAAGGGGTTGATGTAGAAGATAATTGTGGTGAATATGAAGGTGAGGAGAAAGGTGGAGGTAGAGCTGGTTTGTAACCATTTCCTCCATTCCCTTCTGGAGGTTTTTCCCCTTTTCCTCCATTTCCATTTGGAGTTTTTAAGCTCTCACTGTACAACCTTGAGTTCCTTTCCTCATAAGTAAATTTCACCATCTCAGTCATTTTAAGAATGCTTTTCTGAAATTATTCTCATCCTCAAACATATTGTCACCTTCTCTTTCATGTGCCATGACTAGTGAGGTCTTGGATTACACTGGATGTGAAATGTGTGGTGAATATTGTGGCAAAGGTTTTCTCCTTGAACTAGCTTGAGGACTTGTTCCCACAAACTTTCCTTATCCTTGTAATAATCAAAAAATAGTTGCAACAGAATTAAACCTTCGATACAACCAAAGAACCAAAGCTATGCTACCAAACTGATATGTATTTGAAAACATGAAGGTTTGATGAATTTGCAAGTTAAATTATATGTATTTTAGGAAATTAGGCATGTTAAAAAAACACATAAATTAAGTGTTCTAAACTCAGTTTGTAGCATAAAAACAGAGAAAATAATACCATAAATAGTAACACAAGACAACAAAACGATAAAGGAGTTCACCCCTCCTAAGGTAAATCTCCTACTCTAGCTTCCAATGTTGGGCCTCTTTCATTAAGTGCTCAAATATGTGTTTACATGGATTTTTAGTGCTCAGAATGAAAATGTGATGTCTCCAATGGCTCCAAGATAGTAAAAAAAACCCTATTTAGGCTCTTATTGGGCTCAAATTGGCCAAAAAATCAAGAAGTTATGCTCTGGTGAAGTTTTCTTACTAATTGATCTAGAAAATGCACTCTCATGTTAACCACCCTATGAATCCACTATTTTTGACACCGTCTAGTGATAAATTTTCCCTGCGCTAGTGAGATTCGTGCCAGATTGGGTGCATTTTGTCACCTACTTTAATTACCCATTGACCCTCGTGAGCGGGTATGATGCGGTCACGTGGAATATTTTTTGTCATCAGATTCGATGGGTTTAAATACCCACGCCAACTATTTAACATATTTGCAACTAAGGTTAGGTGGGAAATGTAACTATTTTTTTGTGGTTTGAAATGTCCGCGCCCAAACTTAACTCCAACCCAAATAGTTTTACTGTCGTAATGTAATGCGGTACCAGGGTTTTAAAACTCATGTTGCAACTATGGTAGAGTATGTATTAACTAGGGCTTCGTCGAGGTTAAACTTGCACCTTCGCCACCCTGTTCCTATAATCTCGTGGGTGTGGGGTGACCAAGGACTAGGGATAGCCCCACTCCCATCCCCCAACTACCTATGTAATAAATTTTAAATAGGACATTAGACCATAGAGTATTAAGAACCAGCCGTGGTGGATCAATAAGGATCTATCTTACTACTCTGTAGGTTGTGCGTTCGAACCTTCGGGAGGCCTGTTTGGAAATTAACCAAATTTTTCCACACCATTAGGAAGCCACATGGTGACCATCCATTGGCTCGCATGTCCTCCATTCATTGGACCACATAACCAATTACAATGTAGGAACAATGAACTAATATGGTGAGGAGACTTGGATAAATGAGATTGGTCCTAAGTATATAGTCACCCTGCCCAGTCACCTTGCCCAGTCGGTATACGAGCAGCCAAGTAAGCATACCTGACTAACCTGAATTTTTTTTAGTTGTTTAGGAAAACGATCAGAACAAAATATCATGAGCATACGATATCAATTTTCAGCGATTCAAGTTGAATTGGATTCAGGGCGAAGAGACCTACATTTTGGCATTGATTTCAAGCACTTTTGAATACTTTTAATTTTGAGCACTTTACTGATCTGCTGGATCATAGAGGGAGATGAATTAGTTGAATAAAACCCTATTTATGAACCTTATTTAAGCGTTGAAGAAACTATAATGGTAGGTGGATAAGTATAAGTACATAATGGAGAGGAAAGAACAAGAATTGGTGGAGGTAGAGGAGGTAGGATACCATGAGGAGGTGGCTGAGGTGGTTTAGGTGGTTGAGGTGGAAGAGGAGGAAGAGGAGATGATGGAGGTTTTTTTGAAGAAGAGGATCCTTTTGGATTCCATATTCAATATTTTGATACCACTACTACTATGAAGAATATTTCTCCTTGATTTCTCCCTAACTCCCATGGTATGAGAACTAGGGATCTAGAAACATTTATTTTTGAGATTGAGGCATTTTATATATCATAAGACTCTTTGCATGATACTTAGAAACTAAAATTGTTTCCTGCTACATTAACCTATGGGGCTCTTAAATGGTTCATGGGCCTAGGAACAAATTCTATAAGGACATGGGATGACATGAAAATAATATTATTATAAAAATACAAATATCACTACATACATCACGACCTTAGAGAAGACATTTTGAAGATGATAGAAAAAGACAATAAAATCCTTGAATATATAGTGGAGAGATTTACTTATAATTTCATAAGAGCTAAGTTTCATTATTTAAGATTAGACACATTAAAAACTCTCTTACTAAAATCGATAAAAAATGAATGGATTTATCTTATTAACCTAATGGGTAAAGGAGATGTATGAAAATTATATTTTCAATAAATTTTTGAACTATGCAAGCATATTTCAAGAGGAAATTCAAAATATGGAAGGATTCTAAAAAAGCTATTTATGTCAATGGTAACTAAATATGCATTTGGAACAGTAACTAGAGTAGAACTTGGTAATTTTATTGATAACTTTAAAATTGATACTCTTGAAAATATTAGTGAGCAATTAGATATGCTAAGAGTATGAAACAAGAAAAAAACTAAAAATGTTGCTTTATATATTTTTGTTTCATAGATGTATGAAGAAACATGCATTACAAGAATGTCTTCGTGACATTGTTGAAATTTGTGTTATATGTACAAATAATCATGCTGCAAAGTAATTCCCTTCAATATCTAGACTTAAGGTTGTCTACCAAGAGGAAGTTGGGACACTTCAAATAAAACCACTTTGTTATGTTGCTCCTAGAAGACCTTGGCAACCCCTACAAATATGTATGGCACAACATCCCAATGGATAATACACCCCTACCATGGAAAACTTTGCCACCTCAACCACAAAACCCATTTCGGTCACAAGGATGGAAAGTTTCTTATGGTATAAATCCTCAGTATCCTTAATCATTTCAACATTATCCCTAATATATTATATCAACCTCGGTATTATTCTCCATCCCAACCTCCAAAATTGTCCAACCTCAATTGAATTCAAGTCAACCCATTCCATTACCTCGCACTTCATTTGCTTAAAAATAAAATCAACTACATGCACAACCACTCCCTAATCCCAATAATAGTGCACTTCAACAACCCATTTAAAATGATAAATCCAAAAAATTTCTGTCCTATATGATAACTCCTATATATTTAAGTGACATCCAACTTATATTTGGTCGATTTTTGTAAAAAAACAACCCCAATTGTCATTGGAGATATAAAGAAAATAAAATTACCCTAAAGGAGGAATCCCTTGAACAAGAAAAGACTCCTCCAAAGGAATATATTCCTATAAAATTATATGACAATACAATAAAATCATATCTTACAATTTTATATAGGTAAACATCCCTTTGTTTCCTTACAAAATCCTCCCTTCCCAGAGAGACTTCAAATTGACAAAGGAATAAAGAGGAAAATATTTTTACTTGATTATAACATGCTAGATGAATTGAAAAATATTTTCACTAATATTCCATTGCTTCAATATATAAATGGAAAACCTATCTATAAAGGAGTTTTGTATCAAGAAGCCTCAAAGAAAATTAAAAGACATCAAAAAATGCAATTGGTAAGAAAAATTGTGGATATTATGATGGGAAAACCAATAATTAAAAAATATTTAGATTGACACAACCCCATTGTAAAAATCCATATCAAGGGTATTGAAATTCTAAACACATTTATTGACTTAGGTGAAAATATTAATATCATGAAAAAAAATACTATGGATCAATTAAGATTAACCAATCTTCAATATAATCCATCCTTATTGCAACTAGAAGAGTGAAATGTTATCAAACACAATGATATAGTATAAGATGTATCTATATCCCTAGATTCATGGGAGTATCTTCTTGACTTTATTATATTAAATCCCAAAAATAATCTAGGAGGATGTCCATTGATTCTTGGTAGACTGTGGTTAGCTATAGTTGACACATTCATAAGTTGCAGGTCTAGTGATATGTTTATTTTTTATGGAAATTATACTAAAACATTCACATTATATCCACCTATAGAAGCAATAATTGAGATAGAAAATAAAGTTTGTATTGAATATGATGATGAATTCCTTGAAATAATTGTACTAGTACTAACTATTTCACAAAATCATGAGGAAGATCAATCAATAAATTTAATGAATAATCATAATTTATCTTCATATTGTGAGAAAAATTATTGTTTACATATGTTAGATAAAATTTTTCATGAATATTGTGGAATTGAATATTTCTCATCTCAACATTCCAAAATATCATTGACCTCTATGGAAAATTTTGGAAATTATTTTGTAGAAATTTGTCGAGGTAAAACGTTAAATATTAATAATAACCTGGAGGAATTTAAAAAAAAAAAATTAAATAAAGATGCTACAAAAACATTTCTCCGCATTTTCATGGGAATACACCGACATAAAAATAACTTATCCAAATACATGTATGCATCACATTTGTATACAAGAAAATTCCAAACGAGTGAGACATCATAAGATAATGATGAATCCTAATCTGAAGGAGAATGTTAAAGAAGAGTTACAAAATTGCTTAATGTAAATTTCATTTATCCAATTTTAGAAATCCAATGGGTTTCAACCTTGATGATTGTACCTAATAAAAATGGAAAGTGGAGAGTATGCATAAATTACTAAGAATCAAACAAAGAAACCTAAAATATCATTTTCCCCTACCTTTTATTCATCAAGTATTATATACTCTAGCAAGGAAGAAATTTTTTACATTTCTTGACGGTTTCAGTGAATATAGTCAAATTCAACTTGAACTTGAAGATCAAGACAAAATAAATTTCACATGTCCATGCGGGTACATATGCTTACAAGGTACTTGTTAATTTTCCATTGTTATATGCTATTTGTTTATTTTCCCCAACCTTGGATCTAGGTTAGAGTCTTCAAATCATGACACTACCAAACCAAGAATCTTAACCATAAACTAGTTTACACAGGGGAAATATAAAGTAGTAAATCACACATGCATAAATATACACAGTTTTAAAAAAAAATTGTACAATAATGTACAATCACCAATCTTCGTTATATTAAACCAAAATCTGAATAATACAAAAATCTATGGTATACAAGATACAATGACAAACTGCATGTCGTATCTCGTCTTGTCAGTCCTTCACTTCCGTACTACTCACTAATAGTGCCTTAGACCATCAAGGCCACTACACATAGAGACACCAAGAGGGCTTCCACCTAACACTGTTTCAAGTCACTTCTGTAGAGTGTACACGGGCGGATCCAATATGTTGATCAGCGGTTGTCATTGATGTCAACCCAAGCAGCACTAGGGGCTAACCCAATATTTCATGGGAATTTTGACCTACAAAATTACTATATTCTGGTTCAAGAATGCTTTTGATGGTTTCTACTTGTCGAGATATTTCTGTTGATATATGGCACGCCACGTAATTCTTCACGGTTTGAGAGATATTCATGTTTGAAGTTTATACCCCTAGTTAGTGGGCTAAAACCACATAGGGTTATGTCATGGGTCATTGAAAAGTCATAATTAATATTTTTAAGCTCGTAAAATCTCTCCCATGTTCACTTGTTGAAGCCCCTCTCAACCTAAACATTTATATAAATTGTGATCCTCATTTCCTCCTTATGCAAGGGATTTCGCCATCTGAAACAGTTCATCGTGGAATTTTCACTCTAACGCTTTTTATACGAAGGTTCATAAGCTAAAATTTTTATGAGGCCAAGCTGAAATCCTGATGAAGATGCTGTGAAAATTTCAGATCAGGGTGCACAACATTTTCGGATATATGATCTGTGGAAGTCAGGATTTTTGCAGGCTCCTAAAATTCATCTCAAAGAAGTGACTGTGGTAAAATCATCACATATCTCTCTTTGAGTATCAGATTTGAATTCCATAAAAGGTGGCAGATAGTTCATAGACTATAGTTTTCTCTCTATCAATTTCAGAGCCGAATGAAGAAACAGTGACACGTGGCATGCCATACAAGTTCGCTATGTTGAAACAATATATAATTAGGGAATTGTGAGAGATTGGGTATAACTCTCACTTGAAGAATCGAAATTGGGTCAGACATGTGGCATTTGAAAGACAACTCATAGGACTACTACAGGACCAAATTATCAGATATTGGGGATCCAAAATAACAGAGATACACCAGATTCAATATCGAGCTCCTAGAAGGCAAGAAAAAGCTAGATCGTGTGTTGTCAAGGGCTGCAAAGGACTAGAATTTCTAGGGTAGTAAAGAAAAGCAAGGTGAAATAGATGGTAGAATGATAAGAGCAGAAACCAAGGTGCATAATAGAAGCAATAAGTTCATCACATGAAGTCTTCAAGTGGGCAGCACTGCATACAATCATTGTAAAGGTACCATTGTACTAATTTATTGTAAATACATTATTGTAAAAATTGTACTAGTGTTTATCTGCCAAGAGTTGAAGAGGCAGTTTCGGGTGGTATTGGATCATCATTAGGTGGTTGTTTCATAGTTGGGGTTATGTTCTAGTGTGTCTTCTTCTTCTACATCATTCTATATCATTGTAAAGTGGACCATTTTCCCTCGTATGGGATTCCATTCTTCTTATTCTTCTACAGGGTGGTAGGGTGGTGCTAGGGTGAGTTGTAGCTCATTGGGTGTTGGGGTATTCATTCAGTTGACTACTAAAAAATCTCAAGCATTGGAGATTCCATCCAGTGGGAGCTGGACAGGAATTCTTTTCTAGATTCTAGGAATTTGAAGCTTTATTTTCAATTGGAGTTGAATATTAAAGAATTATTAGAAAAGCATTAGGTGTTTTTTGTCCCGGAGTGGGTTTCCACCTTAAAAATTGTGTGCATTTTTGTTCCTTTCATTTATTTCTATCATTGTACAAACAATGATAATAATTGAAGATTAACTAATTCTCTAATTGAAAGGAATACTAATTCACACCCCCTCTCAGTATTTCCAACAATTGGTATCAGAGCTTGGTTCCTTCAATAGAAGTTTAACATCTGGAAGGAGGTCATGGAGAATACCAAGAATGGTGTACTTATGTTCAATGAAAATAATTATGCACTCTAGAAAGGAAGAATGGAGGTCTATATATTGGCGCAAGGTTATGAATTATGGGACACTGTTCAAAATGGATTTACATCAACCGCGGATGAAAAAGGCAAGAAGAATTTGGTAAATGATGCAAAAGAAAAGAATATTATTATCAGTGGACTTATTGAATCTACTTATCATAAGGTGTTGGGTTGTAAAACCGCCAAAAATGTATGGGACAAGCTTGAGAATATATATGCAGGTGAATCAAATGTCAAAGAAGAAAAGCTTTAAATCTATAGAGAAAAATTTAAGCAACTCGGAATGAAATAAGATTGCAACATTACTGCATACTTCCAATATGTTGATGAAATAGCCAATACTCTAGAAGGATTGGGAGAGCCAGTTGATGAGAAGACTATTAAACAGAAGATTCTTAGAACGTTACCAGGGATATTCAACCCAAAGGTATCGGTCTTAGAATATAGTGCAAAACTGGACAAACTCAGGAAATAGGACTTACATGGAGTTCTCATAGCATATGAAATGAGACTTGATGAAGAAGAGGGTACTTCAAATCTAGAAATTGTGTTCGTTGCATCTAAGAAAACCAATAAGGACAAAAAACCTTCAATTGAAATGACATGCACCTGCAAGTGTGAAGAAAAGGGAGACGATGGAGAATTCTTTCAGATGAAGAATATGCTTACTTTACAAGAAAACTAAAAACAGGTATGGGAAAATTCAAAGGTAAACTTCGATTGATATGTTTTGGTTGTGGTGAGGTTGGGCATTTTGCAGCAAAATTTCTGACCAAAAGTGATGGCAACTCAAAAGGAAAGAAAGGCTTTAAGAAATTCAACAAGCAAGGAAAAAATAAAGGATCCAAAAGGAACTTTCTCTCTAAATAAGATAGCTCATCATATGATGAAGAAAGTGACAGCAAAGAAGAAGCCAATGAGAAAGTATTGTTTATGGCCAAGCACAATAAACAAGAAGTATCAAACAATGAAGAAGAAGGGTTGACCATAGAAGAATTTTATGAGGAGGCAATCAAGCTTATAAAAGAGCTCAATGATGAGAAGATCCGTTCCAATACTCTTGAAGAACAAGTTCAAGGTCTCAAAATTGAGGTTGAAGAACACAAATGTATTGAAGAGTCACTTCAAAAGAAGTTGGAAGAAAGCAACAAAGAAAGGGAAGCATTAGAAGCCGTAAGGAAGTGAAGAGGGTAAAAATTGTCCAAAACTATGCCAACAACTCAAGGGCATTGGAAGAACTCATCAACAATCAACAATCTTACAACGAAAGAACTGGCCTCGGTTACAAAGAAGAAGAAGCAGGACCTTCTACAACAAAATACAATGAACCTATGAGATCTGACATACATGTAGACTTCATTGGACAAGATTCGCAAGCACATCCTTGGAAGATGATTCCTCGACGAAGATTTTCATCCAGGTACCAACATATTTTTCATGGCTATTGTTATTCACGTGGAAAATTTGGTCATAAAGCTGTAGAATGTCGCACGTACCCTATGAACCAATACAATTCCAAGAGATTCTTCAAATATGAACCTCCCAGGGCTCAACGAAACATCAATAGATTTGAAAATTTAAGAAATAATATGGAATGTTACAAATTTCAGAACTTTGGACACATAGCCAGAGATTGCAGACTTGAAAATCCTCCAAAAGAATCTTCGAAGCCACAGAATGAACGAACATGGAAGAAGAAGAAGACTGATAATTGTGCTCTCGCTCTCAAGGCTCAAAAAAAGAAAGATGTGTGGTATGTTGACAGTGGTTTCTCAATGCATATGACTGGAGATAGAAGGAAATTTGTATCTCTGAAAGAGAAGAAGGATGGAACCATATCCTTTGGAAATGATGGATCTTCAAATGTTATAGGATCAAGTACCGTCACTCTCGGAAGTAAAGATGTTATAGCCAAGAATGTTCTATTGGTCGAAAACATGAATCACAATCTGCTCAGTGTTGGAAAAATGTGTGATCAAGGACACACAATGCTATTCAACTCCACAAAATTTGAAATCAGGAAAGGTAGTTGAGCCTCAAAATTGTGCTTTCTTTCATCTTACTTTACCTCATTTTCCTTTTTCCATTGCTATCCTAGACCCAATTGATCAATGAATTTAGTTAAAATTACTTTTAGAATGATTAACATGACTGACTTGCTAAAGTTTTGTGATTTTTTCCATTATAATGCATTTTGACCGGAACTAGCTGCAGAATGCAGACATTCCGTAGCTAACCGGTGATTATGCAGCTTTCTTCATGTTTGGGTATGTTCCAGGTGGCCTCTCAAGAAAAACCGCATATGGGCATATTCCATGTCATGACTACATGGTTCGTTGCTCACCATGAAGGAAGAAACGAATTATGGGTATGGTTTTGATACGTGGGAACACATTTAAGAAGGCAGACTTCTAGTAGGACTGTCTTAGTCCAGATGTCCTTTTCCTTTCTACGCAGCCATTTCAAGAGTTCTAATGTTATTTTGATAAGGAAAGACAATGATCCTGAAATTGTTGCAAGTCTTGTTATGTGCATTTGTTATATAAACACTTGGGAAACCGAGAGCTAGGCTAGATTTTGTTCTAGATTTTGCTTAGATTTTGTGCTGCATTTCTGAAGACACAGAGTGCTCTGTTTAAGTTATTTCACCTTTAATGAAGCAGACAGTGTTGTATTGAAAGCGTTGATTTGATTTGGAGTTAGATTCAGTCAGGTGGTAGAGGGCCACTGCCTCTTGCACGGATTTATTTGCGTAATTTAGATAAGTATTCTAGCTTCCTTTACGTTTTTGAAGTTGAATTCGTAGTTTTTTTCATTAGCTACTGTAGTTATACTCATTCTAAAAACTCTTCCAAAAGAAGAAGCTCTTCCAAAAGATTATAATGATGAATGGGAAATGGCTATAGTATTGTAGGATTTAATTGTAATCTCTTTTATTCACCATCACAGTTATACTTATGCTAAGTACTCTTCCACAAGAAGAAACTCTTCCAAGAAATCTTTATACTGTCTTAAGCATGATTGTGATCTTGAATGTTTTAGTTGTGTGTTTTCACTAAGTACCATAGTTGTTCTTGCTCTTAAACGCTTGTCCAAAATATCATAATGATGAGTGGGAGATGGCTATGATATCCTAGTTTTTCATTGCTTTCATTCTTTATGTTTACATCTGCACTCAATTACACAGTCATGATTGTTCTAAAAACTCTTCCACAAGAAGGAACTCTTCCAAAATACCAATCATGATGGACAAACAGACTGTATAATTCCATAGAATAATGCATGATAGCTTAGTTAGGATGCTCCGGAGTTTAATTGCACTTAATTCATGCTCAGTTATTTTGTTTTAAGTTTGATAATGACTTGTAGTTCAGCACCGTTTTAGGCTAGTGACATTTTAGGTTCAGTTGTAGTTCAACTCATTGCATTTGCACTCCATATTCAGTTGTCATTCACTGCATATTAGATTACTTCAGTTGTTAAACTTAACAAAACAGCCTTCATTATTCACAAACCTCTTCTTGTTCTAAAATCTATAATTGATTCATAAACATATGAACAAAAGACAATATCAATTTAAGGCCTGAAGTACTTCTGCAACTTCCTTATCATCTCACAAACAAACATTTCCTCAAAAGACTATTTCAAAAATCTATAACCTTTGAGTGAAGTGTAGTGCTATAAAACTGAGTTGCAGAATAGAGTTAAGAATTAGACTTAGAGTAGAAGATCTTATGATGGTATCAATGTTTCACTCCAATTATGCTTCAACAAATCTCTAATCAAGGATAAAATGTTGCATCATTATAAGTTAGTTGTTTAACTGTTTAGTTAGGAGGATTTGCATACTTAGTTAACCATGTCTCAAGCTCTCTCTCAAACACCTTTGATGAAAGAATTTGACAAGTTGAGTTTGTGTTTTGAATCATTTGCTTAAAAGTCATTATGAAGCTTTGCTTTTTCTTAGTCATAGTTTAGATTTGATTCTGTTTTTACTATTTCATTTGCATTTACCATTTGACATCAACCAATTAGGTTTCACTCTGTTTTTAATCATTAGCTTCCTTCCATTAGCTTTCTAGTCATTTTCCTTGTGAACATAAAACCACCAAAAGATCAAAAACATCATAAATCATCACAAAAGATCAAAAACATCACAAAACACTACACACAATGCATTAAGAAACAAGAACCTAGGTACATACAGTACACTTCACTTCAGCAGTTTACCAACCCTGGTTGACAATTAAATGAGCTCAATTTAGGAGACTAGATTGAGACCAAACATTTTGGCGCCATTGCCGGGGAAGTGAAAACTAGGTAACCTTTGTTTCTTAGCATCCAAAAACAATTATATGCGTAGGGAGAGAGATTCAAGGGGAAGATTTATAAGCAGCAGAGGCAGAAGTTTGATTTCTATAACTCCACTTGTTTCATCTAGATCCAGAGCTAGTACACCTTCAACTCAAATCCATCTTCCATCCTTTACTGATCCTGGACTTCTAGAAGACCTGAAATCAGATATCCCATTAGAGAAACCTTCCACTTCATCCACTGAACTTGCCATAGAAAAAGATCTAAAGACTCCTGGTAGGGACATAAATCTTTCCACTTCCACAGGAGAGTCAACCATGGTAGAAGAAGGAGGAGGAGGATTTTTTAATGGAGAACACACACTATTTGGAGGTAGAGGTAGAGGTAGAGGAGAAGGAGGTAGAGGTGCAGATGGAGGAAGAGGTAGAATAGGAAGCTCTTTTGAGTTCCCTATAATTGATGAAGAAACCAATACAACCATGAAAAATATTTCACCCTCTGTCCTTCCAAACTTCTATGGACTCAAAACTGAAGATCCTGAAACCTTCTTATTCGAATTTGAAGTGCTTTGTAGAACTTATGACTACTTACAAGATGCTCAAAAATTGAAATTATTTCCTTCAACTTTGAAGGGAGCAACATTGAAGTGGTTTATGAGTCTGATCAGCAGTTCTATTAGAACATGGGAAGACATGAAACAAGAATTTCTAGAGAGATATTTGGATTTTTGTATGCCGGTTAATCATAAGGAAGAAGTGTTCAAGATGTTACAAAAAGAAGATGAAAATTTGGAAGATTTTTTGGAGAGATTTAATTACAACATCAAAAGGGAAAAAATGGAAAACCTAGATCAAGACACCTTAAAAGCTCTTTTTTTGAAAACAATTAGGGATGAATGGTTGGATATCCTTAACATGATGGGAAAAGGGGATATATCACAACTCACATTACCTGAAATATCTGAGTTATGTATTAACCTTTCAAGAGGGAAATCTAAAATTGTCAAAGGTCCAAGAGATCCTGCTCTTGCAAGGGCAAGTAAGTCTGCTTCTGGGACAGTAAGTAGATCAGAAATAGGACATATGCTTGATGATTTTAAATCTTACATCTTAGGGAGTCTTAGTGAACAAATAGACACCCTTAAGATACAAAACAAGCAAAAGGCTGAATCTGATGCTTTGGCAATCTTTTGTCCCAAATGTAGAAAGAAACATGTCTTGAGAGAGTGTCCTTTGGATGTAAAAGTTGTAGAAACCTGTGTCATTTGTTCTGAGAAACATGAGACCAATAATTGTCCTTCTCTTCCTGGTATCAAAGCTGTCTTTCAGGAGGAAACTCCTATAGATTCCACAGAGTCTCTTAATTTTGTATCTAGAAGACCTTGGCAGGGACCTCAGACACAAGGATTCCATGATCAAATGTATAATCAACCTCCACCTTGGAATTCTTGGCAGCAACCTTGGCCCCAATTTCAAAATAAATCTCA
This sequence comes from Pinus albicaulis, assembly GCA_034641835.2. Taxonomy (NCBI): domain Eukaryota; kingdom Viridiplantae; phylum Streptophyta; class Pinopsida; order Pinales; family Pinaceae; genus Pinus; species Pinus albicaulis. The sequence goes on from CM076578.1 coordinate 1,363,886,764, forward strand.
ATCTTGGGCACAAGGAACACAAAGTCCCTATGGAAGATACTCTCCATACTATCAGTATCCACCATCCTATCCACCATACCCACATTTTTATCCTCAAAATCCTCAACAAAATTTTCCTCAAAATCTTCAACAAAATTTTCAACAAAATCCTCACCAACCACATCAAAATCAACCACTTTCATTACCATTCCCTCAAAAATCAAATCAATTTCCGGCTCAACCCATACCAAACCCCAATAATAAGAACCCTCAGAATACATACATGATAGAAGGCAAACAGTTTCCAACTTATTTAATTACTCCTTTAGACCTTAGTAATTTTCAACTGAGGTCTGGAAGAATACTTGAAAAGAGGAAACCTTCTGTGATCATACAAGAACAAGATAATTCTGAGGAAGACTCTCTACGGGTGAATAAAATTCTTGAGGAAGACACATCCTTTCAAGACCCAAACACTGAAAAACTAAAACAAAAAGATCCAATAAATCCAACTCCTGTATTAGAGCAATCATCCACATCTACTTCTATACCTCCCTTTCCAGAAAGATTACAAATTGATAGAGGTGTAGAAAAACAAATCATGGTGCCTAATTATGATTTCTTAGATGAACTGAGAAATGTTTGCATTAAAATTCCATTATTGCAAGCCATCAAGGAAATCCCAGTTTTAGCCAAAACAATAAAGGAGTTGAGTATGAAGACAACAAGAAAAAGAATAAGAGAAACCAAGAAAATTCAACTGGTAGGACAAATAGCAGATATTATGATGGGTAAGATTACTATTCCAAAGTACCTTGACCCAGGAAATCCAGTTGTCAAAATTCACATCGATGGAATTGAAATTCAAAACACACTCATTGACTTAGGAGCAGCAATAAATATCATGAGTAGACAAATCATGGACAAACTGAAACTTCCTAATCTTCTCTTTACACCCACACTATTACAATTAGCAGATAGATCTGTGATCAAACCAGATGGGGTAATAGAATACATTCCAGTGTCCCTAGATTCTTGGGAATACCCTATGGATTTCATGATCCTAACTCCTAAGAATAATCTAGGAGGCCATCCTGTTATATTAGGAAGACCTTGGTTGGCTACAGCTGATGCTTTTATTAGTTGCAGGTCCGGTGATATGTATATCTCTGATGGTAGTTCAACTAAGAAATTCACTTTATATCCTCCAGCTAGGACAATTACAGATCTAGATGACACTCAATGGATAGAGGATGAAGAATATTTACAACCACTCTTCACAATTTCAGAAATTAGTGAAGATAATCAAATTTTGAATACTCTAGAAAACTTTGAATCCTCTCCAGAACACAAACATGAATCATTTCAGGAGGGATCCAATATTGAATTTTTGTCATCTAGGCAGATGTCTCTTCATTCTATGGACAAATTTGGCAGCTCTATAAGTGAAATTTTTCCAGGCAAAACTTTGAACATAAACAAGAACCTAGAAAAATCTCAACAAGAAGAGTTAGTCAAAGTATTACAGAGACATTCTTCTACATATGTATGGGAATACACTAACATGAAAGGGATAAGCCCCAAGACTCGTACTCATCACATCTATATAGAGGCAAATTGCAAACCAATCAGACAGCCTCAAAGATGGATGAATCCAAATCTTAGGGAAATTGTTAAAGAAGAATTGCAAAAATTGTTAAATGTTAACTTTATCTATCCTATTTCAGATAGTCAATGGGTTTCTCCTTTGGTAATTGTGCCAAAGAAAAATGGAAAATGGAGGGTGTGTGTTGACTACTGAGAACTAAATAAAGCTACTCTTAAAGACCATTTTCCCTTACCTTTCATAGATCAAGTGTTAGATACATTAGCTGGCAAAAAGTACTTTTCATTCTTAGATGGGTTTAGTGGTTACAATCAAATCAAAGTAGCACTTGAAGATCAATACAAAACCACATTTACCTGTCCTTGGGGTACCTATGCATACCGAGTATTGCCATTTGGATTATGCAATGCACCTGCAACATTCCAAAGGGCAGTATTAGGAATTTTTTCGGATCTAATGCATGACTTTGTGGAGGTGTACATGGATGATTTCACAGTTTATGGGAATACATTTGAATAGGCTTTAGAAAACTTGGAAAAAGTTTTAAAAAAATGTCAAGAAGCAAACCTTTCACTTAGTCATGAAAAATGTTTTATGATGTTTACTGAAGGTATTGTTTTAGGGCACCACATTTCAGGGGATGGGATTAGAGTTGATGAGGCAAAATTTGAAGTCATTTCTAACCTATCCATTCCAAGTTGTCAAAGAGATGTTAGAAGTTTTCTAGGATTTACAGGGTATTATCGGAGATTTATAGAAAAATTTACCAAGATAGCATCTCCACTCTTCAAATTACTCACCAAAGATTGTGAATTCAAATGGACTTCTGATTTCCACTTAGCTTTTGAAACCCTGAAAACCAAAATTTCTGAAGCACCTATATTAAGCGGACCTAACTGGAAGTTACCTTTTCATATCTCGACAGATGCTTCCGATACAACTCTAGGAGCAGTATTGGGGCAGAAAGACTTGATTCCCTATGCCATCTATTATACCAGTAAAAATTTGACTCCTGCAGAGTTACACTATATTGTAACTGAAAAAGAGTTTTTAGCTGTTGTTCATGCCATAAAAAAATTTAGACACTATATAACAGGCTATGAAACTTTTGTTCACACTGATCATTCTGAAATTAGATATTTAATGAAAAAATCAATCACTAATGGCAGAGTGATAATATGGTTGTTACTCTTACAAGAATTCAACATTACTATTCTAGATAGGCCTGGAAAACAAAACATAGTGGCTGATTTCCTATCTAGACTCCAAAATATCAAAGATGACACTCCGGTTGAAGATCAATTTCCCGATGAATATCTTTTTGCAATCTCTACTCAAACTCCATGGTTTGCTGATATTGCTAATTATTTAGTTTCAGGAAAATTTCCTTCAATTATGAATGCAAGGGATAAAAGAAAAATCATTTGTGATAGTGAAAAATATTCATGGGTTGCTAATGAGTTGTACAAGACAGGTCCAGATTTGATCATTAGAAGGTGTGTTCGTGAAGATGATATGCCTGAGATTCTCAAGGCATTTCATGATGAAGCTTGTGGCGGACACTTTGCAGATAAGAGGACAGCCTATAAGATCCTTAATTTAGGATATTATTGGCCATCCTTGTTTAAAGATGCTAAAGAGTATGTCAAAAGGTGTGACAGTTGCCAAAGGGTAGGGAACCTTCTCCTTCAGGTGAGATGCCATTACAACCTCAGGTACATATTGAACCTTTTGAAAAATGGGCTTTGGATTTTGTAGGACCTATTAGTCCTCCATCAAGACAAAAGAAATATATATTAGTTTGCACTGATTATGTTACTAAATGGGTAGAAGCTAAGCCATTACTTGTTGCTAATGAAGCATCTATAGTTACTTTTCTTTTTGAGGATATTTTTACTCGTTTTGGTGTCCCAAGGGAAATTGTTACAGATCAAGGAGCTCAATTTACATCAAGGCTAGTGGAGAAAATGATGGAGAGGTACAAAATAAGACATAGAAAATCTACTCCTTATCATCCACAAGCAAATGGTCAAGTTGAATCTACTAATAAGGTCATTGAAGGAATCCTAACAAAGACTGTTCATTTACATAGAAGAGATTGGGTAGATAGGCTTCCTGAAGCCTTGTGGGCCTATAGAACTACATGGAGAAACACAACAGGCCATACTCCTTATGAGCTTGTTTATGGAAAGGAAGTTTTGTTTCCCATAGAGTTCCAGATTCAAACTTTCAAAATGGCAGTTCAGCTAGGACTTGATTTAATGGAGGCACAAAAGCATAGACTGGAGCAAATTAATGAATTGGATGAGATCAGACAAGATGCAGTTCAGAAAACAAGTCTAGTCCAGCAACAAAGGGCTAGATGACATGACAAGTACATCAAAGAGAATAAATTCAAAGAGGGTGACTGGGCTCTCTTGTTTGATTCAAAATTCAAGGATTTTCAAGGTAAATTTCACACGCATTGGCTTGGGCCATATGAAGTTGTTGAAATTTTTGATAATGGAGAAGTAAAAATCAGAACTATAGATGAAGAAAAGGTCACTTTTCTTGTGAATGGTCATAGATTGAAGCTATATCAAAAACCACTCTCAAGAGAAGAATTTGTCAAGAAGTTCCAAGAAAGCAGTGATATGAAGTTAATGAAGAAGAATCTCTCTTCTTCATCAACTTGAGTAAATTTTTTGAAGCATTTCTCTTTTGAAAAAAAAAAATTATATATATATATATATATATATATATATAATAAAGGTATAAACATGAAAACCAATCATTGATTGGCATGTTTATACAGAAAAGATAGGGTGAAAATCAGAGTCTCTCTGACACTCTAACTTTTCCATTTTGTTTTTACAAGCAGCTGTTACAAAATCATAAGTTCAGATCCATAGTGCTTATGATCCATCTCATTTCATTTCACTTCATTCACTTATCCATCCATATTCCATTTTATTCATTCATTCATACTCTACTCCATTCCATATTTCATTAATCTCATTCCATACTCCATCCATCTCATTTTCATGTCAAGATTTAAAGTTTGATGTCTTGCTATAAATGAATAAAACATGTCATGGATTGCAGGGCAGTTCTTATGTTCTTCCACTCCATTTCATAAATTGAATCCATTCCATTTTATCATCCACTTCATACATATCATGTCTCATCATCCATCTTCATTCATACCATATAACATTTCACCTATATTCCCAAACCACTCCATTCCATGATCAAAATGCTCTACAGGTACATTCTGCAGCTTAACAGACATTCTGCAGCTGATCATCCTTTCCGCAGCTAGCCAAACATTCCGCAGCTACAAATCCTGAAGGCATTAGTTAGCAGACATTAGAATTGCAACAAAATGATCCAGTGTATCCATGAATAAGAAACATCAAGAAGAATTATGAAGACTCTTCCAAAGGTGAACAAAGAAGACAAAGACTACAAAAATTAAATGAAAAGCAGAGATAACAAGTTTAGATTATAATGGCATTTCATAAATTTTAGCATAGTTTTAGTTATGAATTGTTCAAAAAGGTTGCTTTAATTATTTTTATTGATCATGACCAATAAACCCTCCACAAACTTTGGATTAAAATCTCTCATTTCAAATTCCATGCCCGACATCGTTTAAGCGGTTCAAATGGTCGAAGTGTTTGAATTCTTCACGTAACCCAACCAAATCATTCAATGATGATTCTCTTTTCCGTTGTAAAAATCTCCGCCGTCTTTTCAATCATTAATTTGTTTCCTCCACCTCACTCCATTACCTCATTCCGTGACCACTTCCATCACTCCATTCTGTAGCCGGCACTTCATTCCGCAAACAGAAATATCCTTATCACCGAGAGCATAGAAAAAGGGTATATCAGTTTGAATCACCGTGGGCAGAGATTGAGCATTATCACTGTAAACGCAAAGGTATAGCAGTGAAGAATTTGAAGCCATTTGTTACCAAGAGACAAAGATATAGCAGCGTGGGAATTTGAAGTTATTTGCCACCGAGAGATAGAGGTATAGCAGTGTGGGAATTTGAAGCCATTTTTCATTGTCAACCAGAGGCATATCAGTCCAAAATTTCATTGTTAATCAGAGGTATATCAACTCGAAGGTTGAAGCTGTTGTTACTATCAACCAAAGGCATATCAGTCTGAAATTTGAAGCTGTTTTCATTGTCTACCAGAGGCATATCAATCCGAAGTTTGAAGCTGTTGTCACTGTCAACCAGAGGTATATCATTCCAAAGTTTGAAGCCATTGTCATTAAGAACCTGAAGCGATTTCAATTCGAAGGTGAAAGTTATTGTTTTTGTGGGTAGAAGAGTGTTAATCTAAACATTGAAGAAGAAATTATGGGTTTCATTGTAAGAACTAAACCAGTGGGTTCAAAATACTTAGAAGGCTACCCTCAATGTAAAGAAATGTTGCAACAGATAGGATGGCTTCAATTTTTGGAGAAATTTAATGGCTTCCACAAAGAAGTCACTAAAACATTTGCAAGATCATTTCAAGGAACCGAAGTTGAAGTGGGAGATGTCAAATTTACTGTCACTGAAGTTTTCATTGCAGAAGCTACAGGGTTGCTTAGAAATGGAGAGAGATGGTTCAAAAACAGAGAATTCCACAATGAATCCTGGAAGAAAATTCTAAAATCACCAGGTATGGATGTCACTGTATTTAAGAAAGGAATTCCAAGTTCTGCATTGAAAAATAAATGGAGAAACATACTACTTCTTCTACAAAAATTTATTACATGTGAGGGTAGATATGGCACCTTTTATGTCTACCACATTAGACTGATAATGCATTTTCTGGGGGAAGACTTAAACCTACCTTATTTCTTGCTTCAAATTTTGAAAAAGATGGCTTCTTGTGTTCAAAGAAGGGTTCAAATTTTTAGAGACAAATCTATATCATCATGGTTTGGTTAAAATTTTGATTGAACATCATTTAGCCAAAAAAAATGATACATGGGAAAATTTCTTGATAAGAAATCATTTTGAAGAGTCAAAAGAACCCTCACCGGAACCACAACCTACAAGGAGAAGTAGAAAATGGAGAGCCTCAAAAGTTGAAATCGACAAAATAGTCCAAGAAAGTAGTGAGGAAATCATCTCAGAGAAGTTGACTCAAATCAAGAGACAACTTAAGAAAGAAAAGGTAATCAGGAAATCTGCCATGGAGAAAGGAGAGGGATCTTCTCAGCCTAGAAGAAGCCATAGATTAAAGGGAAAACTAAGGAAAACTCAAATCAAACAAACAGGGGTGATTAATATAGAATATGAGGAAACATCCATTGAAGAAGATGTTGAAGAGGATTTTAATGAAGGAACCCCTAAAATTGACCCTGCTCAAGAAGAAATTTATGACTATGTTGAAACTTTGGAAAGGAGAGCTTCAGAAAGTAAGGAGAGAATCCCTAGTCCTCCACTATCTGAAATAGATGTATTAAGAAGGGATAGGTATGAGTTGGAAATACTTAATAGACACATCAAAAATGAGAATGAAATTCTCAAGGATCAAGTCAAGCTCAAAACTGATATGAACTCAACCTTATCCCTACATATAGACAAAGTGGAAAAGACCAATGAAAAATTGAAGAAGAGGAATAAAAATCTAATCAGGGCACTTACCAACTTAAGGTTCAAACTGGTTATCAGAAAACCCAGAAGATCTTTAGCTTCCAGGAACAGGAGAAGGAGAGGAATAGATGTTCTTGCAGAAGCCTCTGAGTTCATAGGATAATTTGCATGAGGACATGCAAGGAGACAGCAGTGGGGGTATGTTGAGCCGCAAAATTGTGCTTTCTTTCATCTTAATTTACCTCATTTTCCTTTGTCCATTGCTATCTTAGACTCAATTGATCAATGAATTTAGTTAAAATTACTTTTAGAATGATTAACATGACTGACTTGCTAAAGTTTTGTGATTTTTTCCATTATAATGCATTTTGACTGGAACTAGCTGCAGAATGCAGACATTCTGTAGCTAACCGGCGATTCTGCAGCTGTCTTCACGTTTGGGTATGTTCCAGGTGGCCTCTCAATAAAAACCGCATATGGGCATATTCCACGTCATGACTACATGGTTCGCTGCTCACCATGAAGGAAGAAACGAATTCTGGGTATGGTTTTGATACGTGGGAACACATTTAAGAAGGCAGACTTCTAGTAGGACTGTCTTAGTCCAGATGTCCTTTTCCTTTCTACGCAGCCACTTCAAGAGTTCTAATGTTATTTCGATAAGGAAGGACAATGATCCTGAAATTGTTGCAAGTCTTGTTATGTGCATTTGTTATATAAACACTTGGGAAACCAAGAGCTAGGCTAGATTTTGTTCTAGATTTTTCTTAGATTTTGTGCTACATTTCTGAAGACGCAGAGTGCTATGTTTAAGTTATTTCACCTTTAATGAAGCAGACAGTGTTGTTTTGAAAGCGTTGATTTGATTTGGAGTTAGATTCCATCAGGTGGTAGAGGGCCCCTACCTCTTGCACGGATTTATTTGCGTAATTTAGATAAGTATTCTAGCTTCCTTTACATTTTTGAAGTTGAATTCCTAGTTGTTTTCATTAGCTACTGTAGTTATACTCATTCTAAAAACTCTTCCAAAAGAAGAAGCTCTTCCAAAAGATTATAATGATGAATTGGAAATGGCTATAGTATTGTAGAATTTAATTGTAATCTCTTTTATTCATCATCACAGTTATACTTATGCTAAGCACTCTTCCAAAAGAAGAAACTCTTCCAAAAAATCCTTATACTGTCTTAAGCATGATTGTGATCTTGAACGTTTTAGTTGTGTGTTTTCACTAAGTACCATAGTTGTTCTTGCTCTTAAACGCTTGTCCAAAATATCATAATGATGAGTGGAAGATGGCTATGATATCTTAGTTTTTCATTGCTTTCAGTCTTTATGTTTGCATTTTCACTCAATTACACAGTCAGGATTGTTCTAAAAACTCTTCCAAAAGAAGGAACTCTTCCAAAATACCAATCATGATGGACAAACAGACTGTATAATTCCATAGAATAATGCATGATAGCTTAGTTAGGATGCTCCGGAGTTTAATTTCACTTAAATCATGTTCAGTTGTTTTGCTTTAAGTTTGATAATGACTTGTAGTTTAACACTGTTTTAGGCTAGTGACATTTTAGGTTTGGTTGTAGCTCAACTCATTGCATTGGCACTCCACATTCAGTTGTCATTCACTGCATATTAGATTACTTCAGTTGTTAAAATTAACAAAACAGCCTTCATTATTTACAAACCTCTTCTTGTTCTAAAATCTATAATTGATTCATAACCACATGAACAGAAGACAATATCATTTTAAGGCCTGAAGTACTTCTGCAACTTCCTTATCATCTCACAAACAAACATTTCCTCAAAAGACTATTTCAAAAATCTATAACCTTTGAGTGAAGTGTAGTGCTATAAAACTGAGTTGCAGAATAGAGTTAGGAACTAGACTTAGAGTAGAAGATCTTATAGTGACATCAATGTTTTACTCCAATTATGCTTCAACAAATCTCTAATCAAGGATAAAATGTTGCATCATTATAAGTTAGTTGTTTAACTGTTTAGTTAAGAGGATTTGCATACTTAGTTGACCATGTCTCAAGCTCTCTCTCAAACACCTTTGATGAAAGAATTTGACAAGTTGAGTTTGTGTTTTGAATCATTTGCTTAAAAGTCATTATCAAGCTTTGTTTTTGCTTAGTCATAGTTTAGATTTGATTCGGTTTTTTGTATTTCATTTGCATTTACCATTTGACATCAACCAATTAGGCTTCACTCTGTTTTTCTTAATCATTAGCTTCCTTCCATTAGCTTTCTAGTCATTTTCCTTGTGAACATAAAGCCACCAAAAGATCAAAAACATCATAAATCATCACAAAAGACCAAAAACATCACAAAACACTACACACAACGCATTAAGAAACAAACACCTAGGTACATACAGTACACTTCACTTCAGCATTTTACCAACCCTGGTTGACAATTAAATGAGCTCAATTTAGGAGACTAGATTGAGACCAAACAGTAGGTATGGTAAAATTGTGACTACAGCAAGTCGAGCTCCAAACAACATATATGTTCTGGATGAAGCAACTAAAGAATTTCTACTAGCTAAAGAAGATGAAATATGGTTATGGCACAAACGAATGGGTCACATAAACTTTGGCAATCTTGTCAGCATAAGAAAAAATGAAGCAGTATGAGAAATGTCGAAAATCTCAAAACCTTCCAACACACTATGTGAGGCTTGTCGGCATGGCAAGCAGACAAAATTCCAATTTAAAACAAAAGAACACTTTGCATCACATCTATTGGAATTGATACATACTGATATGTGTGGTCCTGTGAGAACAAAAGGCTTAGATGGAGAATTATATTTCATGTTAATGATAGATGACTATACCAGGATGACAACCGTCAGTTTCCTAAAGAAAAAATATGAAGCATTTGAGTGCTTTAAGATATACAAGGAGTTGGTTGAAAATGAAACTGATTTGAAAATAAGTTTCTAAGATCAGATAATGGTGGAGAATTCACTTCCAAATTATTTCAGCAATACTGTGATGAAAATGGAATAAAAGACAATTTTCAACAGCATGAACACCTCAGCAAAAAGGAGTTGCTAAAAGAAAGAATAGAACCGTACAGAACATTGGTAGAACAATGTTGAAGGACTCAAAATTGGATGAAAAAAATCTGGGTTCAAGCAATTGACATGGCAGTATTCATTATCAACTGAAGTCTTCTCAGAAATAATTGCAACAAGACTCCATATGAATTATGGAAAGGAAAACTAGTTAATGTAAAATATTTCAGAATCTTCGGAAGCAAATGTTATATCAAAAGAGAAGATCAAAATTTGGGAAAGTTTGAATCACGTATGATTTAGGTATCTTTGTTGGTTACTCACACAAAAGAAAGGCCGATAAATGTTATAATCTAAGACGAAAACAGATAGTGGAGAGCATAAATGTTACATTTGATGAAGATGGTGTTCTAGCGAATAATGATGAGGATCTAGAATCTTCGAAACTTGAGATAGAGGCTGAAAAAGACACAGATAAAATTGTAGAACAAGAAGCAACTATCAACGAGGAACAAGTAAACAATGATCATCAAGATATACCAGAACAACAATAAGAAGCTCCTCCAAGGAGAACAAAATAATGGATTCAAAAGAACCATCCATCAAATCAAATCATTGGTGACATAAAGGAAGTGTGACAGCTTTGTTCATCACAACAAGCTCACATTGCTTTTCTAGAATCCTTTGAGCCTAGTAGTTTTGAGGAAGCTAGCCAGAATGAACATTAGGTAGTAGCTATGAATGAAGAATTGGATCAAATTGAGAAGAATAACACCTAGGAATTAGTTCCACGACCAAAAGATAAAAATGTCATTAGGACTAAATAGGTGTTCAAGAACAAATTGAATGAAGATGGGAAGGTTACTAGAAACAAAGAAAAATTTGTTTGCAAAGGCTATGCACAAGTGGAAGGAATTGATTTGGACAAAAAATTTGCACCAGTTGCCAGAATGGAAGCAATCCGAATGTTTCTCGCCTATGCATGTTCAAGAAAAATCAAAGCCTACCAAATGGATGTTAAGTCAGCATTTGTGAAAGTAGAATTAGAAGAATAAGTTTACATCGAACAACCGGAAGGTTTTCTACTATCAGAAAAAGAAGACTATTTTTGCAGGTTAAAGAAGGCTCTATATGGTCTCAAGTAGACTCCTAGAGCATGGTATGCTTGTCTTGATGGATATCTACGTCAACAAGGGTTCAAGAAAGGTATTGTTGATAGCAATCTTTATGTACAAATAGATAAAGATAATTTAACAGTCGTTGAGGTATATGTGGATGATATAATATTTGGTAGCAATGATGATTTAATAAGTAAGAACTTTTCTAAAAATATGAAAAGTGAGTTCGAGATGTCTTTACTTGGTGAGCTGACATACTTCTTAGGGCTTCAAATATCTCAGCAAGAGAAAGGAATATTTATATGTCAAGCCAAGTACATCAAGGAAATGCTTAAGAAATTCAAAATGGAAGATTGCAAACTCATCCTTACTCTGATGGTAACAGGTTGGAAATTGAGCATCGACAACTCATCTAAGGATCTGGGTCAGAGGTTGTATAGATCTATGATTGGTAGTCTTCTATATGTAACACCCTCTCGGCCAGATGTTATGCAAGCAGTTGGACAAGTAGCAAGATTCCAAGCAGCACCAAAATAATCACATATTATTGTCGTCAAAAGAATTCTTCGATATCTAAAGGGCATAGAATAATTTGGCTTGTGGTATCCCAAGGGTAACAATATCATTATTCAAGCCTTTACAGATGTAGATTGGGCAGGAAGCATTGATGATTGTAAGAGTACTAGTGGAGCAGCATTCTATCTAGGTGGTTGTCTCATATCATGGTTGAGAAAAAAGCAAACCTCAATCTCATTATCTACAGCGGAAGCAGAATACATTGCAGCAGCATCATGTTGTACTCAAGTCCTTTGGATGAAACAAACTTTGCAAGATCTTCAAGTAAAATTCAGTGAGCCTATTCCCATATTTTGTGACAACACTAGTGCCATTAGCATCTCCAAGAATCTTTTCATGCATTCATAAACAAAACACATTCCAATCAAATATCATTTTGTTAGAGAACAAGTCGCTGAAAAGAACATCAAACTTGAGTATGTTTGTACAAAAGAACAAACTGCTGATATATTCACTAAACCTTTACCTCGTGAAGAATTTGAATATCTTCATCAGAAGCTTGGGATTCTCCCAAGATCTCATTAGATTACAGGTCTGTAGGATGGTTGTGTGTCAGGGGGAGTGGAAGTGTGTATAGGTCTGCAAGATTGTTGTGTTTCAGGGGGAGTTACCCTTTGCCATTGATTTCAAAGGGGGAGAGAATGTTGTAGGAAGAGGTGTCATGATCGGAGGGGGAGTACTTGTGTTTCCATCAATGCCAAAGGGGGATATTGTTGATCAGCAGTTGTCATTGATGTCAACCAAAGCAGCACCAGGGGCTAACCCAATATTGCATGGGATTTTTGACCTACCAAATTACTATATTCTGGTTCAATAATGATTTTGATGGTTTATACTTGTTGAGACGTTTCTATTGATATATGGCACGCCACGTAATTCTTCACGGTTTGAGAGATATTCATGTTTGAAGTTTATACCCCCAATTAGTGGGCTAAAACCCCATAGGGTTGTGGCATGGGTTATTGAAAAGTCATAATTAATATTTTTTTAAGCTCCTAAAATCCCTCCCACGTTCACTTGTTGAAGCCCCTCTCAACATAAGCATTTATATAAATTGTGATCCTCATTTCCTCCTTATGCAAGGGATTTCGCCATTTGAAACAGGTCATCATGGAATTTTTTCTCTAACGTTTTTTCTATGAAGGTTTAGAAGCTGAAATTTTTATGAGATGGAGCTCAAATCCGGAGGAAGCTGCTGTGAAAATTTTAGATCAAAGTGAGCAATATTTTTGGAGATATGATATGTGGAATTCATGGCTTTTGCAGGCTCCTGAAATTCATCTCAAAGAAGTGACCGTGGTAAAATCGTCATATCTCTCTCTCTGTATCAAATTTCAATTCTATAAAAAGTGACAGATATTTCACAGAATTTAGTTTTCTCTCTATCAATTTTAGAGTTGAATGAAGAAACAGTGACACGTGGCACGTCGTACAATTTTTCTCTACTGAAACAATCCATAATTAGGGCATTGTGAGAGATTGGGTATAACTATCTCTTGAAGAATTGAAATTGGGTTAGACCTATGGAATTGGAAATATGACTCATAGGAATACTACAATACCTAGAATCAGATATTGGGGATCTAAAATAACAAAGATACACTAGATTCAATATCGAGCTCCTAGAAGGCAAGAAAAAGCTAGATCATGTGTTATCAAGGGCTACAAAGGACTAGACTTTCTAGGGCAGCAAAGCAAAGCAAGGTGTAGCAGAGGGTAACATGACAAGAGCAGCAACCAAGGTGCATAATAACAGCAAGAATTTTATCACATGAAGTCTTCAATTGGGCAGCATTGCATACAATCATTGTAAAGGTACCATTGTACTAAGTCATTGTAAATACATTATTGTAAAAATTGTACTAGTGTCTATCTGCCAAAAGTTGAAGAGGCAGTGTCAGGTGGTATTGGATCATCATTAGGTGGTTGTTTCATAGTTGGGGTTATGTTCTAGTGTGTCTTATTCTTCTACATCATTCTATATCATCGTAAAGTGGACCATTTTCCCTCGTACGCGAATCCATTCTTCTTTTATTCTTCTACATGGTGGTAGGGTGGTGCTAAGGTGAGTTGTAGCTCATTAGGTGTTGGGGCATCCGTTCAGTTGACTACTAAAGAATCTTGGGTGTTGGAGCGTCCATCCAGTGGGATCTAGAGAAGAATGCTTTTCTAGATTCTAGGAAGTTGGAGCTTTATTTTCAATTGGAGTTTAATATTAAAGAATTATTAGAAAAGCATTAGGTGGTTTTTGTCCCGGAGTGGGTTTCCACCTTAAAAACTATGTGCATTTGTGTTCATTTTGTTTACTGCTATCATTTTGTAAACACTGATAATAATTGAAGATTAACTAATGCTCTAATTGAAAGGAATATTGATTCACCCCTGCTCTCAGTATTTCCAACACAATCTGCTCTCTGGGTAGGCCTAATTCTGAGTTCCAACTACCAAGCTCGCAGCCACTTCAGTTCATCAAACTATTGCACTTCGGCACCAATTTTCACCCAACCTTCAGCTGTTATTTTTCACATCAATATGGATTCTCTAGGGCTAATTTGGGTACCCAACACTCTTCCCTTGACAAGAGAAATGGCACACAAAACTACATTACAAAATCTACACCAATGAAGGTTCATGATATGAAACCAGCTCACAAAATAGAAGAAAAGATAGATCAACTACTTAGGAATCATCATGTTCGAGGGGGAAACCTCATTTACATCACATAAATGAAAAAATATTGGATGATTCAAATGAGAAAATATACCTTCTATATATAGGATTCTAAGGGTTTACAATATAACAATATGGGGACCACGTGGACACAACAGTAACAATAATGGGGCTACTCTAGTATTATGGGGACCTAAAATTCCCTTCTCCATAAAAAAAAATTTTCCTCAATGCTTGAGTAGTTTTGGATCCTTCTGTATAAAATTCTCATCCTCCCATGTTGAATATTCAGCAGGTAAGTTCTTCCACTTGATGAGATATTCTGAAATTGATCGGTTTTGTAGTTTTTGAGTTCTAATTTCTGTGACTACTTCAGGTTCGAATATGATTTTTCCTTCCTTGTCAATTTTTGGCAATATTTTTTGAACTGGGAGCTTCTCACCTATAATCTTATTTAGGCATGAAACATGGAAAAGTGGGTGCACGCAAGAATATGAAGGAAGTTCCAATTTGTATGCCATAGTACCAATATTTTGCAACGCCTTGTAAGGACCATAATACTTTCGTGATAATTTATTATCATTCTTAGCTTGCTTGAGGGCCATTTTTTTTAATGGTTCTAGCCATAAAAATACCCAGTCGCCTACATCAAAACTTCTTTCGCTGCGATTTTGATCCGCATGTTGTTCCATTTGATTTTGCGCCAAAGTGAGGTTATCCTTTAAGAGTTGGAGAACTTGTTGTTGATGATCGATTTGATCTTCCACTTCTTGAACCTTAGAATTGTATCTTAAATATGATGTGTTGGACGGTGGATGGTATCCATAAAGTGCCATAAATGGGGTCATTTTTTGCTGCAGTATGGAAGGAATTTTTATACCACCATTTAGCCAAAGGTAACCACTTCACCCATTGTGCCATTGTGTTTGTTTATCAGATACAAAGAAAAACATATATCCTTCCAAACATGTGTTCACTATCTCAATTTTCCAATCAGATTGAGGATGATATGATGAGCTATGAGATAATTGCGTACCCAAACAAGAACATAATTATGTCCAAGAAATTCCTGTAAAAATGGGATATTTTTCTCCTACAATAATATTTGGGTTTCAATGTAGCTTTTGAATGGATTCCATAAATGTAGTAGCAAATATATTGGATTTAAATGGATGAGATAATGCACAAAATTGTGCGTGCTTGGTAAGTCTATCAACTACCACCATGATGACAGACTTTCCTTCGTACTTGGGTAAAAATGTGATAAAATCCATTGAAACATCCTCCCAACATTGACTTGGAATGGACAAAGGTTCTAACGGACCTAGGGTCTTAATTGTCTCAACTTTATTTTTTTGGCAAACCAAACATTCTACCACAAACTTTTGAATATCATATTTAAGGCCCTCCCAAAAAAATTCCTTCTTGACCCTATGGTAAGTTTTAAAAAATCCTGAGTGTCCTCCTAAGGGAGAGGTGTGCAATTCCAAAATAATATTTTGTTTGAGTTGGGAATTCTTACAAATATATAAGTCATCTTTGTACCATAATGAATGATTTTTCTAGCTAAATGTTTCAGGTGTACTCGGATCTTGCTGCAAATTTTGAATTAGTTTCCACACCTCTTCATCATTCTTCCATTTATCCCTTGATTTGGTTAACCACTCAGGTTAGACAATAGAAATGGCACAAATTAATTATTCCAAATCCTCATCCTTTTTTGAGAGTCCATCTGCAACAAAAATTTGCTTCCCTTTTTTGTAGATGATTTCAAAGTATTAACCCAACATCTTTGTGGCCCATTTTTCTCTTATGGACATACTATTTTTTCTAAAATGTATTTAAGACTATCATGATATGTTTTTACCTTGAAGTGTATTCCGATTAAGTAAGGTTGTCATTGCTTTAGTGCATGTAGTATTTCCAACATTTCCTTCTCGTAAATAGGTTTATGTAAATACTTTCCTTTGATTGGGAAACTTTAAAAATAAATGGGTCTTCCTTCTTGCATTAAAACCACACCAAATCCATTTCCGGGCATCACATTCCACAATATAAAAAAAAATGTGCAGTTTGGAGTAGCTAAGGCCGATGCTTTGCACCTTTCCTCTTAAAGATGTTCAAAGGCCTTAGTTGCTTCTCGACTCCAAAAAATGCATATTTCTTCAGTACTGATCTTAGAGGTGTCAATATTCTCCCATAATCCATAAAAAAAATTTGATGACACCCTGTTAACTCCAGAAATGCTCAAATATTCTCTATGGTTGTGGGGATTTTCCATTCCTTAATGGATTTAATTTTGTTAGGGTTTACCTTAACACCCTCATGCAATACAATATCAGCCAAATATTACACCTCTTGTACTCCAAAGAAACATTTGTAGGTTTTTGCATATAATTGTTTCTCCTTGAATAGTTTGAGAACCCTATAAACATGTTGAACATGATCCTTCCAAGACTTCCATTAAATTACTATATCATCAAAAAATACTAACAAAAATTTATAAGGAAGGGTTTGAAAATTGAATTCATCAAACCTTGAAATGTGGAAGGTGCATTAGTAAGGCCAAAAGGCATGACCAAAAATTCATAATGACCCTCACGAGTTTTGAATGTTTTTTTCGGAATTTATTCAGTATTCATTCTAATTTGATAATATCCATAATGAAGATCCATCTTGGTGAAGGAAATTGCTCCATGTAAATCGTCCAATAATTCATTAGTGACGGGGATGGAAAATTTATCTTTAATAGTGAGCTTGTTGAGATCCATATAATTCATAAACATATGTCATGATCCATCCTTCTTGTGCACCAATACTACTAGAGCAAAGAAATAACTTTGACTAGGTTGAATTATACCATCCTCTAGCATTTCTGCAACCATATGTTCAATCTCACTCTTTTAAGCATAAGGATATTTGTAAGGCCTCATGTTTGGAGGAATGTTTCTTGGAACCAAATGAATAACATGATCATGATCACGAATAGGTGGGAGTCATTGGGGAGTCTCAAACACCTTGGAATGAGTGTTCAAGACTTTTTGGAGATCTGGAGAAATAGATTATTTTTATGTTTGAACCTCTAGTGAGCATAATTCTGCACTTACGCCTCATTTTTCTTTCTTCAGAACCTTTATCATGAAATTATAGCTTATTATATTTCCCAAATTCCCTCTGATACCCCATAATTAAACTACCTACCTTCTAAAAAATATTTCAAGAAAATTTCTTGAAAATTAAAATCTAACGTCCCAAATGATTGTACCCATTGTACTCCTAGTACAACGTCAACACCACCCATTGGAATGGAGAGAATTGGACTATTCAATACATATTACCCCATGGTTAGAATGATATTATGGCACTTTATAGAGAAATTTATATTTCTTCCATTTTCAATCATCACTTGACACTCTGATGCTGGGTATAGGAAGCAATTTGATTCCTTGGCTACTTTACAATGAATAAAACTATGGTTACTACTTCAATCAATCAGCATTATTACATTTTTATTTTTGATATATCCTTCTATCTTGAGAGTTTTAGGAGTGGTAATTCCTACCAATTCATTACAAGATATGATCATATTAATTTATTCTTTCTCTAGTGTTGGTTCCTAGTGTATATACTCTTCTTTTGAAGTTTCTTGTTCCTTTTCTTCCTCTACACAATCTATGTAAACTAATTTCTTCCGAGCACATTTATGACCTTTAGTGTATTTTCTATCACAACTATAGAAAATCAAATTTTCTCTTTTTTCTTCCAATCGTTGTGGGGTCAACCTTGTAGGTTGTTGATGTCTAGGAGTAGCGACGTTTCCATCTTTATAGTTGTAAGTGGTAGGCTTCCTTGTCACCAAAATTTTTCTTTCATTTTTTCTTGCCAACCTGAATACCTTCTCCAATGAATCAAGTTCTGAAAGGTGAACCTCATCTCTGATGTTATCCTTTAAAGTCCCTATGAAGACATCAATCATGTGTTCCTCTAGAATATCATTTACCCATATACTCAATTTTTGGAAGTCATCAATGTGCTCCACCATTGAACCCTTTTGTTTGAGATTTATCAATTGGATAAAGAAGGTGTTGCTCTTTGCATCTGCATAATGTGCTATCATTTTCTTCATAAAAATTGACCAAGTGACAATTTTTTTATGTGAGTAAGCCATCGATATTATACAAATGAATTGGGTTCTAAAAATAAATTTACAATGCGTACCTTTTGTCTATTTTTCACATTATAGAGATCAAATTATTTCTCCATCTGTAGTACCCATGTTACATGATCCTTGCAATGAAACTTCCTCATATCGATATTTGTAATATGGTGGGTCTTTAATCCAACATTAGAGTCTATGAAATCATGATTAACATTTATTATTTTCTCATAATCAGTTTCCTCTACAACCTTTTAGTCAATAGGAATATTTTCTTGTAGAAACTTTTCCAAACATTCCTTCAAAAATTCCATGTATTTCTTCAAATCTTCCATGTTTCATTTTATACCATCAATCTTATCTTCCATGCCATTCATGCCATCCTTCAACCCATCCATTTTATCTTCTAGTTAATTTTTGGTTGTTCTATGTGAGAGCGAAATTTGTTTCACTTGGTCATATAATTTTGAGATATCATGCCAAAATTATTCCTCTTCATGTGTCATAGCAGAGCTTTCTGAGGGCTTAATGTGTGTGAAGTTATTTTTTGAAGGTGTTTTATAACTGTAATATCCCAAAAGGGAGAATGTAGTAATACACAAACACAATATTTGAAACAACAGGTTATGTACACATAGATTATGAACAATACAAAAATATACTTAATAGGTGAGCCATTTTATTATGTGGAGATGGATGACAGATATAGTAGTGCATAAAATAGAAGCACTCAACCCAAAGAAATGCCCTAGAATGACCCTAAAATCATGCCAAAGCAGGCACTACATAACTGGAGCTGCTAGAAGTTGTATACTATGTTTTCCCTTCAGTTGATGATGATCTTACAACTACTGGCAGAAAGGAAAACGTAGATGTATGGTGCTCTGGAGCTTCTATGATGCCAATATTTTAGATCTAGGCACTACGATGGAAACCCAAGATAACCCAGAAAGGAAATCCAGATCTAAGAAGATTAGAAATTCACTCTCCTAGGGCTTCATCCCTTAACTACTGGGTCATGCAGATCTGAAGCATAAACTGATGTAATATGGCTGCAATGTGTTATGGATCAGATCTATGCTTTGAGGGTTGATCCGTCCTTCAGATCTCCAAGCTAGAAGCTTGAGATCTCTCTTCTTCTTCCTCCTCTCAAGCTGACAACTGTTGTATACACAACAGCTGGAAAAATTGCACTATCTAGGAGGGAGAGGCTGAAGCATGTTTAAAGATATGTCTGATCAGCTAAATAATGATGGAAACAGTAAGTACAAAGTTACCGTAAGATCGCTCATAGGATTTCTAGCTGAAATACTGGAAAATTCCCTTCTCCTTTGGTTCTACATGACTAGACTGTGCAATCCTTGATGGTATTGCTGTTACATGGAGGTATCATATGTTTGGCCTTATGCGTGATATGGATCTAAAGCACTGGAAGGCTGATCTTGAAGCTTAAGGTGAAAGTATGAATCCTCCACTGGTTCCTGAGCTGAAATACTAAAGGACAACCTCCTCCTCTCAAACCCTAATGCAGGAATGTGTAATTATTGAATATGTATGGGTTGTAGAGAGTGGGAACAATGTCGCACCAATTCCTGATGATGAATGGAAGCTCATAATAACCTTCCCATAGTATGCACCCGAAGTCCCCTATAAGTAAGGGTGGGATTCCCGCTCAAGAACACCCTATGCTAAACAACACTGCAGACTTACATTAGGGGAATTTTGAGGTCTAAAATGGACCTCCTAAGAAAAATATAAAACCAAAATAAACTTTATAAGAACCAATAGGATTCAAGATGATGATGTCAAACATGGGGGATGATTCACCATTTTTTAATTAAAAGGTTAAAAAGATTAAAAAATAATAAAATAATAAAAGTACTTTTTCAACTCGTATTTTCAACTTATCTCCCAAATGTTTTACTCAAATTTTGACTAGGAGTACCCATTGGATGAAAATTTTAGTTCCTCATCTAAGGAGTACCCATGTTTCATACTTTCGATGGACCCTGCTACGCAAAAAATGAGAAAAACATAAAAAAAACATGATTGTAATCACATTTTTCATGTATTTCTCTTTCTTCGTGTACCAGGGTCCATCAAAAGTATGCAACATTGGTACTCCTTGGATGATGAATTAAATTTTTCATTGAACGAGTACTCCCACTCGAAATTTGAGTAAACGATTTGGGAGATAAGTTGAATATACGAGATGAAAAAGTTGGTTTTTATTTTTTCCCTCTAAAATTTGTTGATGTAATTAAATATTATTTTATTATTTCCAGTATTATTTTATAATTTCCTTAGGAGGCCCATTTTCGACCTCAAAATTCCCCTAATAGCTAAACAACTTAAGCGTGCTTTGGAATTTTAGATGGCAATTCTAGATCTGAACAAATCTCAAATCAATAATACAAAAGCCTCCCCTTTACAATGCTGCCCCATCTTCCTTATATGCTTTGTGAGCCTTCCATGCCTTGGCCCACCTCATAACTACCCTGCACATATCGACATAGGTCTCCATCTTGACTGTGTTGTCTCTCCATGATCTCCATGATCTATGCATTTAATGTTCACCCTCTCCATCATTTGTGCACTAATGCACCATTTCCTCCATCATCCCATCATTTGTTTCTCTACGGTCTTACTTTGATTCCTCCTTGATATTATTTGACTCATTCATCTCTCCATGTTCTTTCTTATTAATAATGTTTTATCCCCTCTCTTAATTCATTAGTAAGCTTCTCCACTATTTCATGATGTAGGTTTATTAGCTAATTAACCATGTTCACACTCTTAGGAGTGGATTTATTCATCTTAAGGGGTTATGGGTCCCTCCACCCATTTATTTACTTAACTAGCCAAGGTAAGTAAGAACTCTAATATTCCAATAAACAGATGTAAAATTTGGAATATAACAGTCCTCCCCTCCAAAATGTTGCTTTCCCTCAAGAAACTCCAAAATTAGATGCTCCATACATCTATCTCCTTCCAAATGGCATCCTCACAAGGAATGCCTCCCCATATACTACAATGTGATATGCATGTCCATACCCAAATTTTCCTCTCTAGAATGTCTAGAGTGACCTCCAACTACATAGTTAGATGTCCCTCATCTTCAATGAAGTTCCAAGTGACAACCATATGCTATCCAACATCATCATCAATACATGAGATACATGAAATGAAGTGGTTCCTCCCATAAAAGGAAAGCCCCAATTCACCATTCTCCATCCTATGCTTCATGAAGTAGACTGTGTCTCTCCATGCGTTCATCTTTAGCCCTGTTGGTATTATTGGATCCAAACATCATCCCCACATTGTGAAAAGTTAGAAGTAGAGACATATGGGTAGACATGAAAAATGTCAAACCATATCCCCCCAATAGAAGCCACTACAACAAAGCTTCTTTTTTCCACACCATACCATCATTATACGAAGTGGGTTGGCCATATTCTCTCAAGAGAAGCCACCGTAGCAATGCATTTTGCTACCCCACCACATCATCATCATACCAAGTATGGTTTCCATACTCTCCCAATAATAGCCATCGTAGGAATTATTCTTGCTACCATCCTCCAACATTTCCATGCAAATTAGGGGAGTATGTCATGCCAAACTCTCCCAAGAGTAACCATAGCAACAAGATATCTTGTTACCTCTTCACATCATCATGTGAATCATGGAGCAACAACATACTAATTGACATGTGGAATTTAATATCATCCCAATACAAACAAAATCCATTATTACACATCATGAGAGTGCTATGCCATGTTCCAAACATTACAAAACACATAGACATGGGAGATGTCATGTGATGGACAAACTCTCTCAACAACAACCAAATTAACCATAGCCTCTTCTACTGCATCCTTCCATTGATATGCAAGGCATGGGTCAAAGAAATATGAGCCATTGGGTAGTAACCATACTCACCCAAGAGCAGTCAGCATAGTCACGCCTCCTCCTTCATTACATCAGCTTTTTGGAAGACATGGATAATGGTAATGTGTGTTTTTAGGTAGTAACCATACTCACCCAAGAGAAACCAGCACATCCAAACTTCTTGCTACCATGTATCATAGCTCTGCAAGTGGCCTACCCTTTTCTCCACATCAACATTCATTCATCCTAATGTGGGCAATGGATCTCATTCTACAAAATATTGGTATCCTCCCATTGTAGGACATAAACCTCCTCAAATTTTTGAATATATTTTCACTCCATGATATGTTGAAGTGTACCTCCCATGAGATCCTCTCATAATTGGACCTCGAAAATTCATAAGGTTCCAAATATGTTGTAGGTATAAGTTTCTCTTTGAGCTGTGAGATGCTCATTGAGAAAGTGTCATCTTGAAAAGGAAAAATATTTCCTATCTCAAGATGTCTACCATCTATCATCTTTCTCTCCAATGCTTCATGAGTGAAGCTACCATTGGAATTATCCAACAATGAATGGTTCCTCTTCTCATCACTGTTGCTCATGGACAACATTGTTGATCTCCATGATGATGTATCTGCTACCTCAAGGCAAGGCACAATGCTTAACTCATAGCCCGACATTGTACACGGGATTATGCTCATCCCATCTTCTAAAACTCCACACTTCAACTCAGAAGGTTGAGTGTAGCTCAACAATGACAAAATGGGATAGCTCTTCATATTTTCCTTGATTATATCAAGGGTCCTCTATGCTTTGATAGGTTGATGCTTCAAATCAGCATGTTGCTCTAATCCTTGGTTATATAATGGCCATGACGGAATGTCCCCACAAGCTTCAATAAGAGTTACTGAAATAATATAGGATGGAAATGATTGCAAACCTTGGATCAACTAATGTTTGGGAAAATCTTGAAAGATCATGAGAATTCCTTCACCTGGTGCAATGGTGTCTGCAACTGTTGGTAAGAGTGATGGCTACTCTTTTATCAATGTACCAGCACTGGAATCTGTTTATTATTCCTCATGCATCTCTTGAATCATGCATGGGACTCTATATTTCAAGAGCCTAAGACTACCTTGCAGAGATGCAGGTGTCTCTCTTCTTGATACAAGTGCTTCTACAGTTGGTGCTAAATGTAGTGACTCTTTTTCCAGAGTGACAAGAATGAAATTCTCCCTTGGCTTCTTAGGATATGTCTCTTTGTGAAATTCCTTTGGGTCTTTTCTATCAAACTCCTTCCTTATCCTTTGAAATAAGTTTGAATATTTAGTCACCTTTGCATGCTCCATGTGACCAAAACACCATTCATTTTTCTCACCTTGAAGGTTAGGAATTGCAATCTGAATAACCTCTTTCTCAACTACAGGATGTAGCTTGAAGAATACACCTAAATATTTCCTCCCTGCATTTGCAATTCTTGAGGAAGATCCATCAAATGTATGCAAATAGAATCTATTGTGCCTCTTTCTTCTACTACTGCTGTAGAATCTTCGTTCTTCCTTGAGTTGGAAAAAATGTTGGAGAGTTAGATTCTCCTTGAATTATCTAGACTGTGCTTTGTACTCTTCAAGATATATACTTAGAGTCTCATGAGTTTTGGGCTCCAAATTTATTCTATCTCCATACCATTCACTATCCTCTTCAAAGAAAGTGGGCATAGTAGATCTTTGAGGAACTCTATGCTTCTCTAGTCTTCTTTGCTATTGATAAGAAGTACTGGGACCTTCTTGAGGTTTCTCTTTGCCTTTCTCTCTTCATTTCATTGATCTCCTTGGAGAGATACCTCATAGTTCTAAAGAGAGATGTAGAAAAACTTAATCCCTCCATTATTTACAGATCTCTACTATCTAATTTTCTTATTGTCAAGAATGTCCATAAGCTGAGCCAAATATCATACTCTGATACCACTATAATATCCAAAAAGGGAGAATGAAGTAATACTAAAACACAATATAAGAACTACAAAAAAGTAAAAAATAAATCTAAATACACATCAGAATGCATAGAAATAGCTAAGACATTTTATTATATAGGAGGTGGATAAAAATTACAACAATGTTCAAAATATGAGACACTCAAGCCAAAGAGATGGCCTAGAATGACCCAGAAATCAGGCCAAAGTAGGCACTGCGTAACTGGAGATGATGGAAGTTGTATACTACATTGTCCCTTCAATTGATGATGATATTACAACTATTATCTGAAAGGAAAACGTAGATATATGGTGATATGGAGCTTTGATGATGCCAAGATTGTAGATATGGGCACTATGATGGAAACCCAATATACCCAAAAAGGATATCCAGATCTAAGAAGATTAGAAATTCACTCTCCTAAGGTTTGATCCCTTGACTGATGGGTCATGTAGATCTGAAGCATAAACTTATATAAGATGTTTGAAATGTGTTACAGATCATATCTATGATTTGAGGGTTGATCCCTCCTTCAGATCTCCAAGCTAGAAGCTTGAGATCTAGCGTCTTCTTCCTCCTCTCAAGATGGCAATTGTTGTATACACAAAAATTGGAAAAATTGCATTGTCTGGGAGGGATATGCTAATGCCTGCTGCAAGATATTTATGATCAACTCAAGGATGATGGAAACAATAGGTACAAAGTGAGGGGAAGATCCCTCACAGGATTTCCAGCTAAAATACTGGAAACTTCCCTCCTCCTTTGGATCTACAGGACTAGACTGCACAATCCTTGATGGGAATGTTGTTCTGTGGAGGTATGATATGTTTGACCTGATGCCTAATATGGATTTGAAGAATTGGAAGGTTGATATTGAAGCTGAAGGTGAAAGGATGAATCCTCCACCAGTTCCTCCGCTGAAATACTAAAGGAAAACCTCCTCCTCTCAAACCCTAATGTAGGAATGCATAATTCCTGAAGATGTATGGGCTGTAGAGAGTGGGAATAATGTGGCACCAATGCCTGATGATGAATGGCAGCTCAGAATAACCTTCCCATAGTAGGCACTCGAAGTTCCTCTTGGGTAACGGTGGGATTCCCACTCAGGAACACCCTGTGCTAAACAGCAATTCAGAATTAGCTAAAAAACTTAAGCATGCTTTGGAATGTCAAATGAAAATTATATATCTAAACAAATCTCAAATCAATAATACAAAATCCTCCCCTTTACAATGTTGCCTCATCTTTCTTATATGATTTTTGAGCCTTCCTATGCCTTAGCCCACCTCATAACTGAGCTGCACATGTGGACATAGGTCTCCATGTTGATTGCATTGTCTATCCATGATCTCCATTATATCTTCATTTAATTATCACCCTCTCCATCATGTGTGCACTAATGCACCATTTCCTCCATCATCTCATCATTTATTGCTCTATGATCTTACTTTGATTCCTCCTTGATCTTATTTCACTCATTCATCTCTCCATTTTATTTCTTATTAATGATGTTTGATCCCCCCTCTTAAGTCATTAATAAGATTCTCCACTATTCCATGATGTATATTTATTAGCTAATTAACCATTTTCACACTCTTAGGAGTGGATTTATTCATCTTAAGGGTTATTGATCCCTCCACAAATTTATTTACTTAGTTAACCAGGATAATTAAGAACTCTGAAATTCCAATAAACATATGTAAAATTTTGAATATTACAATAACTCAATACTAATATCTATACTTCAATATTCCCTTTCAAGCACTTCAAATTGTTTTTCCAAACAAAATTTATGCAATTTAAAAAAAAAATACAAACTTTTTTCTTGCTTTTACGAGTTCAATCTTGAAACCATTGTAACTCTAGAATTTTAGATCTCTAAGGTCTAAAATTTGGTCTTGGGGTAGCCTTCTGAGTCTTCTTTCCAATTCCATAGGTCAGACGTAATTTGTATTTTTCAATATAAATTTATGCCAAATCTCCCACAATTTCCTAATTATAGAATGGTTTAGTAGAGCTAACTTGTACAGAGTATAACATGTCACTGGTTTGACCTTCAACTCTGAAATTGATATGGAAGAAACCACGGTCTTTGAAATTTCAACCACTGTTTACAAAATTCCAATACGATGTCTGAAACCAAAGTTATGATGATTTTCCCTCAGTCTCCGGTTTAAGATTAAATTCCAAAGCCTGTAAAAACCCTAACTTACTCATATCATATATCCAAAAATACAGCGAACCAAATTTTTACATGAAGTTCCTCAGGAATTTGGCTTCATGTTGTACAAAATTTAGCTTCTGAAAATTTTGAGAAAAATAATTATAGCGAAAATTCCAATATGACATGTTTGCAATAGTGAAACCATAGAATCAAAAGCTTTGATACCAAATGTTATGAAACCAACTCACAAAATGGAAGAAAACATAGATCAATGACTTAAAAATCAAACTATTCGAGGGGGAAGCCTCCTTTAAATTACATAAATGAATAATTCTTGGATGATTCAAATGAAAAAAATCTGCCTTCTATACATAGGAGTCTAAGGGGTCACAATATGACAATATGAGGACCACGTGAGGCCAAAAATAATAATAATGGGGCTACACCTATGTGGCACAATAATAACAATATGGGGACTACATGGGCACAACAATAATAATAATGGGGCTACATTAACAATAATAAGGGGCTATAATAGTAATATGGGGACCTAAGAGCTCACGATCACCGAAGCATGCTTCCAAATTGGTTGTGATACCATGTTTATTTTTCACAGCCTTGGGTCTAGGTTAGATTCTTACAGTCATTGACGCTACCAAATGAAGAATATCAACGATAAACTACTTTTCATAGTGGAAATATAAAGCAGTAAATAACACATGAAAATATATACACAAATCTTCAACAAATTATTTAATAATTTACAATCACCAGTATTCGGTATATTAAACCAAAATATGAATAATACAATAGTGTATGGTATACAAGATACAATGAAACTCGATGTTGTATCTCGTCTCGTCAGTCCTTCGCTTAGGTACTTCTCACTAGTAGTGCCTTTGTCCATAAAGGTCACTACACATCAAGATTCCACAAGGGTTTCCACCTAAAATTATTTAAATTCACTTCTTGTTGGCTCGAGGGGTCTTGACCCAGGTTCGGAGGTGAAGGTTTGCCAACAAACCCCTATACTACTGGCCCTTTCAGCAATGACCTGCTTGCGCAGGCCAAAGTCTCACTCGAAGCAGTATGGGAGGGTGCTGGAACTAGGTTTCCACACCCTCAGAGAGAGTAGGTAAGTCTAACAGTTCTACGTTCGCAACTTATCAAGTTTTCACAAGACAGGTCTGTTCACAGGTTTGTTAACAATATAATCTACAATATAGCAGAGCTACAAATCTAGTCAATACCTTCACATCCACATGCGTATCAATAGTTATCAATACACAATATCATAACACAGACAAATTCGTAGAATAACAGATAACATAATTGTATTCTTAGTTCTAACTGATCCCAAAGGTTTGCATAAACAATAACACATCAGATTCAATAACACGGAGCTACTTTAACTATATCCGCATATATTAGCATCAAAACCCAATGAAATCCAAACACATCCTATGCACACATCCAGTAGGGTCTTTACACAGTAGGGTTGAGGATCTCCACACACACAGCCAATAGGAGTCCTTACCCAAACTACCCAACAGTAGATCTAACAATTCACACTTAGCATCACACTTAATTCTTTTATACCTTAAGACTCCAAATGTTCATCTATTTATATCGGCTTAGCATGTGCTTCCAATGGTACGTAAACTGTGTATTGTTGACTCTTGGTCTACCCTTGACCCATATAATGCATTCGGGGCTTTGACCCACCCCAAAACCCCTGTGCTAGACTAATTCAGACCAAAATATACAAAATTTTACAAAATTCGCAGCTTTAGGGGACCCTGTTCCAACAGTCCCCCGGCACAATCTTATGACTCATCCCGAGTCACTGTGGTCGTGGTGTCTCCACCTGTGCCTATAGTAGCCTGATCTCCTCAACCAGTGGGGGTAGCACTCCTTCACTATGAATAGCAGTGTTCTAAGCAATATCCATCAAATTTTTTGAATTTGGTCCTTCTTTCATAGCTGAGATGCTCTCCAAAGTCTGGTTCAATTGTTTAATAATGACATCAATATCCAGAGAGAGCTTGAGGGCTTCATCAGCCCACGGCTTAAGGCGCTCGCTGAGAGTCTTCTTCTTCTAGCGGAGTTTGTCAATATCATCCCAAAGGGCATGGTTGGTTCGTAGTCATGCCAATCATTCAGTAGGAATCAGAGTAGGCATAGTGGCTTCCAACTTCTTGACTACTTCTTCCTTCTGCCATAGGTCGTGGCTGATTTCACACAGGAGAGGGTCGCACTGCACCTTGGTCCATAACTACATAGTTGTGTCCAGTAATTGGGTACCCTGAGCAATATGTCCTATAATCATATTCATGGCTGCCATAACCAACATAGCTCACTGGGCCCATACCTCCAGTGGTGTCTTTGGATGCAACTTGGCTTGCAAGTCTACGATTTGATGTTCCATCTCCATTTTGACCACCTGAATCTTTGTCCTTGAGGCCTGTAATGCTGCGATGAACCCCTTAATATTGGCCTGGAGGGTGGGAGAAGCTAGAATATCTTTGGAGACGTCCTCGCAGAGCCTACTAATGAGGTGTTCCATCTCTGTCTGCTACGGAGTGGCAAGGGTACATGCAGCCTGTACCTAAGTAACTTCAACATTTTTTTCCTCGATTGTCTACTCAGCTACACTAAGCTACTAGTGAAATCGATGGTCCCAGTGTTGAATTTCTTCGAACAAGGAGGTGTGGAGAACCTGCAATGATTCATGTGGCAACCTGGCTAGATCTAGATGTACCTCTGCACAGGCCTAGACTTGCGTTTCGAAGTGGGGTGGACTTATCGCGAGGGTTGCGCCTGGCAGGGAACAGAGGTGACTTTCTGCTGTAAAAAGTGTTGAAGTGCTAGTTTATGAGGTCATTCATACCTAAATCATACTTTTTTGTAGCGTGTCCATCTTCAACTACAAAAATTGGAGCTCGACCTAAAGTGTGTCGATCATGACTTTATTCTACTCTTCCAGAGACAGCCATTTCCCTTCTGCATCCAAAGTAACCATGTCTGTGATTTTCTCAAGGTCTCCTTTGGTTAGTGTAACCACTTCATCACGTTTTGGTCATTTCGAGCACTGCTTCTTTTGTGGCCCTTTGGTAAGGTCACCCATTTTCTTTTTTCCTTGAGGTGAGTCAGCTCCTCCCGCCTCCTGTCCTTCAGTACCGAGATATTGCTGCGCATCCTTCTGCACTACTACTTCTATGCCTTTACTTGTACTCTTACCAGGCTATGAGCCTTTCTGTCATGCGGTTTCAGTGCCCTTCCCCGTTCTTTTGCTCGATCCTCCGGTATCTTTGGTGATGATAGGTGGGGTAACCTTCCTGGTTCTCGTTCCTTCAATTCTCTTCGTACCTTTTTTGAAGCCAAGCTTCCAGTGAGGAGGCCATTACGCAATGCAACGGAACCATTTTTTGGCTCGAGGGGTCTTGACCCAGGTTTAGAGGTGAAGGTTTGCCCAAAAACCCCTATACTACTAGCCCTTTCGATAATGACCTGCTTGTGCAGGCCAAAGTCTCACCTGAAGCAGTATGGGAGGGTGCTGGAACCAATTTTCTGCACCCTGAGAGAGATTAGGTAAGTCTAACAGATCTATGTTCGTAGCTTATCAGGTTCGCACAAGACAGGTCTATTCGTAGGTTTGTTAACAGTATAATATACAATATAACAAAGTTACAGATCTAGTCAACAACTTCGCATCCATGTGCGTATCAGCAGTTCTAAATAATATCATAACACATCATTAACAGATTACAGATATACCATAA
Organism: Pinus albicaulis; assembly: GCA_034641835.2. Classification (NCBI taxonomy): domain Eukaryota; kingdom Viridiplantae; phylum Streptophyta; class Pinopsida; order Pinales; family Pinaceae; genus Pinus; species Pinus albicaulis. Next base: position 1,363,917,286 of record CM076578.1, read on the forward strand.
CATAGACAGATTCACAACATAACAAATAACACAACTGTATTCTTAGTTCTAACAGATCCCAAAGGTTTGCATCAACAGTAAGACATCAGATCTGATAACACAGAGCTACTTTAACTATATCCACATATATTAGCATCAAAACCCAGTACAATCCAAAAAATCCTGCGCACACATCCAATAGGGTCCGCACATAGTAGGACTAAAGATCTCCATGCACACAACCAGCAGGAGTTCTTACCCAAATGACCCAACAACAGATCTAACATTTCGCACTTAGCATCAGAATTAATTCTTTTCTACCTTAAGACTCAAAATGTTCATCTATTTATATCAACTTAGCCTATGCTTCCAATGGTCCGTAAACCATGGTTTGTGGACTGTTGGTCTACTCTTGACCCATTACAATTCATTTGGGGCTTTAACCCACCCCAAAACCCCTACGCTAGACTAATTAAGATAAAAAATATACAATATTGTACAAAATTCGTAGCTTTAGGGGACCCTTTTCTAGCACTTCTATAGAGTGTACACAGGCTAATCCAATCTTCTCTTTGGGTAGGCCTAATTCTATAGCTCCAACTGTGAGTCTAGTAGCCACTTTAATCCATCAAATTGTTGTAATACGACACCAATATTCGTCCAACATTCATCTACTCTTTGTCACGTTAAGATAACTTGTCTTGGGATACTTTGGGTAGCCAACACACTACCCTCCACTAGGTCAATGGCACCCAATACTACACTACAAAATCTGCACTGATGACGGCTCATGATCACCCAATCACGCCTCCAAATTGGCTCCCAGAGGTTGCATAAAAAAATTGTCCAAACCGGTCTCTCCTTGACCCAATGTTCCTCTCAAAACACTACTATAAATTATCTTTTCATTTTCTATTTGTGGCAGTCCTAGTTAGGGCAAGTGCTGCAGCCCTAAATCCACCTAATCATTAGCAAACAATCCCCTTAAGGGCTACATCCAACCTTGGTAGGCTTCCTCCCTTGCCACACTTGCTCCTTAGGGTATATATCAAACCTTCACATTCCTAATACAATCCCAAGTGTGTGTTATGGACTGTAGCCTAGCACAAAAACCTTAATTTAGCCTCTGTCTCTAAAGAATGGTGCCCAAACAACATTAAACAACATCATTCTGCCTCCTTAGAACCTTGGCCTAACAACCACCCTACTCGGCCTTCACCATAACAATTAACTCCACTTTTTAGACACTAAAAAATTCCGCACCAGCCTCCCTTACTCGACCCTAGGAACGACAACCTTGGACCATGTTTCAAACCCAAAACAGACTTCTCCAACTCACTTTCCTATACCTTCCTTTGTTACGGCTAGGTTATAGTTACTCCTCTCCACCGAGTTCTTTTCCTTCGAGAAAATGTTGCAAAATGGATGTTAAAACAACATAAAATAACCCTTTATTTATACACATCAAAGGGGCTCCACGAATTTATGAAGAGACACATCTCTTAGTCAAATTTTACTTCAAGCCTACATGACTTGAAAACCAATAATTACTTGTCAACTTTAAAAATTCATTTCTCTAGTTCCACAACTTGGATTTCAATAATTCTCAAAGAATTGGATTATCCTTTCCTCCCTATATCATCTTCTCATTCCATCAAATGTATAAATGTTCTCCAAAAAATGCCCGAAACAAGATTAGGTACAAAACCCCATACTTGGGTTCCAAGCCCACAACTAACCCTTGTGGTGTTTTTCCCTTCAAATTTTTAACCCTAAGGCTCGGAGTACCTCCCAAGCTACAAATATCAACACTCCCTCTTAGCGAGGGAGGTACTTTTGAGACTAGGAAGTATCTCGTCTGAATCATCACTACTTGCAACACTTTTCCAACTCCTGGCACTCACAATCGTAGGAATCCTTGTACATTGAACTACACCCTTCTCGAAAGTGTCACTCTCACTATTGGATGCACCCTACTTCTTCTTCCTTTTTTTTATCGCTTTATAGTCCCTCCATGATTCCTTATGGCTAGAGGTGGAAGCACCCTTGTCTCCCACTGAATATGCGCCCTTCTTGGGCTGCAAATTCTCCCTCTGAATCTGCAATATCCCTATAGAACTGGACTCCCTCTTATTCTCTAGAACCTAGAATTTCTTCTCTGGAAAGTGTACCTTCTTCTCGAGAACCTATACTGTCTCCTATGAAGCCTGCATGTAGAGCTACACTTGCTCCTTCTTCTTCGAAACCTGTACCTGCTCCATCTGCTTCTTTCCATGATCCACAGGCTTGCCTGTCAACCTGTAGAGACCATTCTCTCTAACTTTGAGTACAATCCCATGAAACTTATAGCCTCTAGGCCTACGTCTTGCCTTCCCATCCTCGAACAAGACATAAAACCCCTTCCTCTCCATCATTGAGATAGAAATCACACTATATCAATGTCTTGGTACAAATAGTGCATCATAGATTTGCATCATACATCCTGTCTCCATCCTGAATGGCACCATACCTGATCCTCAAATCTCCAACTAACTCTTGTCACCCAACACCATGTGCAACTTCGAGTCCCATTTAGCTAGAGTCTCAAAAACCTCTTGTGTCCCGATCATATGCTTCATCACACCATTGTTCATGTACCATCCATCCTCCTTGATAGTACCATGTGATAAATGAGAAATCATAGCAAAGTCCTCCACTTCTAATCTCTTGGAGAGATCATCTATTTCAGCTGAAGTGGCTACACTGACAACCTTCTTTCCTTTCCTCTTTTCAGCATCTACCCTCTTCATTGGAAATATCGATGAAAAATGATCCATCTCACCAGAGTTTAAACACTTGACTTTACTCAAGTCCTTCTTTGTATTATCCTTCATTCATGCTACAAGTGCCACATTCTCATCTGACTTCTTCTACAGTTGAAGGTCCTCATCTCACAACTCTTCCTGAATGAAGTCATCCCACATTTTATTCAAGTATGGAAATTTATCCCTGGAAATAATTCTTTTGATGAAGTCTTTCCATTCCTCGGTGAACCCTTACAAGGAAATTCTTACCATATCTCCATTTGAAAGTTTCACACTAACGACAACAATCTCATCTCTAACATGAGACAACGTCATCAGATATGAAGTCACTCCTTCATCACTTATTATCTTGGTAGGCTTCAACTTATCCTCCAATACGATTACCTGGTTCTCGTTCTTATTCTGGAAAAAAAATGAAATATCCATCCACATCTAATGTGCATTGTTCTTTCCAGAAAAATGAGGTACTAAGGAATCCTTCACACCATCAAGGATGATCAACCTCACCTTCATATCCAAATATTCCCATATATCCAGCTCCTCTAGTTCGGTTGGCCTCTTGATATCTTTCTCAACAAAATTCGAGATCGTGTTCACCTACAAGACCAACTTGATCCTTTCCTTCCAAGAAGTATAGTTGGATAACCCTTCCAAGCTATCCTCATATCACAGACCTGCCTGCAACTTCAACATCGTAGTGAGCCCTTCACTTATAATGTGACCAACTCCCTCTCATGTTGTACTTTACAACTTTGACTTACTTACATCCAAATTAGCTCAGAACGTTGTGATACCATGTTTATTTTCTACAACCTTGGGTCTAGTTTAGAGTCTTAAAATCCCTAATGCTACCAAACCAAGAATATTAACCATAAACTACTTTGCACAGTGGAAATATAAAGAATTAAATCACACATGCTCAAATATACACATTTTTTCAACAAATTGTACAATAATGTACAATCACCAATCTTCGTTATATTAAATCAAAATCTGAATAACACAATGATCTATGGTATATAAGATACAATGAAAAACTCAATTCCATATCTCATCCTATCGATCCTTTGCTTTTGTACTGCTCACTAGTAGTTCCTTAGTCATCCAAGGCCACTACACATCGAGACTCCAGGAGGGTTTCCACCTAACATTGTTGCAAGTCACTTATGTAGAGAGTACATGGGTTGATCCAATCTGCTCTCTGGGTAGGCCTAATTCCTGAGCTCCAACTTCTAGGCTAGCAACCACTTCAGTCCATCAAAGTGTTGTTCTTCGGAACCAATCTTCACCCAAACTTCAGCTACTCTTTGTCATGTCAAGATAGATTTTTTAGGGCTACTTTGGGCTACCAACACACTACCCAACATCAAATAAATGACACCCAATACTACATTTTTAAATCTACATCGTAAAAGGCTAACGACCACCCAATCATGCCTCCAAATTTACACCCATGGGCTACATAAAAATATTATCCAAACCGGTCACTCCTTGAACCAACATTCCTCCAAAAGCACTACTAAAAATTATGTTTTCCTTTGATGTTTGTGATAGTCATGGTTATGGAATGCGTTGCAACCCTAACTTTTCCTAGTAGTTAGAAAACAAGCCCATTAATGGATGTCTCTCGCCTTAACAGGCTTCCTCTCTTACCATGATGCCTCCTTAGGGCACGTATCAACCCTTGACACTCCAAATGCAATTGCAACTATATGTTATGGCCTGCGGCCTAGCACAAAATACTCCTTATAGCATTTTCCTCCAAACAATGGTGCCCAAACAACCTTAAACAACAGCATTATTCATCGTTATAACCTTGGCCTAACATCCACCCTACTCGGACTTCACCACAGAAACTCGGTCCACTTTTTAGACCCTAAAATAGTCTGCACCAGCCTCCATTACTCAGCCTTAGGAACAAAAACCTTGTACCTTTTTTCAAAACCAAAACATACTTCTCCAACTCATTATCGTATACCTTCCTTTGTTGCAGTTGGGCTAGAGTTACTCCTCTCCACTGAGTTATTTTCCTTGGAAGAAATGTTTCACAATGGTTGCTAAAAAAACATCAAATCACCCTTTATTTATACACAACAAATGGGCTCCATGAATTGATGAAGAGACTCATCTATTGGTCAAATTTTAATTCAATCCTACATGACTTGAAAACCAATAATTACTTGTCAACTTCAAAAATTCATTTCTCCACTTATACCACTTGGAATTCGACGATTCTCGGAGCGTTGGATTCTCCTTTCTACCCTGTATCGTCTCAAGCCATCACATGTAGAAATTCTCTCCGAGAAATACCCCAAACACATTTGGTTAAAAAACCCCATACTTTGGTTCCAAGCCCGCAAGTGACCTTTGTGGCGCTTTTCCCTCCAAACCTTGAACCCTATGGCTTGGAGTACATCCCAAGCTACAAAAACCAACATTGTTACAATCACTTTAGCCAAATTTTATCTTCAATTAGAAATAAAATTTAATCTTCCAATGATAAATAGAGATTGTAGATAGAACAACAAATTTAATAATAGTAGAAGAAAATCAAGAGAAATAATAAGAGACGCCAAATTTGGTCAAAGACCAATGAAAAACCCCACATGGTTGAAAACCATTTCAAATTCTTCTTCTTATTATATTGTCATAAAATGTTTAGAAGAGAGAGTATAATGATCCAATTCATCAATCAACAGTTGAATTCAATCCATTGAATATCCAACAAAAGAAACCGACCAATATCCAAATCACGAGCTAGTAGTCAAATATGGTCAAAATAAATAGCAGTCAACAGTAGAAAATGATGCTATAACTAGCCCTCAAGTTCATGGTCAATAGCTCTCCAAAAATATCAATAAAAATACCACTTAAATCAACCTTCCAAGCTGGTCAAATATTAGTCAAAATAATCCCAAAATCCATGGTCAAAGGAAAGATAAAGTCCATGGTCAAACTTAGATTTCCTATGGTAAAAATGATATGGTCAAGTATAGTCAAACTTCCCATAACACCTCAATATTTGTGCCAAAGAATCCATCCCCCAAAAATCATAATTATCCAAGTCAAGCCAAGTCAAAATTCCAAGTCAAAGGTAGTCAACAGATGGTAAAATTGTCCCAACAGAAAATTTCAACCCAGATTTCAGATTGTCCTTCCGTTCCTTCACATGTGTGAGAGAGAGAAATAAAATTTTGGATGTATGAACTAATCAAAAGAGGATAGAGAGAAGAATCGATGAGTTGATGTGATGCTAATTTAGGTTGACTTGTCTTGTATTTATATGCTTCCTTGGAGAGCCAATTTTTCCTTTAGGTGGACCTAAAAAATTTTGCACATGTGGGTTTTCACATTAAAAATATGTTTTTCCTTGACAAAATTAAATTATTCCAATGAAAAAGAGGGTGTTATTTGAATGAGGTAGGATTTCAAAAAGAGGGAATTTATGCCTGAGTATCCAAACGAATGCTCTATCTCTGCTAGGGAGAAATTTACAACTGTGTCATGAATCTCATCTCAATTGTCTCACCATTATCAATTCAAATGTTGTTTCTACTCATCTATGTTGAAAAATCTCCGATATAGAAGAAAAAGAATTTGATATCATAGGGGAGCTCAAGCTACGATCCTCTAACCAAGGACGATAGGTAGGATACAACTTACCATGGAAGGTAAGGATTACAACTATCTTATCGTCAAGATAATAAGAAAGATAAAACTTACTGTGAGTTAAGGGTTGTAACTATCGTACTATCCATTGATATTCCCAAGTTGGCCCTAAAGTGTAAGTGGAATAAGGCATGCATCCTCTCATTTTGGTAGGCTACTACTTAGCTTAAATGGTAAGGATCACAACTATCCCAAGTCACCTCTCAATCAATTGGTTAGTGGGGAGGAACAATCCCAACAAGCCCAACTTGTGGGTAGGATGCCAAATCAGGTATACTCTATCAAGTATCAATGATTACAATATGCAGGATTCTACTTGCCATGTGGTAAGGATCTCATCTATCATATGTCCATATAATAGGAAACATACTAGTTACCATGAGGTAAGGATCACAACTATCCTATTTTCTAGAGTTCCCCTTAAACCCAAGAGCTCTCTAGCTTAATTACTCGCCCTGGGAGCTCATACAAGATTGAATAGCATAGATCAGTGTCCTTGATCAGTTGGGACCCTTACTTGGGAGGGTCACATCCATCAGTCCAAGCTTCTCTCTGAAGACCTATAACTTATGGCCTTTCGGCCAAGCCTTGGTGAGTATGTCTGCTATTTTCTTATCTGTCAAAATATGATGGATTATCATGGCTCCTCTCTAAACCATGTCTCGTATATAGTGATACCTGATCTAAATATGCTTGGACTTGTCATGAAATAAAATATTCTCTGCCAATCGATTACCACTCTTGCTGTCGCAATATATAACTTCCATATCCAAGACCTTCTAAAAAAACTCTCCAAGTATCTTCCTCAACCATACTTCCTCCTAGCTACCCATGCTAGGAATAATTTACTTTGCCTCAGTCATTCTGAAAGATATAAAATTTTATTTCCTTCTCATCTAAGATATCATCGCAAACCTCCAGATAAATTACAAACCTAATTTTCTCTTCCTATCAATAACATCTCCATCCAAGTCAACATCTATTTATCCATGCAATCTCACATCTACGATAAAATATCCTAGAGCAATATTGATCGTCCCATTCAAATATCTAATTACATGCTTGGAAGAAACCCAGTGTGCATGAAGGGGCTCAGTCATGAATTGAATCAAAGTGATAACTACAAAACATATGTCTGGACGAGTATTCACAGGAACATCAATGCCCGAATGAAATTTTGGTATTCAGATATATTCTCCAAGTCAGGTCCAACAGAATATCTACATAACTTCTTGAATTTCATCTCCATCTATGTGGCTAGGGACATGCATTCTACTATTCAAAATCTTTACAAAAATTTTACAACATATTTTCCTTGAAAAAGGAAAATCTCATGAGGTCTTTGCCACACTTATAATCCCAGGAAGTAATCCATCAAGTCAATATAATTCATCTCAAACTCAGAGTCCATCTCCCTCTTACACGTGAACATCAAAGGCTCACTAACTATCAAGAATAAATCTTCAACATATAAAACCAAAACCAAAGGCATATCTTATACAACTTTGAGGTAGAGGTTTGGGTCAGCACTACTTTTCATTAATCCAAGCCTCACCTGGTAACTATCAATGCATACATACTAGACTCTTGGGGTTTGCTTCAAACCATATAAGGATTTATTCAACCTGAAAATGTGAGTCCCCCTATAATTTACTTCAAATCCCATAGGTTTCTCAACATATACTTCTTCTTGTAGTATGCCATGAAGAAACACAGTCTTCACATCCATCTAGCGAAGGGTCCATCTTTTACTAGTAGCAAGGGAAACAATCGATATAGTCATGGTGTAGTGGGAAATAGGTGAAAATATATCATCATAATCTTCTCCCTCTTTCTTGGAGAAAATTCTAGCCAGGAACCTCACTTTATATTTCTCAATTATTCCATCAACTCCATGTTTGATCTTGTATAACCACTTCAAAGTTACAAAAACATTTCCTTCAAATCTCAGAACAACATACCATACAAAACTATTCATAATGGACTCATATTCTTTGACCATGGCATCCTCCAGACCTGCTCTTTCATTTTCTTTTCAAAACTGGGAGGTTCATCCTGTATGATGCAGATCATAGCAAAAACATACCCCTAGTATCATCATGGATTCTTGGTTTCTATAAAGGTTCCTTTAGTAGGAATATTTCTCTCACACTACAAGTAAAATATATTCTAGTGGATTTTTTGCAGAGGTCACTAGCGAAGGTGGGTGGGTGGATGTTCTTTGGATGGAATTTCTAAAATCTAGAAAGTATCGGTGCTATACTCTCCATACAAGCACTGGTGTCGCATAAAACATGGTGCACCATCGAAAATTTATTTTTATAAAATAAAAATACATGGTGTACTAAATAACACAATGCATAGGTGCTTGAATAATTGATAACACTGAAAAAAGGTTAACTTTTAAAAACTTCAGTGCTATATACACATAAAGCACCAATTGGCTTCATTTAGTAAAACACCATGGTGCATACCAGGAAGGAGCACAACTATATTTTTTTAATTTAAAATAAGTGTGGTGCTATTTTCTAATGCTTTGACAATGCTATCAATGTATTAAAATGCCCTGGGGCATCTTCTAAAGAGGGATATGGTCTTCTATAGTAAAATAAAGCACTAATGTGATGCCTATATTATAATACACCATCATATGTTTTTTAATTTAAAAAACATTTGGTGCTCTTCGATATCTTTTGCACTATTGTATCTATCCTAACGAAATGAGCTAGGGTTAAATAAAAAAATCCTCCTAGCTGTAAATTTCATTTTTAACATTTATAGTGTTGGAGAGCTTTGAAGCATCAGTTCCTCTCTTTCCTCATGCAAGTTCCCTGACATCGGTGCTTCTCTTACTCACCACCCTTCTGTGCCATGCTCACTGCCTGAGTTTTAAATTTTTTCAAGCCATGCTAAAAAAAAAATTTCTCCATTACGTGTCAACAATGCCTCCCCAATGAGAAAATTTCCAGGTAATCTCTTTCTCTCTAATTTAAATTTTTATTAGATTTGAATTTCAAATTAGCTTAAAATTTATATTTTTTTAAAACAAAATTCCCCACATGGTGCGCTTGATATGTTCAGATTCCACCGATTGTGGTGCACCATATAAATTTATAGGGTGAACCATCATTGAATGCATGAACTTAAGGCATCACTACTGTTGTGGTGCATTTAGTAAACAAAACCACATTGGGAAAGCTATAAATTTTACATCGGTGCATACCATTTTTAGGTTACATCTAGTGCATTCATATTTACCAAACATGCCACAAACAAAATATTTAAAATACCCCTTTAGCTAAGTGTGTTTTATAACCTGAAAATTCCGCACTATTGAGAAAATATTATACGTGTGCACTGGTGCATAATTGTAATATCCCAAAATTGGGGTTGCTGGCAAGGCATGCCTAAAAACACATTTTCAGGAATGTATGCTACAAAAACCAAGATCAGCCCTTGGATCCCTTAGATCTGATAATCTATGACCCAAGTCCAAGAGGATATCAAAAACAAATAAACCTAGGTGGGTCAAACAGATCTCCCACACCCAGTATGGCTCAGAAACTACCCAAATGAGGGACTGCAGCAACACAAAGTAACATTGCCCAGAAAATAATGTAGTTTTAGATAACAACAGTAAGAGAACAATATGATAGCTAAAAAATATCTTATACAATGGTAAATCAAATTTACAATGTGTCCCAATCAATGTACAAGAGAAAGATGGAAGACTTTCATGAGAAAAACCCTTTAAAAGAGGTGACGCAATAATGTATTTCACTGTAAAAGCCTTGATAGCATTATTTTTAAGAGCATACAGCAGTTGTAGGTTAAAACTCATATCTATAACATATCTGTGTACAAAATATTAGATCTATATCAGATCTATACACTAGACTGTCTCTATTTTACATACCCCTTGGGGTTTTCAGCAAAACATGAAGCATATGGAGTAGATCTGAGATCTCATGCAGAAAATCTATAGATTTCTACAGAATTATTGAAGCTTATACAAGATTATTCAAATAAAATCTGAATATGACATGGATAAGAACAAAAATCCATGGATAACGATAGTGAGAGACAAATTCTCATCACTAGAGATCACTCCTCGAATGTTATTAAAACTCCCTACAACTTTCCTCTTGCAGATAACGCAGTCCTAGAAGATAAAATATGTTGTATACTTGATGAAAAGTTTTGACTGATGCCAAGGTATGGACATGAAGCTTTGATGATCCAATACACTCTTGCCAATGGGATAGAAGACTTTCCCAGTGAAAAGAGGCACTAGAATGGCTTAGATATGAACAGATCTAGCCTCCACTTACTGCAGCTTACAAAGACAACCAAACCCTCAATAGGATCTTCATTGTAGTTGGAATTAGAAGCTTGGCCAAATTCCTGATAGTGGAAAATAAATGCAAGACTCTTTCAAGAAGCCTCTCAAGGAAAGAGGTGTGATTCTTGATCAGGAACACCCAAGTGCTTAAAAACACTATTCTCAGCTAAATAGCTAGAGAATGAGAATTTTCTAAACAGACAAATCTTTTCAACACAATATGTTCAAAAACCTTCTTATGTCTTTCTCCTCTTTCTTTTATAGGATGAAAGCCTTGTAAAACCCTAAACCACCTCAAAGGTTTAGCTCCTTTCACATGTGTAGCCTCCAACTAGATCTGTGTTGTGCATCTAGGAGGTACATTGCATCTAGACATTGCTTTGGATTTGGTCCTGTTGACCCAGTCAATTGTCACAATCCCTTTCACAAATAAGGGTGTTTTAATTAGGCATCCTAGATTTAGCCTTGTTCACATGGGCATTGATTTATTTTACTATTTTAGGAGTTTATTTTATCCTCCTTTACAATTTTATTCTTGCAACAAGAAAAGAAACAAAATTGTACATTCCTATTAGCTTGGGCCAATTAGGAATATTACAGTCCTCCCCTCCAAAATGTTTCTTTTCCTCAAGAAACTGATAAGGTGAGTGTTGCAACTCATCTCCTCTTCCATTGGAAACACAAGCATGAGTTAATCTTCCTCCTTGTGCCAAATTTTCACCAAACCATCCCTTCATGACTGGTTTCTTCAATGTTTTTATGAGGGGTAAATGACCCATCCCATAAGGAGTTAAGAACTCAAGTGAAACAATCATGGCTAAACCAAAACTCTCCCTGAAACATGTAGCATAAGGTACATGGAGAGTCTCCATCCCATGTGGCACATACATTCTCCCCAACCTCCCTCCATACAAGCCCACAAATAGTACAAGTATGTCATCAATGTATGGAAGCAAAAATATGTACATACAACATAAAAATTGAGCATGACGAGGTGGGTCATAATCCCACATATGATAACAACGTAGGGCATCTCCTGCCTACCTCAAATCAGTACATGGTAAGTGGTTTTCCCACCACTTACTTGATTCCCAAGTCATCTCACTATTGCTGAAGGTGAGAGATATGTTTGGTGCCTTGAGGAAGCACCCATCATGAAAGTAAATCTCCCTTTACACATCAAGGGAGTGGCAAAATTCAGAAATTTTAGTGGACCAACAATTGCCATGATATTTACATGATACATTTCTCCTTTTAGGAGTCATGGTCTGCATAAAAATGGTAAAATACCATATACAATCAGAAAAATAAATTTTCTTTACATGAACATATCCTTTACCAACAAATTCTCTCAAACACTTGGAGTTGTGCATGGATCTTTCTCCCCTTTCCAAAGAAGGAAGAGATGGATGAAATGACTATTGCATAGAGTCCCATGGCTGCCCCAACTCCACATAACTCATGCATTCTTGAAAATGCTGATATAGTTCCTCTTCCACGCCTTCACAATAAAATCTCCTCATGATGATGTTGTAGATCCTCGTGGAATACAGATGGCTGAAACAAAACTCCTTGTAGGCTCCTTGTAGGATCCTATGCTTGAGCTTAGAAGATCTAGGAAAAAATATTCTACCATGATGATAGATGACTTCTCCTTGGACTAAGTATCCCTATTCATGCAACTGGTCATCAAGTATCATACATGTGTGCAGATCTTTGGAATAATCCACTAGCAGTTGGGATTTCCAATACAGATCTACACTGATCAACAATGACATTGTTGATGATGTATCAATAGAAATGTCTGTCATGTTGCCGATCCTTCCCTTGAAATCTCCTATGTCAAAGGTGTGTCTTGGAATGCTTTTCCTCCCATTCTCCTCCTCCCATAGCATAGGATCAAAAAGGAGAGTGGGGGATGATGATAGGGGAAGAAGATTCCCCTCATTCTTGAGCTTACCCAAGTCTCCTAATGCTGTATATTTTCCTTCAAGTGCTCTAAACCCTCCTAAATCTAAGCATGGAGCAGCAAGTTGTGAGGTCTCCCCCACAAAATCTGAATCTGGTGGCCTCCCAGGTGGTTTGCCACTACATAATGAGGATTCAAGGACCATCCTCATATGCAGAATATATGGGATCCTCATGTCCCTACTTCCACTGCGCAATTTCAAATTTTCTTTATGTGTAGAAATCTCTTGAAATATGGAGACCCATCTTAGTGGTGTAAGAGTGCCTCTGATTGGAGAATTTGCCCCAACTTCTGATAGTGGATCAGCTTTGTGACCCCTCCTTTGTTAAGTTTCATTGTCTCTTTGAATAAACACATGCTGCTCATGTCCTCCAAATGGAAGATCCTGAGGAACTCCTTGCAATGATGCAAGAACCCCTCTAGTGGAAGCCATTGATTAATCTCCATCTCCAAATGAAAATATATCTCCTCCTGGTGTCACAGCACTGGAGGATCTTCTCTACTCTGTCTCTCCCTTCTCCTCATCCTTGGATAATGCTTCATCATTAAGAGATCCTTTTTCTTGACCTCTTAGTGAAGAAGGAACCCTTATGTCTTCTCTTTGAGAAGAGAGTTCTTGCTGAAGAGGGCCTTTTCCCTTTGGCAAATCATGCAACAAATTATCAACCCTTTCAACAATGTTCAGGAATGGAGTTGGTTTTATGGATCCTTCCAACTCATGCAAAGCTTTAGATTCCTTGGGTTTGATTTTTTCTCCCCAAGAAGCCTCAGAATGTCTTACATAAAATCTTTTCACTTGTCCTCTAGTGAACTTTGCATAAGAAGAGATATTTATCCCTTTCAAGGAAAAGGACTCAAATAGCCACGAAGCATAAGCCTTTCGTTGACGATGAAGTGCTGCTACTTTCAAGGCTTCCTCTTCTGAAATTTGATGTAGCTGAAAGTAGGTGTCAAGCTTCCTTACCCAAGACATGGTTGAGTCTTTAGATGATCCATCAAAAATAGGTAGAGAAAATCTACCCGAAGTGTGTTGCATTCAGCCTTTTCTTCTACTGTAGTTGTTGGATATTTCTTCTTTGAGTTGACAGAACTCTGAGAAACCAAGATGAATTTTGAATCTCTCTGATAGAGACTCATATTCTTGGAGATAATCAACAAGAGATTCCTCCTTTGGTGTTCCTCCTTTTCCTTCTTTCTTGGACAAGAAAGTAGGCATGCTCCAACGTTGCAGATCAGGTTGTGTGGTTGAATGCTGACACACATAGTAAGAAGTACTGGGGCTTTCTTGATGTAAGAATAATCCTGAGGGATCTACATGTCCTTCCCTCTTCATCCCCCAGATTCCTTCCTTCAATTCATGCATATCTTGAGAAAGAGTTTTTGAGAACTCTTCTATCTACAAACTTCCAAATAAAAGGTTTGGACCCTTTACATCTGTGTCTTCTGTGTAACCACACTTCTTCATCAGTATTTTCTTTCCATGAAAAGACATATTGGCTCTTCAATAAGCAAAACACAGGTTGTGCCAAGATAGATGCTCCGATACCACTGTAATATCAAAAAATTGGGACTGCTAGCAAGGCATGCCTGAAAAACACATTTCTCAGGAATGTATGCTACAACAACCAAGATCAGCCATTGGATCCCTTAGATCTAGTAATCTAAGAGCCAAATCCAAGAGGATATCAGAAAAAAATCAAACTAGGTGGGTTAACCATATCTCCCACACCCAGTATGGCTCAGAAAATACCCAAAGGAGGGACTGTACCAACACAAAGTAACATTGCCCAGAAAATAACGCAGTTTTAGATAACAGTAGTAAGAGACCAATATGTACATACAACATAAAAAGATCATGACGAGGTGGGTCATAATCCCACATATGATACCAAGGTAGGGCATCTCCTGTCTGCCTCAAATTAGTACATGGTAAGTGGTTTTCCCACCACTTACCTACTGCCCAAGTCATCTCACTATTGCTGAAGGTGAGAGATATGTTTGGTGTCTTTAGGAAGCACCCATCATGAAAGTAAATCTCCCTTTGCACATCAATGGAGTGGCCAAATTCAGAAATTTTAGTGGACCAACAATTGCCATGATATTTACATGATACATTTCTCCTTTTAGGAGTCATGGTCTACATACAAATGGTAAAAGAACATGTGCAATCAGAAAAATAAACTTTCTTTATATGAACATATCCTTTACCAACAATTTCTCTCATACACATGGAGTTGTGCATGGATCTTTCTCCCCTTTCCAAAGAAGGAAGAGATGGCTAAAATGACTATTGCATAGAGTCCCATGGCTACCCCAACTCTGCATAACTCATGCTTTCTTGAAAATGTTGATATAGTTCCTCTTCCAAGCCTTCCCAATAAAATCTCCTCGTGATGATTTTGTAGATCCTCATGGAATACAGATGGCTGAAACAGAACTCCTCGTAGGCTCCTTGTAGGATCTTATGATTGAGCTTAGAATCTCTAGAAAAAAAGATTCTACCATGATGATAGATGACTTCTCCTTGGACTAAGTAGCCCTCTTCATGCAGTTGGTCATCAAGTATCGTACATGTGTGCAGATCTTTGGAATAATCCACTAGCAGTTGGGATTTCCAATACAAATCTACACTGCTCAACAATGACAGTGTTGATGATGCATGAACAGAAATGTCTGTCATGTTGTTTATCCTTCCCTTGAAATCTCCTATGTCAAAGGTGTGTCTTGGAAGGCTGCTCCTCCCACTCTCCTCCTCCCACAGCGCAGGATCAAAAAGGAGAGTGGGTGATGATGATAGAGGAAGAAGATTCCCCTCGTTCTTGAGCTTACCCAAGTCTCCCAGCACTCTAGATTTGCCTTCAAGTGCTATAAACCCTCCTGAATCAAAGCATGGAGCAGCAAGTTGTGAGGTCTCCCCCACAAAATCTGAATATTCTAGCCTCCTAGGTGGTTTGCAACTACATAATGAGGCTTCAAGGACCATCCTCATATGCAGAATAGATGGGATCCTCATGTCCCTACTTCCACTATGCAATTTCAACTTTGTTTTATGTGTGGAAGTCTCATGAAATCTGGAGACCCCTCTTAGTGGTATAAGAGTGCCTCTGATTGGAGCATTTTCCCCAACTTCTAATATTGGATCAGCTTTGTGATCCCTCCTTTGTTCTGTTTCACTATCTCTTTGCATAAACACATGCTTCTCATGTCCTCCAAATGGAAAATCCTTAGTAACTCCTTGCAATGATGCAATAACCCCTCTAGTGGAAGCCATTGATTAATCTCCATATCCAAATGAAAATAGATCTCCTCCTGGCGTCATAGCACTCGAGGATCTTCTCTGCTCTATCTCTACCTTCTCCTCATCCTTGGATAATGCTTCATCATTAAGAGATCCTTTTTCTTGACCTCTTAGTTAAGAAGGAACCCTCATGTCTTCTCTTTGAGAAGAGAGTTCTTGCTGAAGTGGGCCTTCTTCCTTTGGCAGATCATGCAGCAAATTATCAACCCTTTCAACAATTTTCAGGAATGGAGTTGGTTTTATGGATCCTTCCAACTCATGCAAAGCTTTAGATTCCTTGGGCTTGATTTTTTCTCCCCAAGAAGCCTCATGATATCTTACATCAAATCTTTTCACTAGTCTTCTAGTGAACTTTGCAAAAGAAGAGATATTTATCCCTTTCAAGGAAAGGGACTCAAATAGCCACCAAGCATAAGCCTTTCCTTGAAGATGCAAAACTTCTACTTTCAAGGCTTTTTCTTCTGAAATTTGATGTATTTGAAAGTAGGTGTTAATCTTCCTTACCCAAGACTTGGCTAAGTCTTTAGGTGATCCATCAAAAATAGGTATAGAAAATCTACCTAAAGTGTGTTGCATTCACCATTTTCTTTTGTTGTACCTGTTGGATCTTTCTCCTTTGAGTTGACAAAACTCTGGGAAATTGAGATGCATTTTGAATCTCTCTATTAGAGACTCATATTCTTGGAGATAATCACCAAGAGATTCCTCCTTTGGTGTTCCTCCTTTTCCTTCTTTCTTGGACAAGAAAGTAGGCATGCTCCAACATTGCAGATCAGGTTGTGTGGCTAAATGCTCACACACACAGTAAGAAGTACTGGGGCTTTCTTGATGTAAGAAACCTCCTGGGAGATCTACATTTCCTTCCCTCTTTGACACAACAACGCTGAAAGGTCTTCCTACGGAGAGATGGTCAACGGTGACGTGGCTCTGTTTGATTTTTCCTTTCCTCCATGTGGTCTATTTCTTTTTATTAATTATCAAATTCATAGAATTTGATAAATAATACTATCCACAATGTTTAACTTTATATTATCTCCCTGAACCTTAAATTAGGCCTTTCTGGACTTTATATTAGCCTTCCAAACTTATATTAATACCCCGCACTTGTAAATCAACTTTATAATAGAACTTTCACTTCGGGCCCACCTCTACGTCCAATAGCCAATTAAATGTATGCATGTACCTTAGGTTAAACCTCGCGCATCTCTGTTAGGTGACCACCGTCTGATGACCTTGCATCAGATCGACGGCCCTCATCGATATCGCTCAGCATCCTCGTACTAGTTTTAACGTGCAATGAGAATACGGAAAGGTGGTTTTGTACTCCCATCTGGTGCCACATGTCGATGGTTCTATGGAATCGCTTCGATTCAGAGAATACCACCTTCTCCGCTAAAGTGTTGCGATATGGGAAATCCGCCTTTGGGAATCCACTCATGGTTTTTCTACAATGATTAACCAACGGTTGAGTCGAGGTTGGGATTTCCTTCTTATGCCTTAACTCTGGTCTATAGCTCGGTTTCGTTTCAACAAAATTCATTACAATAGTACAGTGGGGATTTACACAATAAAGATATAAACAGAGGAACTATGGTGGAATTTAACTCGCAATGCTTATCCAACCAATTCACGGGGACAGTAGACAGATAATGCATAATTATACAATCACCATTCTTAATGATTTCACATCGAACCAGTGTACAATCGTTTCTCAATCAAAAAATTTCTTCCTTAATAAGAATTCACGACAATTCGATGGCCAACGAACATTAAAAGCATTTAACTGGAAAAAATTGTTAACACACAGAGTTTTATTACGGGAACCTCTCGTCCTCTTGCCCCCCTCTATACATCCGAGGGATTACAATTATATACATCAACATACGTCCTTTCGGTTCCTCTGTGAGGACCATTATGGTAACTCAAGAGCCTAATTACAATTATTCGGAACCAAAATATGACAGATGGTCCTAACCATTCGACTTCTATAACTCTAACTGATCTAATAATACAATCAGCTAAGGTATTAACACCTAGCTGTAACAATTCGACTATTTTCAAACCCTCCTAGCCACAACATGTGGACAAAACTCCTACATTGCTGGCTAGTGTCTAATGCCCCTGCATAAGACTCCCAAGGGCAATCTTCTTCATGGGCTCCTGTCCATGAGCTCTCCCACTGATCTACCTATCTTCTACAACATTTCCTCAGTCATCCAAGTGGCATCTTCCTCTATCTTATCCTTCCATTTAATCAAGTATTGAAAGTACTCTTTTCCTCTGGTCCTTCTGAATGGTATTTTATCCAATATTTTCTCCGGTTGCAATGGTTGTGCTGGAGGTAGCTGCTCTCTCCACTCAATCTGTTCCTTTTCTGCTTCTCTTTCTTCTGCACCATCATCTTCATACTTGTACAAATCTGCAACATTAAAAATGGGAGATATTCCAACATCAGGAGGTAATTCAATCTCATAAGCATTTGCAGAAAACTTCCTAAGTATCTTGCATGGCCCAATCTTTTTGAACTTCAATTTATTGTACTACTTCTTTGGGAATCTCTCCTTTCTCAAGTGTGCCAAAACCTGATCTCCTACTTCAAAATGAACTTCTTTTCTACCCAAGTCTACTCTGTTTTTATATCTGATGTTGCTGCCTTGTAGTTGTTGTTTCACTTGTTCATGTATGGCCTGGATCTCTGAAGAAAATTCCTCACCATCTGCACTTCTCAGTTCTGCCTTTCCCAGATCTCTTAACTCCGATATTCCTCTGGGGTGCATTCCATAAACAATGTGGAATGGACTCTGCCCTGTGCTCCTATTTGGTGAGTCATTATATGAATATTCTTCCTGGGGAAAAATATGATCCCACTGCTTGGGATGTTCTCCTGCAAGACATCTCAACAAGTTTCCCAGACTCCCATTCAATACCTCATTTTGTCCATCAGTCTGAGGATGATAAGCTAAGCTGAAACTCAGTTTGGTACCAAGTTTCTTCCACAGTGTCCTCCAAAAGTGCCCCACAAATTTGGTGTCTCTGTCTAAAACAATACTCCTGGGCAGCCCATGTAATCTAACAACTTATTTGAAGAACAAGTTAGCAACATGGGTAGCATCACTAGTTTTATAACATGGAATAAAATGTGCCATTTTGGAGAATCTATCCACCACAACAAAGACTGCATCATTCTCTCTCTGAGTCTTGGGTAATCCTAGAACAAAATCCATGCTCACCATGTCCCAAGGCCTGTCTGGAATAGGCAAGGGAGTGTACAATCCTGCATTATGGCTCCTTCCTTTAGCATATTGACAAATCTTGCAATTCTTCACAAACTTATCCACTTCTTCTCTCATCTTGGGCCAAAAATAAAAGTGACTCAGTTGCTCATAAGTCTTATCGGTACCAAAGTGTCCAGCAAGTCTCCCACTATGCTTCTCATTGATCAAATTTTCTCTCATGGAACATTTTGGTACACACAGTTGGCTTCCTCTGAATAGTAAGTCCTCCTGCAGGAAATAATCCAGCCACTGGCTTCTATCTGTTAAAACAGGGTTACTACATGCCTCAAATGCTTCTTTAAAATTAGGATCCGTTTTATACAATTCTTTGAGAAAATGAAATCCTACAACTTCAAAATTAGTTTCTTGAACAAGCATGTGCCTCCTACTCAAAGCATCAACAACTCTATTGGCTTGGCCACTTATGTGTTTCAAAACAAAGTTAAAAATTTGGAGATACTCAACCCATTTAGCATGCTTATGTTTCAGCTTGGGCTACTGTACAATATACTGCAAAGCATGATTGTCAGAATATAATACAAATTCCCTGGACATCAAGTAATATCTCCATTTCTTCAGTGCCTGAACAATTGCATAGAATTCCTTCTCTTAAGAGGAATACTTTCTTATGGTGTTATTTAGCTTCTCACTGAAATATGCCACAGGCCTATCATCCTGACTCAGCACAGCTCCAATGGCCTCCCCACTGGCATCGCATTTTACTTGAAATGGTTTAGTAAAATCAGGCAGAATCAAAACAGGCTTCTCTATTATCTTTTGCTTCAAAAGTTTAAAATTCCTTTCTGCTTCAGCAGTCCACTTAAATGGTTGTTTTCTCTTCTTTATTGTTTCAATTATGGGTGCATTAATCTTACTGGATTTTCTGATAAACTTTCTGTAAAAACTAGCAAGTCCATGGAAACTTCTTACCTAAAAGACATTCCTGGGTGAAGGCCACTCCACAATTGCCTTAACCTTTTCTGGGTCCATCTTCAATCCTTCTGCAGAAACAAAAAAACCTAAATACACCAACTCTTCCTTCATGAATGAGAATTTCTTCAGATTTATCAGCAGTTTCTCTTGGTGCAGCTTCTTCAAGACATGATTAAGATGCCTTAAATGTTCTTCTCTAGTTCTGCTGAAAACTAATATATCATCCAGATATACTATCACAAATTTACCAATGAACTCTTTCAATACTTCATTCATAAGTCTCATAAAAGTGCTAGGTGCATTCGACAACCCAAAAAGGCATTACCATCCATTCATATAGTCCTTCGTTTGTTTTAAAGGCAGTTTTCCACTCATCACCCTCTCTTATTCTAATCTGATGGTATCCACTCTTTAAATCTATCTTTGAGAAATATTTAGCACCACTCAAACAGTCCATCAAATCC
Source organism: Pinus albicaulis (assembly GCA_034641835.2). Classification (NCBI taxonomy): domain Eukaryota; kingdom Viridiplantae; phylum Streptophyta; class Pinopsida; order Pinales; family Pinaceae; genus Pinus; species Pinus albicaulis. Next base: position 1,363,938,019 of record CM076578.1, read on the forward strand.
TCAACTCTGGGCAAAGGAAATCTGTACCTTATTGTGATATTATTAATTTCTCTAGAATCAGTACACATCCTCCAGCCTCCATCTTTCTTTGGACTCAACACTGTTGGTACTGCACATGGACTCAGACTTTCTCTAATCAGCCCCTTGTCCACCAACTCCTGTACTTGTCTCCTGATTTCCTCATTTTCCTTGGGATTCATTCTGTAGGCTACCTTATTTGGTAGATTTGAACCAGGGATAAAATATATCTGATGGCTGATCTTTCTCATAGGTGGCAGCTCATCAGGTAAGTCATCCACAACAATGTCACAATAATCATCTAATATCTCTTGCATTTCTACTGGTAAATCAAAAATCTTTGTAGAAGTAAGAACTAATTTAGGTTTACAAACTAAAGAAAATCTTACATCTTCTTCTTCTATCTTCTGCAGATATTCCTTCCAACTCAGCAACAAGGTCTTTGGATCAATCACTCTACTGGATGGCTCTCCTTCTTCCATGGGAATCAACGTATGATGTACCCCATCTTTGAAGAACTTGTAATTGTTCTTATTGCCATCATGCACTACTGCTTTGTCAAACTGTCCAAGTCTACCCAGCAGTATATGACACACATCCATGGGCATTACATCACATAGGACCTTATCTTTGTATTTGCCCATTTGCAGCTCTATCTCACACTGTTCTTTCACAACCAGTTGATGTCCTTTATGCAGCTAGGACACCCTGTAGGATTTGGATGCTCTCTTGTCTTCAACTTCAACTTCTTTATTACCTCAGTGGAAACCAGATTGTCTGTGCTGCCACTATCTATGACTAGCTGGTAGCATTTCCCTTGGACTTTGCAGATGCTCCTAAGCAAAGTCTTCCTTTGTGTAGGCTCAGTGACTTCTTTAGCTTGCTTCAACAGGACCTTATTTACCACTAAGGATTCTCCCCTTTCTGGAAGAATTTCTTCTTCAATTTCTGCCTCTTCTCTAGTCGGGGCAACAACCGCATTCCTTGGACCAGCACCCAAATTCTCTGGACATTCATAGTGCTTGTGTCCCACTTGCTGACATCTATAACACATCAATTCTCTACCTCTGCCTCTGTCTCTGCCTCCTCTTCCTTTTCCTCTGTAAGAACCATTTCTGCCCCTTGCATAATCCTCTGTAGATGCATTCTGAGGTGAGCTACTATTAGCTCCATCCCTGGGTGTAGCAGGCTTTCCTCTACCACCCTGACTTCCCTTCCCTTGGAAAGTACCTCTCTTCTTGGCAGACTATTTCCTCAAGAGTTTCTCCTCTGCTTTCAAGGCCATCTGGTAGGCTTCTTCCACTGTCTTAGGAGACAGGAGACCAATCTCATCTTGGATCTCCAGCTTGAGACCATTCACATATCTGGCAGTCTACTCAGGTGTGTCTTGGAATTTCCCAGCCCTTATGCTTACTCTGTAGAATTCCTCTGTGTACTCTTTTACTGTCAGCAACCTCTGTCTCAGGTTATGCATTTGTTTATACAATGTCAGCTGGTAATCACTAGGCAAGAATTTACCTTTCAATTTGGCCATCATTCTAGTCCATCTTTTAATAGGTTGCTTGCCAACTCTCCTCCTCTCTGCCTGCACTCCATCCTACCAAAGTGCAGCATGTCCCTTCATCTTTGTTACTGCAAAATTGACCTTCTTATCTTCACTTATTTCTTCATAATAGAAGCACTTGTTCAATTCATTTATCCAGTCTACTAGTTCTTCTGGATTCAGTCCCCCTGCATAACTCGATACTTCAATCCTGGGCTTAACTGCAGACCCTAGAACAGTTCTAAGGAGCCTCATGTCAGGAGGAATTTCAACATTTTCTTCTACTTCTTCCGTCTCAGGTTCATTGATGTCTTCAAGATCTCTAGGTTGTCTTCTCTCCATGGCATCTGTTCTGGCCTCGACCCTCTGCAACATTCCCAACAACTCAGCGTTGGCAACAGGTCTTCCTCTGCCAGCACCTCTACCAACTCGGATTTCCATGTCAGCAAAACAACTTCAGACAACAGCTCTGATACCACAAATGATGCAACAACGTTGAAAGGTATTTCTATGGAAAGTTGGTCAACGGTGACGTGGCTCTGCCTGATTTTTCCTTTCCTCCACGTGGTCTATTTCTTTTTATTAATTATCAAATTCGCAGAATTTGATAAATAATACTATCCGCAATGTTTAACTTTATATTATCTCCCCGAACCTTAAATTAGGCCTTTCTGGACATTATATTAGCCTTCCAAACTTATATTAATACCCCGCACTTGTAAATCAACTTTATAATAGAACTTTCGCTCCGGGCCCACCTCTACGTCCAATAGATAATCAAATGTATGCCCGTATCTTAGGTTAAACCTCGCACATCTCCGTCAAGCGACCACTATCTGATGACCTTGCGCCAGATCGACGGCCCTCGTCGTTATCGCTCGACATCCTCGTACTAGTTTTAACGTGTGATGAGAATACGGAAAGGTGGTTTTGTAATCCCGTCCGGTGCCACGTGTCGATGGTTCTATGGAATCGCTTTGATTCAGAGAATACCGCCTTCTCCGCTAAAGTGGTGCGATATGGGCAATTCGCCTTTGGGAATCCACTTGTGGTTTTGCTACAGTGATTAACCAACGGTCGAGTCAGGGTTGGGATGTCCTTATTATGCCTTAAATCCGGTCTATAGCTCAGTTTCGTTTCAACTGAATTTGTTACAATAGTACAGTGGGGATTTCCACAATAAAGATACAGACAAAGGACCTATGGTGGAATTTAACTCGCAGAGCTTATCCAACCAATTCACGGGAACAATAGACAAATAATGCGGAATTATAAAATCACCATTCTTAACGATTTCACATCGAACCAGTGTACAATCGTTTCTCAACCAAACAATTTCTTCCTTAATAAGAATTCAAGACAATTCAATGGCCAACAAACATTAAAATCATTTAACTGGAAACAATTGTTAACACACAGAGTTTTATTACGGGAACCTCTCGTCCTCTTGCCCCCGTCTATACATCCGAGGGATTACAATTATATACATCAACATATGTCCTTTCGGTTCCTCTGTGAGGACCGTTATGGTAACTTAAGAGCCTAATTACAATTATTCGAAAGCCAAAATATAACAGATGGTCCTAACCATTCGACTTCTATAACTCTAACTGATCTAATAATACAATCAGCTAATGTATTGACACCTAGCTATAACAATTCGACTGTTTTCAAACCCTCCTAGCCACAACATGTGGAAAAAAATCCTACATTGATGGCTAGTGTCTAATGCCCCTGCATCACTCTTCATCCCCCAGATTCCTTCCTTCAATTCATGCATAGCTTGAGAAAGACTTTTTGAGAAATCTTCTCTCTGCAAACTTCCAAATAAATGGTTTGGACCCTTTACATCTGTGTCCTTGATGTAACCACACTTCTTCATCAGTATTTTATTTCAACGAAAAGACATATTGGCTCTTCAATAAGCAAATCACAGGTTGTGCCAAAATAGATGCTCTGATACCACTGTAATATCCCAAAATTGGGACTGCTAGCAAGGCATGCCTGAAAAACACATTTTTCAGGAATGTATGCTACAACAACAAAGATCATCCCTTGGATCCCTTAGATCTAACAATCTAAGGCCAAAATCCAAGAGGTGATTAGAAACAAATCAAACTAGGTGGGTTAAACAGATCTCCCACACCCATTATGGCTCAGAAACTACCCAAAGGAGGGACTGCAGCAACACAAAGTAACACTGCCCAGAAAATAACGTAGTTTTAGATAACAACAGTAAGAGACCAATATGATATCTCAAAAATATCTTATACAATGGTAAATCAGATTTACAACGTTGCCCAATCAATGTACAAGAGACAGGTGAAAGACTTTCATGAGAAAAACCCTCTAAAAGAGGTGCTGCAACAATGTATTTCACTGTAAAAGCCTTGACATCGTTATTTTTAAGAGCATACAGCAGTTGTAGGCTACAACTCAGATCTAGAACAGATCTGCGTACAAAATATTGGATCTATATCAGATCTGTACACAACACTGTTACTGATGAAATAGGTAACCGCACTATTACCTACTTTTTTTTGGTAGCATAAAAAGCACCCGATTTTGAAAAGTGGTGATGCAGAATCATCTTTTTTTTTAGCACATTTTTGACACTCTAATATTTTTATTTATGAAGTATGAATATTTGTTTTAAAATGTTAGTGATTTTCATGTTAATTTTGAAACGTATTGATGTAGCATCAACCTTTTTTTTAGAGTGGTGATTTTCATGTTGGTAATAAAACACAAAACTTAGATAAAAAATATATATATATAAAAACAATAAAAATGTTAAAAAAAACAAAATTAACTCGTAAAAATAAAAAAATTAAACAAAAATAAATAAATAAAAGCAAAAAAGAACAAAAATATTCGAAAATTATACCAAAAGAAATGACAAAATTTGAAAAAAAACACATAATTTAAAAAAAAACAAAAAAAACAAAAATTAAGCAAAAAAATTTAAGAAAAAACACATCAAAAACAATTTTTTCTAAGTTATTAAAAAAAACCATATAATACAAAAAAGATAAAATTAAATTTAAAAATTTAAATTAAAAAAATAATAATAATAAGAAAAAAAATACAAATTTAAAAATTAACCAAAAAAAACAAATTTAAAAAAAAAAAAACAAAATTTAAAATTGAAAAAGAAAATTAAAATAAAAGAATTAAAAAAAAAAACTATCATTAAAAAACAAAAAAAAATGAAAAAACCACGTGAAAATAATTAAAAAACAAATATCCATAAATTTACTATTTTTTTAAATGAAAAAATTTATAAATTTTAAAAATGAAAAAATAAATAAACTAAAAGATTAAAAAAAAAATTTAATAAATAAATTTTAAATTTTAAAAAACAATTAATCTAAAATTTAAAATTAAAAAACAAAATTAAATAAAAAAACAAAACAAATTAAAACAAATTAAATTTAAAATAAAAAATTTGAATTAAAAAAAATTAAATTAAATTAAATTTTTTTAATTTAAAAAAAAAAAAAAATCAAATTAAAAAAAAATATTAAAAATTAAATTTAAAAAAAAAAAAAAAAAAAAAAAAACATTTTGATCGTGGTGGTGCCACCAATCGGCCTCCCACAGCAGGAGGCCGATTCCGAGAATCGCCCTCCCGCGGCGGCAGGCCGATTCTGGGAATCGCCCTCCCGCAACGGCAGGTCAATTCTGGGAATCGCCCTCCCGCGACAGGAGGGCGATTCCCGGAATCGCCCTCTCGTGGCGGCAGGTCGATACTGGGAATCGCCCTCCCGTGGCAGCAGGCCGATTCTGGGAATCGCCCTCCTGCAACAAGAGGGTGGTTCCCGGAATTGGCCTCCCGCGGCGGGGGGCGATTCATGGAATCGGCCTCCTGCGGCGGGGGGCGATTCCTGGAATCGGCCTCCCGTCGCGGGAGGGCGATTCATGGAATCGGCCTAAGGGCGATTCACGGAATCAGCCTCGCGCCCAGTGGTCGGCCTCCACCGCCCCCTGGGAGGGAGGCCGATTGGCAGCGCCACCATGATAAAAAAATTATTTCTTTTTTTTTTCATATTTTTTTTTAATTTGTTTTTTTTTTTATTTTTTTTTTAAATTCAAAAAATTTAAAATTATTTTTTTTTAATTTAATTTTTTTTTGTTTGAAATTTAATTTGTTTTAATTTTTTTTGTTTTAATTTTTTTTTAATTTTTTTTAGTTTTATTCATTTTTTAGTTTTTAATTTTATTTCCCTAAATTTTGTTAATAATTTTTATTAATTTTTTTTTTTTTTATTTAATTGATTTTTTTTCATATTTTTTTTATTACATTTTATGTTTAGTTTTTTCATTTAATTTTTTAAAATTTAGTAAATTTTGTTTTTTTTTTTAATTTATTTGAATTTAATATTTTTTTTTAATTTTTAATTTTTTTTATTTTTTTTTCATTACATAAAATTTTTATATTTTTTTTATTTCTATTAAAATTGTGTATTTAAAATTATATATATATTTTTTAAATTAAACTTAATATTTTCAAATAAATTTATTTTTTATTTAATATATGTTTTTTAATTTATTTTTTTCAATTTTTCAATTTTAATTGATTTTTAAATTTTTTTAACTTTTTATTTTAACAATGTTTTTATTTTTTTCCTTTATATTTAAAATTTATTTTTTATTTCAAAATTTATTTGTTTATTCATTTATTTATTAAAATTTAATTTATTTTTATTTTTAAATTTAATTTGTTATTTTAATATTAACATTTTTTTTTAAATTTAATTTGTTATTTTAATATTAACATTTTTTTTTAAATTTAATTTATTTTTTTAAATCTATTTGTTTTTTTAATATATATTTTTTTAAATTTAATATTTTTATCGTATTTTATTTTTCATTTTTTATTTTTAATTAATTTTTCATTTTTTTACTTTTAATTTCAATAATGTTTTTTTTGGGTTCAAATTTTTATTTTAAAGTTTTAAATTTATTAAAATTTAATATATTTCTTTAAATTTTTTTTTTTTATTTTAAATTTTTTTTTTTATTTAATAAACATTTTCTTTTTCTTTTTAAATTTAATTTCTATAATTTATTTTTTATAATTTCTTTCTTTTTTTAACCCTTTTTTTTTAATTTAATATTTTTATTTTGTTTTTGTTTTTATTTTTTTATTTCTATATATTTTGAAATTTTAATTTTTAAATTCTTTTTTATTTTTTTCTTAAATTTTAGGGTTTTTTTAATGTTTGAATTAAAATTTTATTTTGTTTTTATTTTTATTTTTTTATTCCTATATGTTTTTAAATTTTAAGCTTTAAAATGTTTTTATTTTTTAAATTTATTTTTCTCTTAAATTTTAGGTTTTTTTTAATGTTTGAATTTTAAAAATTAAAAAATGTTATTTCTATTTTTTAAAATGTCAAAAATATGACACAATTTTTATTTTTTTTGTTATTCTAGCATCAACTAGTTTTGTTTCGAGGGTGTTTTTTCAATCCTTTTTTCAAGAAACAATTTTGTTTTTAGCATAATTTTATAAAATGTTGAAATTTGACCTTAAAAAAAAACCAAGTGCGTTCTAGAATACACTTTTTTTGTTATTGGGGTGTTTTTTCATGTTTTTTGAGTGTTTTTGGGCTAGAGTTCTCGTTTTGAGGTCAGGTTACCCATTTCATCAGTAACAGTGTTACACTAGACTGTCTTTATTTTACAAACCCCTTGGGGTTTTCAGCAAAACATGAAGCATATGGAGTAGATCATGCAGCAAATCTGCAGATTTCTGCAGAATTCCTGAAGCTTATACAAGGGTATTCAGATCATATCTGAATATGACATGGATAAGAATAGAAATCCAAGGATCACCATAGTAAGAGACAAATTCTCATCACTAGAGATCACTCCTCAAATGTTACCAAAACTCCCTGCAACTTTCCTCTTGCAGATAATGCAGTCGTGGAAGATAAACTACGTTGTATACTTGATGAACAGTTTGACTTGATGCCAAGGTACAAATCTGAAGCTCTGATGATCCAATACACTCTTTCCAATGGGATAGAAGACTTTCCCAGTGAAAAGAGGCACTAGAATGGCTTAGATCTCAACATATCTAGCCTCCACTTACTGCAGCTTACAAAGACAACCAAAACCTCAACAGGATATGTGTTGTAGTTGGAAGTAGAAGCTTGGCCAAATGCCTGATAGTGGAAAATAAATGCAAGACTCTTCCAAGAGGCCTCTCAAGGAAAGAGGTGGGATTCCCGATCAGGAACACCCAAGTGCTAAACAACACTATTCTCAGCTAAACAGCTAGAGAATGAGAAGTGTCTAAAGAGACAAATCCTTTCAACACAATATGTTCAACAACCATATTTTGTTGTTCTCCTCTTTCTTTTATAGGATGAAAGCCTTGCAAAACCCTAAACCACCTCAAAGATTTAGCTCCTTTCACATGTGTAGCCTCCAACTAGATCTGCGTTGTGCATCTAGGAGGTACATTGCATCTGGACAGTACTGTGGATTTGGTCCTATTGACCCAGTCAATTGTCACAATCCCTTTCACACATAAGGGGGTTTTATTTAGGCAGCCCATATTTAGCCTCATTTACATGGGTGTTGATTTATTTTGTTGTTTTAGGAGTTTATTTTATCCTCCTTTACAATTTTATTCTTGCAACAAGAAAAGAAAAAAAATTGTACATTCCTATTAGCTTTGTCTAATTAGGAATATTACAATAATTGTGATGCACCACTATGAAAATTTAAATTTATGAACCAATAACAGTGCATCATACATATGTGAGCACAGATGTCGGTGTGTTCTTGTTTGACAATGCACCGAAGCGAATACATGACTGTGTTTTTATCGCATCGATGATTTTTTTTAATGAAAGTCATGTCTCCATATTTATAAATACATCTTCATTTAATAAACAAAATTTTATTTTATGTATGAGGTTGATGTATTTTATATGTAAAAAATGTAGCATAGACATCGATCTAAGGCTCAAGTTTTAGCTAAAATTTGAAAGTGCTCAAAGTTACTTCAAACCTAAACGACCAGATAGAGTTTGTCGCAAATATTCTGGCACAAATTATCTCATCAAAATACGAGTTCATATGACTGAGTTATCATCTGTTGTTCGTTTTCGAAAAATGACAAAAAAATTAGCAGAACAAGTATACTGCTAATGTGGCAAGCACAGTCAACATTTTTAGGAGTATCCTCCAGAAACAACAAATGACACTATGCCAAGTGGCACCAGTAGATTCGCTAATGATGACTAGGAAGTGAAAAAAAATTATTCCTAAGGCTAAGTGAAATTTTATTAAATTGGAATTTTATTTTATATGGTGGCCAATGGGGAAGGGCCACGTGGCATGCCACGTACCCCCCCATGGCAGGAAAGGTTGAAGGGTCAAATGACAAGTCATATCAAATTTGGACTAAGGTTGGTCGGATTATTATTGGTGTTGGTATTATTTAGATATATATGTGTGTGTGTGTGTGTGTGTGTATTACATATATATATTATAATTTTTTTAAACCACCAACCATGACGGAGTTAGCTAAATCAGGAGGCATACTAACCAATGTGGCGAAGGACCTAGAATGGCGGATGGACAAAGTTAGCGGTGGAGGTTAGTGGTGGAGGTATTCATGACTTAGAGAAAAGTTATATGGTGGGGTCGGGGCTCGAACCCCTGACATCCCGTCTGCCATATGCGCGCTCAACCATATATCCTACGAGGTAGTTCTTACCCATACCATCTTCCGCATCTATTTGAATTGGAACCCCCCGACCGTTGGGGGTTGGAGTGGGCCAACCCCCTCCCCATGTGACTAGAAGAGCGCAACCGAGAGCCAGTTCAAACGAAAAACCGACAGAAATAAACTCATTTAATTAATGCTTAAATGTGGCTTAATGACATTAATACATCATTAGCGCGTAAATCATGGTTAAAATTTAATCCTATCTTATCCTTCAAATCCTTCTTATGTTAATTAATCCCCAAAATTAAATTGGCATAACTTTTGGAGGCAGTGCCACACTTGGCGGGAACGCAAAATTTAGAAACCTAACTAGCAGTTTCTCCAGTTATGGAGGAGAAATTGGGGCAAAGTTGGTTTTGGTCATAAATCACTCAATTTTCGACCAAACTGAACTCAGTAAAAGTCATTCATAGCTAATTTGCATGCTAGGAACTCAATGAAGTAGGTTACAGTGGAATAAAAGGTGATCTACAGGTGTTTTAGTACATTTGAATATTTTTGAAGGCTAGGGCCAACAGGTGTTGGTGTCATTGCTAGAGCATCCAGAGTCAAAATTCAGCAAAAAAATAGTCAATTTTTGGAGATTATGATGTTATAAACTCATTAGAATAGGTTACAAGGGGTTCTGAATCTTGTAACAGAAATTCGAGCACACTTGAAGCTAATACAAAGGTCACACTATGAAGCTGGACCAAGGAGATGTAGCCTAGGAGGGGTGAAATCTTTTATCAAAATTCTCTATGTTAAGCTCTGTTACATGTGCTTGCTATTTTTACTATTTCTTCTATTCTTTCATTTAAAATTATGCTTTTAATCTTATGAAAAACTCATAATTTCACTAAGTATACTGATTTCCAATCACATGCTCTTAAACAAACTCATGAAGGATAAGTAAAACAATGCAAATAAAAGTTTATATCTGAAATGAAACTAACACAACATTAACTAGCAAGTAATTTCAAATCAAGTTTGTATCAGAGCACAAGTTTGCTTGCTTTTTTTACTTGAAGAGTTTTTAATAGTGCAAAATTATTGATGCTTACAAGATTGAGATTGCAAAGAGGAAAAGGGAAGCTACTCATAGCTAGTCTAGACGTTAGGACAAGAAGGAAGAAGGTTGAGAAATCATCCTCCTTACCCAAAGGACCACTCAAGGCAACACTTGAGGCACAAGAGGAATTAATTGCATAAGAGGCTGAAGTGGTTGAAGAGATACAAGCTGTAGAGATAGAGCTTGAATCAACAGCAAAAATGTTAGGCCATGAAGGAGCTCATGAATGTTCTGAGGAAGAGGATGTCAAGAAGTAGTTAAAATAAATGCAAAGGATGGTGAAACTTATGTATGAAGCTTTTATGGAAAATGAAACTGAAGAAGGTTCAAAACACCCTCATAGAGAAGAATATTCAAATAGTAAAAAGGAGGAAGAGGGGAGCTCAAAAGCTAGTGGTGGAAAACCACCTCCTTCTACACCATCATCATCATCATCATAGTCATTAGCATCCTCATATTCCAAATCCACTACAAAAACTCATATCCATACTCATTCCAAGATCCTAAAATGTAAGACTCTGTTACTCAAGTTGGACATCAAATTTGAACTTCCTATATATAATGGAAAAGTTAATGCTGAAAATCTAAATAATTGGATTCTTCAATTGGAATTTTACTGTAGAATTCAAAATATTCAAGAAGATGATATTAAAATCCAATTATATCATTAAGGCCAGAAGGAGAAGCATCAGTTTGGTGGGAGGAAAAGACGCAAGAGGAAATGTGCATCCATGGTAAGATTTCCATTACTTGGGTCAAATTCATTTCTTCAACTAAAAGACAATTCTATCCATTAGCCTATATGGAGAAAGCAATAATGAGTTGGCAAAACTTTAGACATCTTAAAGGTCAAAGTTTCCAAGAGTATACACAAGATTTTAGGAAAAGGGATTTATTACTTGGAGTAGACTTAAATTCACAAGACACACTCTTGAAGTATATATTAGGTCTGCATTCCTACCTAAAACACACTATTCTCATGTTTAAGCCAAATAACTTATATGAATTATGTGTGCAAGCCACGCATATTGAAGAAAGGGGTAAATTTTTTTTTGGAGAGGGTAGTAAGAAGAAGCCATTCAAGGGTAAGGGAAAAGAGAAAGGAGGAAAATGGAAGGGAAAGAAGAATGCAAGTGTGAAGCAAGAAGTGGATAAAATAACATTCAAACATTGTTCCAAAGAGGAGCATGATGAAGCTCACTACTGGAAACTACATCCTGAACTAAGACCAAAGAAACCAAATAAAAAAGAGAAAAAAAAGACGACTTGCACCACACAAAAATATCTTGGATCTGATTCAGGAGATGAAACTAAGATATTTTCCATGGTTAACAAAGGAAAGGAAGCAATTTCAATTTCTAGTACCTCAAACAGTCATAATAACACTTCAAATGAGGATACAAGGATAGAATTATTCCATGTTAGAATAACTTCCAATCATATAAAGATTGATGTCTTATTTGATACAAGGTCACAAGCAAACTTGATTTCAGAAGACTTAATTAAAAAAATGAACCTTGAAACTATACCTCATCATAAGCCATACCCTTTGGGTTGGATAGTTAACAAATAAAACTTACAAGTGACAAAGGAATTTATTTTCATATTTGATATTAATGCAAACTTTGTTGATGAAGTTGAGTTAGATGTTGTACCACTTGATATTTCAGGGATTATCTTGGGTAGTCCATACTTGTATGACAAGAAACTGGTATTCTATCGTCATGAGAAGAAATATCATTTGATAAAATATGGAGTGGATTATATTGTGAGAGCTCATCGCAAGAAACTGAATATCTCTTTAGTTAATGCAGGGCAAATGAAGAGGCTAGTAAATGCAAGTAAAAAAAAAATTCCTCTTATGATCAAGAAAAATGAAGATGTTAACTATGAATATTTTGAAGGATGTGATGACAAATTGAAATCTAATTTTTTTATGTGGTAATTCAGCATGGTGAGATGTTTCAAGAACCAAAGGGGTTGCCACCCAAGAGGGGAATTCAGCATGAGATTCAGCTGTAGTAGGATGTTCCACTTTTGAATATTGGTATGTCTCGCATGTCAATCATGGAAATTTTGGAAATCAAGAAGAAAATCCAGGAGTTTCTGAATAAAGGTATCATACGCCCATCTACTTCTCCATGTGGTTCTCCAATATTTTTGGTTCCAAAGAAGGATGGGACTTGGCGCATGTGTATCGATTTTCGTGCATTGAACAAAATCATGGTAAAGAGTCGCTACCCATTTCCACGCATTGATGATTTACTTGATCATTTAAAGCATGCAAATTATTTCACTAAGTTATATTTGAGAAGTGGTTATCATCATGTTAGGATAGTTGAAGAAGACATTTGGAAGACTGCTTTCAAGACTAGACAAGGATTGTATCAGTGGTTAGTAATGCCATTTCGCTTAACAAATGCACCAAATACTTTTATGAGAGTGATTAACAATGTACTTAGACCATTTCTAGATGAATTTTTCACTATTTACTTAGATGACATACTCACATTCAACAAATAAAGATAAGAACATGTCATGCATGTGAACAAGGTACTTGATGTTTTGAGAAAAGAGCAATTGTCTCTTAAGATGTCAAAGTGTGAATTTGGTAAAACTTCATTGGTATATTTGGGACACATAGTTGTAGGAGGTGAATTGAATATTTATCCTTCCAAATTTGAGGTCATTTTGAATTGGCCCAAGCCCAATCCAATTATCGAGGTAAGAAGCTTTTTAGGGGCAGCACAGTATTGGAGGAAATTTATTGCTAATTTTTCTTCCATTGTAGCACCGTTACATGCATTGACAATCATAAATAAAGTATTACATTGGGGAGATTTGTAGCATAAATAATTTGATGCTTTAAATCAAAATATAAGTTTGACATCTATACTAGCAATTCCAAATCTAAGACAACCATTTGAGATCCAAATGTATGCAAGTGATTATGCTATGGGAGTAGTGCTCATGCAACATGGTAAGATTATCTCATTTCATTCTGAAACTTTTAATGGAGCTGTGACTAAATATCCTACATATGATAAATATTTATATGCATTGGTACAAAGTCTAAAGAAATGGAAGCATTATTTGATGGGAAAAGAGACCATTATCCATACAGACTATCATCCATTGCAGTTTTTACAATCATAGTCCAAATTACAGCAATCAAGACATTTCAGGTGGACAGGTTTTCTACAACAATTTCACTTGGTTATCATGTAAAAGAAAGGAATCTAAAATAAGGTAGCTGATATGCTCTCTAGACATATTGTAAATTCACCTATTATTTTCAAGCACAATTCTATTATGCATGAAAGTTACATTGAACAATATGTGAATGATAGTGATTTTCAAGATGTGTATGAGAACTTGAGTAGAGGAAACCAAAGTGAAGAGTTAGATTATCATGTGCATAATAGTTTGTTGTATCACTTGGGAAAGTTATGTATACCACAGGGAGAAAGAAATAGTATCATAAGGAAGGTGCACACGTCATTGATTGCGGGACATTTCGGTGGAGGCAAGAAAGTAGCGCATTTGCAAAGGTATTGTTATTGGCCACACATGAATGAAATTGTTTCTCTATTTATTAGAGGATGTTCTTTATGTGCAACAACTAAGCCTAGCAATAGAAAGCTTGTTTTTTACACACCACTTCTAGTTCCTTCTCATCCTTGGGAGAGCATCTCAATGGATTTTGTAAGAGGCCTTCCTATGTCAAGGAAAGGTCATGATTATTTGTATGTTGTGGTAGATAGGTTAAGAAAAATGTGTATTTTGATGGCATGTAAGAAAGCTATTACAGCTGAACAAACCACTAATCTTTTCTTTCAAAATGTATCGATCCATTTTGGTCTTCCTACTTCTATTGTAAGTGATCAAGATTCTCAATTTGTTGGAAATTTTTGGTCAAAATTATGGGACATGATGGATACAAAGTTGAGGAAGAGTATAGCATTTCATCCGCAAACAGATGGTCAAACAGAGGTGGTAAATAGGATTTTTATTCATCGTCTAAGAGGCTAATGCAATAAGCATCCCAAGTTGTGGGATGAACAATTACACTACATACAACATGCATACAACCAAGCAAAACATTCTTCCACAAATATATCGCCATTTGAGGCATGTTTTGGTTACTTGCCAGGATCGCCATTGGACTTTATATTTGAGAAAGATGTTGCTATAGATGGACATAGTGACATAGATAAATCAAGAAATTTCATTGATCAAATTCAGTTGGTACATCACACAGTACAAGAGAAACTTGAGAAGAGTCAAAGAACCTACAAGGCAAGGCATCACAAACATCGGGTTGATCACAAATTTCAAGTTGGAGATGAAGTTTTGTTGTACATAAGCAAAGAAATATTTCAAGGGGAAGGTAAAAAGTGTAGGTTTTAACCCTGTACATAAATTATCTGCAAATGAATCTTAAAACAGAAAATAAAAAATAGCGAGAGCATAAAACTTGAAAACAGATATACACAGATATTTTCCCCTAGATCCCAAATCGGGACGACCAGCTTGATTTTTCATTATATTCCTTTTAGTGTTACAACACATATATATACATGTCGAAGCATACATAAACCCCAATCCATCAACCCTGGATCAGAACATAACTATAGTTCCCTTGACCAGATCTACAAAATACCAGGGGCCGAAAACCATCATGCCCAAAAACCATGTGCAAACCCATGCACAAAACCATGGGTGGGTCCATCCAACGAAAAATAGGGTCCAAAAAATTTTTCTTGGGGCGCTGCCCTGGACCCCGAACAAGGGGGGTTGTCACCCCCTCTGTGACCCCCCTGCTGCGCCCGGAGAAAAGTACAGGGGGGGCTCTCACCCCCCCATGCGTCACTAGTCGTGGAATGAATATAACACATACCCAACATTCTCCCACTTGTTGTTTTCTTTCTGCAACAAACCACAGGAGAGCTTATTCATTAGCCCAGCTCTGCAACACCCATTGTTTCTCTACACCAAGAGAACTTTTGAGTGCTCATAGACTTTGTCAATGTATCTACAACATTCTTCAAAGTGTCCACCTTTACCAGCAACACCCTTTTAGCCTCAACCATATCTCTCACAAAGTGATATTTAACATCAATGTGCTTTGTCTTTGAATGATAAGTAGTGTTCTTATCCAAGAAAATTTCACTTTGGGTATCACAGTCTATCCTTATAGCTTGTTGCACCAACCCCATACTTGAACACAATCTGTACAACCAAACTGCTTCCTTTCTTGCATGAGTGGCTGCCATGTATTCTTCCTCTGTAGTTGAAAGAGCCACTACAGACTATCTCTTACTCATCCAACTGACTGCACCTCAAAATAGGCTAAACACATACCCACTTGTAGATCTTCTTTGGTCCAGATCTCCAGCCCAGTATGCATCAAAAAAACCGTGAATGTCCAACACTCTTTCCAACCCTGGTCTAAAAACCGTAATCACTAGTGCCACGCAAATATCTGAAAACCTACTTCACTGTTGTCCAATGCTCCTTCCTTGGGTTTGACATAAACCTGCTCAATACTCCCACTACATGTGCAATGTCTGCTCTAGTGTAGACCATTACATCCATCAGGCTACCCACTGCACTTGCATCTGTTACATGGGACATATCCTCCTCTTCTTCTTGTGTCTTGGGACACTATTCAAAAAACATATTTACATCTACAGGAATCGGAACATTCACCGGTTTACTATCCTAGATATTGAATCTCTATAATATAGTCTCGACACACTTCCTCTAGTTTAACCAGAGCTTCCTCTTTTCCCAATCTCTCTTAATTTCCATGCCCAAAATATAGATTACAACACTAATATCCTTCATGTTGAATTTGGAGAACAGTTGGGTCTTCAAATCTTGGATAACTTCTTTGTCATTTCCAATTAGCAACATATCATCCACATACAAGACCAAATAAATAACACGGTCACCAATTAATTTAAAATAAACCCAACGATCCTCCTTGCTTCTGGTGAAGCCAAGTCCCCGTATATAGCTATCAAATTTCTGATACCACATACTTAGTGACTGTTTTAACCCATACAGAGAGTTATTTAACCTGCATACCAATTCTTTCTTCCCCTTCACCATAAATCCTTAAGGTTGTTTCATGTAGATCTCCTCTTCCAGATCCCTATGAATAAATGTTGTCTTCACATCCATCTGTTCTACCTCAAAATCAAATGCAGTAGTAATAGATAAAAGTAATATAATAGAAGTAACTTTTGCACCGGGAGAAAAAATATCACCAAAATCAATTCCCAGCACCTGGGAATAAACTTTTGCTACCAACCGAGCTTTATATTTCTCCACCTTGCCTTCTACATTCATCTTCTTCTTAAACACCCATTTTCTCCTGATGGGCTTCCTTCCAGCTGGAAACTCCACCATAACCCATGCCTCATTTTTTATGCAAGGATGCCATTTCATTAAACATGGCCCCCTTCAATAGTTTTCCATCCTCTGAATCCACTTCCTCCCTGATTGTTCTGGGATCATCATTAGTAATAGTTAAAGAAAAATTTAAACATAAAGCATATGGACTATACCTTTCTGGTTGCCTTCTTTCTCGAACTAATCTTCTCACAGCTGGAGTTTGTGGCTCTTCCTCTTCTGAATCTTCTTCTGTTGTAGAGTCTGGTTCATCCTCCTTTAGCTCAAACACTATCTTCTTAGGTTCCTGTGGTAGGACGTCATGTTTAACAAAATATTTCACCTCTCTAAACACCACATCTCGGATGTACACAACCTTCCTTGTTTCTAGGTTCCAAAGCTTGTAACCCTTTAAACCATCCTTATACCTACTAAAGATGCACCTTTCAGATTTATTATCCAACTTGGTCCTTTTCTCCTTTGGAAGATGTACATATGCATTACATCCAAATACCCTTAGATGTGAAAGAGAGGGTTTCTTACCAGTCCATACCTCATGTGGAGTCTTATCCTCCAACGCTGATGAAGGTGATCTTTTAACCAAGTAACATGCAGTCTCCACTGCCTCTGCCCAGAATTCTTGTCCTAACCCGGTACCACTGAAGATGCTTCTTTCCTTTTCCATCAAAATTCTGTTCATTCTTTCTACAATCCATTTTGTTTATTTTTGTATGGAGTATTATTTTTCGTGATATACCACACTTCTTACAGAACTCTTCAATTTCCTTCTTGCAGAACTCCCCACCATTATCTACCCTCAGCACCTTTATCTTCTTCTCTCTCTGGTTTTCCACCAAAGCCTTAAATTCTTTAAATCTATCAAAGACTTCATATTTCTTCCTCAAGAAATATATCCATGTATTCCTTGAGAAGTAATCTATGAATGAAACATAGTACACAGACTTACCTAGTGATGGAACTGACACATGTCCAAACACATCACTGTGCACAAGCTCTAATATCCTGTTTGCCCTCTTAGCACCAGAAGGAAAACTCACCCGATTCTGCTTCCCATATACACAATGTTCACAAAAATCAAAATCCAGAGAGCTATTAGACATACCTTCTTCCATACCATTTCCATGCAGTATTCGAATGCCCTTCTCTCCAATATGTCCAAGCCTTTGATGCCATAGCGTGGTCTTCTCTCTAGATATCGCTAGCCTTTCTGCTCCACTTTCGGGAACCATAGAACTATTTCACCCATCAATAACAGTGTTTCCCTGAAGCTTGTATAGAGTTCCAATCTAAAATCCCTGCATTAATACCAGTGCTCCCCGAACCATCTTATAGTTATATTTCTCGAACATTGTTTTTACACCTGCATCATCCATCTTGCTTATAGAAATCAGATTTCTGGCCAATGCAGGAATGTGAAGAACACCAGGAAGTGTTCTAATCCTTCCACCTTGCAGCATCAGCTTGAATTTTCCATGTTCGACGATTCTGGCCTTCCTATCATCACCTATGAAGACATCACTGCCATCATATTTCTCATACTCGCAGAACCACTCCCTATGGGGAGTGAAGTGAAAGGATGCACCTGAGTCAATCAACAATGACTCATGATCTACATGTGTATTTGAATAAGAATCCAAATACACATCCCCACCTTCATCAAAGGTGTTTTTTTCATGTGCAGAAGGAGCATCATCATATCCTTTTCCTTTCTCAGGAGCTTTAGATATGTAGTCCTTTTTGTAGTTCCCTTCCTTTCCGCATTTCCAGCACACCTTTACAAACTTTCTAGAAGATTTATATCTCCCTCTAGATTTAGATCTCCCACTCGAAACCTTATTCTTGTTTCTATTCTGGGACCTTCCTCATACAGATAAGTCATCTCCATTCTAACCCTCCATATTTCTCCATCTCATTTCCTCCAACAGCAAGGCTGAGACAATGTCATCAAAATTCAAGGTAGTTGTCTTGCTACCTATTGCAATAACTAGACTGTCCCACAAATCTGGTAGAGAACACAAAAAATTGATGCACTTATCTTCATCTAATATTTTAATATCAACAGATGACAGATGACTTACCACAGTATTGAATGTGTTCAGATGCTCTGTCACCAAGTCTCCATCCATCATCCTCAGGTTATACTACTTTTTCTACAGGAACAATTTATTCACTAGAGACTTGGATTAGTACAAAGTCCCAAGTTTGTCCCACAAATTCTTCGTCGTAGCTTCCCCAGATACATTCAACAATACCAAATCTGAGACACACAACTGCATTGTGCTTTTCACCTTTCGATCTAACTTTTTCCAGTCTTCTTCTCACATTTCGATTGGTTTAGTACCTGGATCTACCATGATCCACTGGTCTTTATCCACCAGCAGATCCTCCATATTGAGCTTCCACAACTCAAAACTCTAACCATTAAATTTCTCAATATCTATATTTCCATTGCTCGCCATCTTCTTTCACCGCAAGAATCGATCCCGCAAATCTCCCACTGAATAGGGTCCACCACAGGCCCGAGAAAAAACCCCTCAGCAACAAAAGTGTCCCCTTGAAGCTGAAACAACTATGATACCAAATGTAGGTTTTAAACCTGTACAAAAATTATCTATAAATGAATCTTAACACAGAAAATAAAAAATAGCGAGAGCATAAAACATAAAACAGATATACACATAGATTTTCCCCTAGATTCCAAATCAGGACGACCATCTTGATTTTTCATTATATTCCTTTTAGTGTTACAACACATATATATACATGCTGAAGCATACATAAACCCCAATACATTAACCCTGGATCAGAACATAACCGTAATTCACTTGATCAGATCTACAAAATACTAGGGGTCGAAAACCATCATGCCCCAAAACCATGTGCAAACCCATGCACAAAACCATGGGCGAGTCCGCCCACCAAAAAATATGGTCCAAAAAAATTTTCTCGGGGCCCTGCCCCGGACCTCGAACAGGGGGGGCTATTGGCCCCCCTGTGACCCCCCTGCTGCGCAACGTAGAGGGGGGGCTATCGCCCCCCCTTTGACACCCCCCCCCTACGCGTGACTAGTCATGGAAAGAATATAACACATACCCAAAAAAAAGTTCAAACCAATCCGTTATGGTCCATTTAAAATTTTCAAAAATATTGGTACAAATGCATTCAAGCTATATTTGCCTCCTTATATGTAAATATATTCTGTCGTTAATGTTGAGAATTTAAGATTGTTTGAGCCTACTTTGATTGATGGTCAAGGAGATCATGTTCACTTGCCATCAATAGATGATTTCTCACCATAATATCTTGATGAACTTCAGCAAGATCTCATACTTGAAAGAAGAATTAGAACTTCAAGAAGAAGGAATGTTCAATACCTTAGAGTTGGACTCAAAAGTCAAAATCCTTCAAAGGAAAAATGGTTGGAGATTTGAAAACTAAGGAACTTTTACCCTCACTTACTGAACAATTGATAATATCTTTTGGGGTCCAAAATGCTTCTTGTGGGAAGGAATGATCTAAGGCTCAATTTTTCGTCGCTAGGATTCTAGTGCAACTCATTTCATAAAAATCTGAGTTCATATGACTGAGTTATCGTCTTCTATTCATTTTCTAAAATAGGCAAAAAAATTAGCATAACAAGTACAGTGCTGATGTGGCAGGTAGAGTCAACATTTGCAAGAATATCCTCCAGAAACAACCAATGAAACTGCGCCAAGTGGCATCACCAGATTCATCAATGATGACTAGGAAGTGAAAATTTTGTATTCCTAAGTCTAACTGAAATTTTATTAAATTGGCATTTTAGTTTATATGGTGGCCAATAGGGAAGGTCCACATGGCATGCCATGTACCCCCCCATGGCAAGAACAATTTAGAAGGTCAAATTACAAGTCATATCAAATTTGGACTATGGTTGGTCGAATTATTATTGGTGGTGGTATTATTCGGATATATATATACGTATATATATTATAATGTTTTTAAACCACCAACCACAGTGGAGTTAGCTAAATCTGGAGTTAGCGGTGGAGTTTAGCGGTGGAGGTCTTCATGACTTAGATAAAAATTATATGGCAGGGTCAGGGCTCGAACCCCTAACCTCTCGCCTGCCATATGCGCGCTCAACCATCTCTCCTACGATGTAGTTCTTACCCATACCATCTTCCACATCTATTTGAATTGTAACCACCCCACCATTAGGGGTTGGAGTGGGTCAGCCCCGCGAGCCAACCCCCTCCCCATGTGACCAGAAAAGTGGGACTAAGAACTAGTTCAAACGAAAAACTGACGGAAATAAACTCTTTTAATTAATGTTTAAGTGTGGCTTAATGACGTTAATACGTCATTAGCGCGTAAAGCGCGGTTAAAATTTAATCATATCTTATCCGCCACTAATACTGCTTATGTTAATTAATTCCCAAAATTAAACTAGCAGAATTTTTGGAGGCAGTGCCAAACTTGGCAGGAATGCGAAATTTAGAAACTTAACTGGGAGTTTCTCCCATTTTGGAGGAGAAATTGGGGCAAAGTTGATTTTGGTCATAACTCACTCAATTTTTGACCAAACTATGCTCAGTAAAAGTCATTCCTTGATCATTTGCATGTTAGGAACTCAATGAAGTAGGTTACAGAGGTAGAAAAGGTGATCTATAGGTGTTTTCGTACATTTGAAGATTTTTGAAGGCCAGGGCCAATAGGTGTTGGAGTCATTTCCAGAGCATACAGAGGTCAAATTTAGCAAAAAAATGTTCATTTTTGGGAGATTGTGATGTTATAAACTCATTGGAATAGGTTCCAAGAGGTTCTGAAACTTTTAATAGCAATTTGAGCACACTTGAAGCTAATACAAAGGTCACACTATGAAGTTGGACCAAGGAGATGTAGCCCAAGAGGGGTGAACTCCTTTATCAAAATTCTCTATGTTAAGCTCTATTATATGTGCTTGATGTGTTTACTATTGCTTCTATTCTGTCATTTAAAATTATGCTTTTTAAGATTATGGAAAAATCATAATTTCACTAAGTACATTGTTTTCCAATCATGTGCTCTTAAACAAACTCATGAAGGATAAGTAAAACAATGCAAAAAAGAGTTTATATCTTAAATGAAACTAGCACAACATTAACTAGCAAGTAACTTCAGATCATACATTGACAGGTGGAGCAACAACAAGAGCAGGAGAAAATGGCATACCCATACAATATGGTCTGACCATGGCAGGCTAGAGAAAGTGAGAGGGATTTATACCCTCCCCCAATTACTGGAATGACCTGAGCACTCTTAAGGGATGTGGGCCTCCGCAAGTATTATGAGGAGGCTACATCCTTGAAGGTGCACTCTTTCTTATTGCCGCATTTGGGCCACCATTGGAGTTTCCAGGAGGAGGGTTTTCATGGCATTCCTTTGGCGTTGTATATGTAGTCTAAGGAGGAAATATACTTTATCACTCGACTATATAAGAGAGGTGAGGATTTTCCCCAGTTCCCTGATGTCCACCATGGGGTTGCAGCTAAGAGTCATCTTACCTACACCCAGAGATATGTCAGGAATCATGCGATTTGTTGAGTAGATTTCCAAGTTTGTGGTCGATATCTACAAATTTATTCTTTTTTTTCATAGGAGGTTAGGTGCTTCTTGTTATTAGTCACAAACATTACACACTCTAGTGGTGATGGGAAGTGCATTGTTTTCCCTCTTTTGTATTATTTAAATTTTTTGGTTCATGTGCCACGTTGTATCAAATGGTGTACCATTGTTTTGAGGAATATTTGCATGGATTTAGATATATGTTGTGCATTGAGACATGGGAGGGTGACCTTCCCTTTCACTTCGGAGATTTTTTGTTTATTTTCTGAGAGGTTTTCAAATATGATGCCTAAAATTTTCCGTATCCCTCCCAAGTCAATCACTAAGTTCTCTATGCACATGTTGGAATAAATGATGCCAAAGAGGGGTCTGCTGGAGTATCTAGCCAAGATTTTTGCCGAAGCACTAGCACTACTCACCAGTGAGGATGACGATCTGTTTGTCACTTTTTTGTTTCCATATGTGGGGGTTGATTGGAGATATTTTCCCAACATCCTCTTCACACACGATGAGCCTCCAAATGATAAAGGTGATATTAGTGTTTTCTTTACATCAATATAGTTTAATTTTATTATTTTAATTAATTAGAATAAAATTTATTCTAACATGTCCTTTAACTTGTTTTAATAATTTGTTTAATAAAATTGTCTAATTATTGTTGTATACTATATATTTTATCGATATCGTCACATTTGACGGGGACATGACTCCTCCCCCACCAGATGGAGGAGAAGAGGAGATGGATGAGTCCCAAGATGGTGAGATACATCCTCAAGAGGGTGTGGGTGTTTGGGGCCGTAGGGTTGGTCTCTCATTTCATATGGACTATTTTGATAAATTGGCCAAATTTTTAGATAAGGAGGGAGTCTTCCCTATGAGGGCTTGACATATCAGCACATATCATAGTTTCGCGGATCTCTAAAGGGACTCTCAAGGCGATATGATGTATCTTATGCATCATATCATCAAAGCCACTAGGCTACTGGAAGTGATAAGAGATGCAGGGCATGCAGCAGTAGATATAACATATGACAGTGGCAGTCATGATGATGAAGGTGGTGATCATGACCTTGATGATGAGAGTGGTGATCATGATTACGATGATGAGGGTGATGATCATGATGATGAGGGTGGTGTTCATGACCATGATTGTAATGTTCCAAAATTTTCACATAGCAATTTGGAACATTATATTTTGCTACTTTCACCTAGGAGAGGAAGAAATGGGTAAGGAGGCCCATGAACAATAAAATTATGAATAAACTCCACCTTAATAAGGAAGGAGATCACCTCAGGAGCTGGTTTTACACTTCCAAGTGTGAACAAGGACAAATTAGATGGGGACATATTCAAGTTTGACTAAGTCAACATGCATTCTTGAGGAGGAAGGAAACACTCAAGTAAACTAGCTCAACGTGAACAAGGAGCAGCCTAAGCACACATATGAGAACCGGATTGAAGATACCTTAGTGTGAACAGAGGCATTGCAGGTGGATTGGTTCCAGTTGACCAAGTCAACAGCGCTATCACAAAGAGGAGGGAAGCTAGCTAGGGCAGCACAGTTTTGAAGGAGGAAGCTTCATGAAAAAGTCAACTCAACATTGTGTGGGGTCTGAGGTGAGGATGCTCACCAAAGATAAAAGGAAGGAATAGAATCAAAGGAGATTCATTTATATATTCAACTATTTTGGTCTTGAGACCACTTGCATGCTTCAGCTATTTAGCCAGAGTTGCTGCACTACTTAGTGCAAGGAATTCCTGTGCGGGAATTCCATCCTCTCTTTGGATCAGATTACTCAAGGGATCAAAGGAGAGTGATTTGAGCTTCATTTCAGAATTTGGCTTAGTTCCATTCATCTACACGTTGCCATAGTGTAGTCTCCTTCAGTAAATTGCGTCTTCTATGAAGGGGCAACAACAGCAAAGTTGAACCCTTTGATTGTATGCTAATCTTTGAGGAGGAGGTACTTATTTCCCTCCGCGAGCTCCAATAAGAAGGCCTAGGGCCATTTTCTGTATTATTCAGCATTAATATGTCATATTCAGTCATGTTTAATACATTTTTGTAGTAAACTGCGTTATTTTCTGCAGTGCTACTTTGTACATGCTTTTTGTCGGAAACCTTTGTCGAGTATCTTGTTTTTGCTGAATAAGAGGTTAAACCTCCATTTCTCTAGTGTTTTATTAATACAAGTATCATATCAGAATTATTTATTCATTTCATATAGAAACCCTCATTAGAATAAAGCATTCCTTGCTTCATTAGTTGTTGTATGTGCTAGGCTATGGGGTTTGGGCTTATTTTAGCTGCATAGACTTGGGAGATCTATTTATATGAGCTAGGGTGATTTTTTTCACCTCAAATTCTGCATGTGAGTTTTACATCATGTCTACTAAGGGATCCAAGTCCCATTTATCACTTTTATAGTGTTATTTTCTGAATATAGTTGTTTTATGCTCTATATTGCTGCATTTCCCCACCCGAGAAGGAGAATATAGATCATATTGTTGCTGAGGTTCTTCCATCTACTGGTGGGATTTTATATTACATATATTGAGCTACTCTACATTTCCAAGCTCATGATTTTTTGAAGCTTCATATTGGTAATAACTCAGATTATTCCCAATAGTGTAGTTGTTCCCAATTTGAAACATTACAGTGATATCATAGCTTCAATCTTGGCTCAGCCTATGCATTTTAGATCCAATAAAAAGATAAGAAGAAGAGGAAAAATGATGGAGAGGATGAGCTTACTCTCATCCATTTTCAGATCCAAGATGAAAGAAGAGGAGAAATGCATTGAAACTCCAAGAGGGTTTCAAGGAGGAGAGAGTTGCAGTGAGACCTCTAGAAGGTTTCAAGAAGAAGAAGCAGATGCATGCACTTCCTATTCTTGTACAGGAAGTAAATATCAAGGAGACCACTTAGAGCATGAAATTCTGAGTGGGTATTTGGCAGAATACAAGTGCCAACCTAGGGCTTTCAAAGAGACCCTAGATTTTCCTCAGTTTATTCAACTGAGAGAAGAAAGAAGACCTTGCAGCAAAGAATAAATCAAAGGCAATATATTCCTATTGTCTACATTTTATGGGTCAACTACAGCAAGAGCTTGGGCAAGGAAGCTTGAGGAATTCTTCCTACTTCATCCAGTGGAAGAGAGGGAGGCAGCAGAAGTTGCAGTGCTACACCTGGAGGGTGAAGCCAATGCTTGGTGGTTCAGTCACTTATGCCACACAAGGGTGACTTATTTTTCTAAGTTCACTCAAGAGTTGATCAGAACCTTTGATGGAGAAAGATCACAGGAAAGAAGGCCCACACCACCATGGAGGAGTCAAGTCCCAGCGCTGCCACAGCCTTGGGAAAACAGCCTTCTACATCAGTAGTTGAATCATCCAACACATTCAAGAAAGGGACTCTTGCAGCCATAAAAGATGTTCCAAAGGCTCACAAAGGTATGCATAAATTCCCATGTCCTAACATTTTAGAAAATTTTATGGAAGGCTTCGGAGATTTGTTTTCATATGGCCCAGGATCAAACATTGTTGCTGAGGTAGAGCAGCAATCTTGCACTGCGCTGTGCAAACTTGAATGGTTCAGGGAACAAATGAACCATCATTCCTTTGGAGCCTTGTTGAGTTGCACTCAATCCTTGGAGGATGGAGTGAACTTTGTTCCAAACAAGTTCATGCAAAATCAAATGTTCATTCTGAAGTTGAGACATGAGATAGCCGAAACACCATGGAGGAGGGTTACAATGCTGTCAATAAGTAGCAGTAAGGGGGATTTTCCTTTAGCCCACTTGGATCATTATGGGTTCAAGATGATCATTGGTGAGAGATATTTTCTAGGAGATCTCCAAGGAGTTGCATTTCAGCATCCCATGAAGTGCAAGGAGAAAAATCTGACATGGGAGGATGGTAGCCTCTTTTGGAGGAGTGCCAAGATGGAGAATACTTGGAGGCATTCATCAATGGATAGGTGGATGTGGATAGAGAGCAAGAAGCTGGGAAGTTACTTGCAACTCTATGATACCGGGCAGCAAGAACCAAGACTGCTTTGGCTACTCTTGAGAGATTTTGGCCATCATGAGACATATCCTTTTTCCAAGGGTATGAGGGAGGAGGATACTTGGCAGAGTACTTGCATCATGGGGTAGCAAGGAGTGTGGATGCATTATGATGATATAGTAATTTTTTTTTCACTGCATCAGTTGTATGATGGAGGTATGATGAGGCAGAAAAGACATTTTTTTCTTTGGAGGATTGAGAGAGAGAAAGGGAAGAGTTGCTCTCATATTTTGCATGATGTTGCAATGGGCGGAGATGGCAACATTATGAGAGGAGTATTTGACATTGAACATGTCAAAGGATGGATTTATGAGTTGGTAGGAGCCTATTTTCATGGGCCAACAACATTGTCACTTGGGAGCATGAGCTTATTGGTGGAGTGTTCCCAGGATCACCTCATATTTGATGCACTTGGTGGGCATAGAGGAGGTGAGATTGAAAGAGTGGTGGATGGACTCACTGGTTACTATGGTATGTTCTCCTTGACTTGGATGTCCAAGGAAGATCTTCATGGAGCATGTGGCTCATTCCTCTTCAGGTGGGTATGCCATACCACTATGGAGGATTCATCTATGGATCTTGTCACCATCATGCTTCCATCACATGGTAAGAACTCTGTTGTTGCACTTATTGATTGTTCATCACTATATTTGTATACTCTTACCATGTCCTTGCAGTGCATTGCTCTACCAAGGGGTAAGGTTCTCTTTAGACTCCATGGTCTATTTTTAGCTAGCTATTATGATGGAGACAACCATCTAATGTGTGATCTGGGGCAAGTATATGGTGGTTTCTTGTATGCTCAATTGACATATCCAACCATCTACTATTTACTAGTGGGTGTGATGACTTATACAGTAAGCCATTTGTCAAGAGACAACTTACCATACCATTTCCTGAAGTTGCATTGGGGAAGAATATGTTGTGACCCCTTGGGAGACTGTTGGTACACTCCAGCACTACATATAACCTTCAATATTTCCATCATTATGATGCTGATCATGATCCTATGTGTTGATTTTATTCTTTCCTATATGAGGAGCATGAGCGGAGGAGGAACACATGGAGTGGGTGTGTTCTTGGGGGAGGAGCATCCCCACACTTTCTGCATTACATGCTCTAAGGGGAGCATGGGAAGAGACATGGCCTCCATAGAAAAATATTTATCTCTTTATGAGGAGGACTAGGAGATGGAGGGAGTGCCATATGATGATGGTTTCTTATCCATCATGTATGAGATGGTTTGGGCCAGCTTGATGCATAGCGCTGGGAGAAGGACCTTTGGAGGTCTAGATTCCTTCTTGCCATTTGAGGGCAACATGATGGCAGCCCAAGATCAGCAAATCATTTACACTTGTCTTAAGTGGAGGGGAAAGTAGCGTGGGGTAGACTACTATTTCTACCATGACCAAAATTTCAGCCTACCTACTCTGCCGGAGCTTTAGGTCAAAGATGATTTGCATGAGTTGCCAATTTGGGAGGGGACTCATTTTTCTTGGTTGATAGCTTGGGGAGGAGAGATTCAAATTGGGATGATGAATCCCAATCTATATCAGCCTTCATGCCCCAAGGGGACCTTCAAAAATACCATTTTTTCCTACATGGATGATCCACTGTCACATAATTTCAACTATTTAGATAGCTTACACACTTGGGAGGAGCAACTTGGAGATACATTGATGATGCAGCACCTTGATCCTTGGGAGACTTCATCTTATGAGGGTGCTACGGGGGAGAAGAGTAATCTCTTCAGTCCTATCCTTGCAGTTGCTTGAGGACAAGCAACACTTGGGAGGGGAGGACTGTAATGTTCCAAAATTTTCACATAGCAATTTGGAACATTATATTTTTCTACTTTCACCTAGGAGAGGAATAAATGGGTAAGGAGGTCCCTAAACAATAAAATTATGAATAAATTCCACCTTAGTAAGGAAGGAGATCACCTCAGGAGCTGATTTTACACTTCCAAGTGTGAACAAGGACAAATTAGATGGGGACATAGTCAAGTTTGACTAAGTCAGCATACATTCTTGAGGAGGAAGGAAACACTCAAGTAAACTAGCTCCATGTGAACAAGGAGCAGCCTAGGCACACATATGAGAACAAGATTGAAGATCTCTTAGTGTGAACAGAGGCATTGCAGGTGGATTGTTTCCAGTTGACCAAGTCAACAACCTTGTCACAGTGAGGAGGGAAGCTAGCTAGGGCAGCGAGTTTTGAAGGAGGAAGCTTCATGAAGAAGTCACCTCAACATTGTGTGGGGTCCGATGTGAGGAGGCTCACCAAAGATAAAAGGAAGGCATAGCATCAAATGAGATTCATTCATGTATTCAGCTATTTTGGTATTGAGACCACTTGCATGCTTCAGCTGTTTAGCAGGAGTTGTTGCACTGCTTAGTGCAAGGAATTCCTGTGCGGGAATTCCATCCTCTCTTTGGATCAGCTTGCTCAAGGGATCAAAGGAGAGTGATTTGAGCTTCATTTTAGCATTTGGCTTAGGTCCATTCAGCTACACCTAGCCACAATGCAGTCTCCTTCAGTAAACTGCGTCTTCTATGCAGAGGCAACAGTAGTAGAGTTTCACCCTTTGATTGTATGCTAATCTTTGAGGAGGAGGTGCTTATTTCCCTCCGGGAGCTCCAATAAGAAGGCCTAGGTCCATTTTCTATATTATTCAGCATTATTATGTCATATTCAATCATTTTTAATACATTTTTGTAGTAAACTGCATTATTTTCTATAGTGCTTCTTTGTACATGCCTTTTGCCGGAAACCTTTGCCGGTATCTTGTTTTTGCTGAATAAGAGGTTAAACCTCCATTTCTCTAGTGTTTGATTAATAAAAGTATCATATCAGAATTATTTCTTCATTTTATGTAGAAACCCTCATTATAATAACACAGTCCTTGCTTCAGTAGTTGTTGTATGTGCTAGGCTATGGGGTTTTGGCTTATTTTAGCTGCATAGACTTGGGAGATTTTTTTATATGAGCTAGAGTGATTTGTTTCACCTAAAATTGTGCATGTGAGTTGTAAATCATGTCTACTAAAGGATCCAAGTCCCATTTCTCACTTGTATAGCATTATTTTCTGAATATATTTGTTTTATGCTCTATATTACTGCATTTCCCCACCCGGGAAGGAGAATATAGATCATATTGTTGCTGAGGTTCTTCCATCTGCTGGTGGGATGTTATTTTACATCTATTGAGATGATTTACATTGACAAGATCATGATTTTCTGAAGCTCCACATTGGTAATAACTCAGATTATTCCCAATAGTGTAGTTGTTCCTAATTTGGAACATTACAATGATGGTCAGAGTGGTGATCATGATCATGATGATGAGGGTGGTGA
Organism: Pinus albicaulis; assembly: GCA_034641835.2. Lineage (NCBI taxonomy): Eukaryota > Viridiplantae > Streptophyta > Pinopsida > Pinales > Pinaceae > Pinus > Pinus albicaulis. The sequence continues at coordinate 1,363,967,811 of CM076578.1, forward strand.
TCATGATCATGATGATGAGAGTGGTGATCATGATCATGATCATGAAGGTGGTGATCATGATTCTTCTAGTAGTACTACCCCATCAGACATAGTCATTAGGGTGTCAGTGATCCATCTAGCAATACACCTCCTCATTTGCATCATGATGAGATTCCAGAGCTAGAGGATGTGCCTTATGTTTCTCTTTACAGAGAAAACCATCCACCTCATATTTTTCCAAACCGCGTTGGGGCAGTAGTTGACCATCCATTGTCTTCTGTTGAAGACCAACTAGTACTTCCTCCTCCACCTCAGAGTTTGACAGACGTTGAGGCAGTAGTTGACCATCCATCATCTTCTACTACAGACCATATTGGAACTATTTGTTGTCAAATATTTGATTGTAGTTATTTAACTTGATCATGTAATTATTTCATTTTTGTGTGTGTCTACGTCTGTGTCTATATATATATATATATATATATATATATATATATATATATATATATATATATAGAGTTTATTTCTTTTTTCATACTTATGTACTTAATTTATATGTTGGTATTGATCTATATATTTTTAGGTCATGTTAGATATGTTCATTTAATGTTATTAAAGATAGATGTGTATGTGATCATAGTTATTTGACATGAGATGTATATTAAATTGAGGATGTGTGTGTTGATCATTAATGAACTTTTGAGGTCTAAAATGAGCCTCCTAAGAAAAATGTACAACCAAAATAAAATTTATAAGAACCAATAGGACTCAAGATGATAATGTCAACCATGGGGGATGATTCACCATTTTTAGGGTAAAAGAGTAAAAATATTAAAAATAATAAAATACTAAAACTATTTTTTCAACTTGTATTTTCAACTTATATTCCTAAGGTTTTACTCACATTTCGAGTGGGAGTACTCGTTGGATGAAAAATTTAATTCATATTCCAAGGAGTACCCGTGTTGCATACTTTCAATCGACCCTACTACACAAAAAATGAAAAATACATGAAAAAATGTGATTGCAATCACTAGAAGGCTCAAATGGTAGAAGATTGTTTTGTGAGATGGTGGATTATTCTTTGGATATTTTGATCAATGGGCCATAGAACCTACCTCGTGTGGAGTACAGAGGAAGCTTTGTCCTCACAATGAAAGCACCTTCTTTTGCACTTAATCGCAATTAAATTTTCAAATCAATTTCATTTTGTGTGGAGTGTGGAGTTTCTTTCATTGTGCAGAGTGTGAAGCTAGCTCCACACAAAAAAAATTCAATACTCAAGGACCTCCCTTTTTCTATGTATACTTCAACCCACTCACTCAACACTCAAGCACAATTCTTGTTCTTACTATTTGTACATCAACACGCTATTTTACTAACTTGGTAGGTAGATACATATGGTTTATTTTATCTTCACATTGATAAATGATCTCATCTACGGTGATTAATCAAGCTACCATCAACAAAAGCTTATGCTGATTCTTGGAATTCTAGGAGGAATTTGCAGTGTGCGTAGATGGGAGATGGCGCTACCAGTTGTTTGGGTTACATCGTTTGGTGTTGTTGGTGAAAAAGGAGGTCTCTGGGCAAGACCTAGGTTCAATCTAGGAGCCAACAAGGTTCTGTTGTAGTCTACGAAAACACCAACATTTTCACCCTGCTCAAGAGAGAAAGGAGTCTCACTCGAGGCATGTCATGACCTCATTGGGATTAGAAACTAGACCATTAAAATAGAGGATAGATCACTAACAACAAGTCATTCCTCATTTCATATAGAAGGCACTCACAGATATCAACTTAAAAGAAAGTTATCATTCATCCATACACAGTCTGAGTATTGAATAAAAGTTTTAAAATAACTACACATGCAATGATCAACAAGTATCAACTATTCATAACACACTGCACAACATGAGTTTGATTCCATTAACCTACCTAAGAACATTACAAACACACTCCACATAGTTCAATGCATTTCGGTACAACACATATAGCTCCGCAGAGCTCTTCCTAGCCTCTGGCCCACTATCCGCTTCCAACTATCCTCAGAGTCATTCCTTCCCTACTTATACGTTCCTGCCAACTGACACTGTCAGTCTTTGCCCCTTTTCAGCTCAGTTGTTCCCTTGCACTCTGCTGCCTTCCATCCCTTTTCTATCAATAGGAGTTCCACTGCTTGTTCCTTGTCTCCCGTATCTTCCATCTGTGTTGCCACCTATTTGTGCTCCGCCATCTGCCTTTAGTTTTTCCGCAACCGCAATAGCTCCTTACCTATCTTGATTGTGCTCTGCCACCTATCCTTTTTTCTCCTATCCTTCCACAAATCAAAACTGTCTTGTCCAAAACAAAGGCCCCAATAGGCCCCGACCACATGCTATTGACTTGTCCCGAGTCAATATTTTCCTTTTGTGGTGGTCTCTAGTTTTCCATCATCTTCTGATGTTGGCATGGTTTTCTCTGTTGTTTCCTTTTCTATCTTCTCCTATTCCATTTGGCCCTCTTTTAACAAGGGCCCAACTCAGGAACCTATCTTATCACCTCTGTCTTAAGTTATGTGAACTCAGTTATTTCATGTTGCCATAATTGTATTATGGGCTCCATCTTGGTGACTACATTTTTAGCATGAGTTGCGTCCGTCACCTATGGAAAATTGTTGAACATCTCTTGGAGCTTGGGTTCGGCCTCAAATGCTAGTCATTGAATTTCCTCTGCATTTTGTTTCACAGGTTTTCTTAGGTCCCTGAGAAGTTGTTTTGTCATTGCTAAGCTCTCCTCTATAGTCTGAATCTATGTTTCGAGTACATATACTTGGTCATATAGCTGAGTGCGGTTAACCGGATCTATTGTTCCCCTTATCTCGAGAATGATGTCCTGTAATTGCTCCGAAATAGGTTGAGCCTTCATTGTCAATGATTTGGAGCACTCATGGAGTTGCTCCAACAAGTTGTATGCATGTTTTACCATTGTTCCCATTGCCTCCTTCATACTTTGCATCTGTTTTCGCCTCTCTGCTACCTTCTCGCCATACACAGTTGAAGGATCCGATAGCGCTGGTCTTGTTGCAAGTGCCTCTTCCAGCTCTTGATTTACTTGGTATATGGTAGTACATGCCATTTTTACCCAAATAGATCTGTCGACCATCAAACATGATGAAATATCTGTTGGTGTTATGCTATCTAGAGTAGTGACTATCAGCCATAGGTCTTTGAAGATCTTTGTTACCTGATCTAGCTGCTGTTCTAAGCCATATTTCATGTTCTGGAGTTGATTACGATCATCAATAAGCATAATAAGTTGTTGCTTCTACTCGTCATATTTCCATAGGAGGTCATTGTGTAAACTCTCTTATTTTCATGCTGCTGTCTAGATGAAACTGAAAAGCTGCCCAGGCCCCCAGTTCTGCATGTCGCCACTACTCATCATCTCTGGGCTTGGATGTCACTCCCTAAGCGTTTTCCAACTAGCAATCAATCTTTCTGAGTTTCCCTAGGGGGATGGGGGTTAACTTTGCGACGGTGGTTGAGATTCAGGGATGTGGTGACTGGTGGATGGCGGTTTGGGCATGAACTGTTGTAATATTAATGTGGATTGCTGCAATGGGTTTAGTGCGGTTTTAGTGGGTGTTGTATTAGAAATGGGTGACCCTTCATGGATTAATAGTTCTAAAAATATGCTTTTCTCCACTTTGGTTTGGTTAACCTCAATTACTCCAGCTATACCTGAGTTAACTTCTGCCTCAGTGTCAATATTCATTAGAGTGCTTAGTATTATTGGGTCTGATATGGTCACAGAAGTGGATGGAGTGTGGGTTGAGTTATCTTTGGATGTGAATGATGTGTGTGGTGATGAATTTTGTGTGTTGGGTGGCGATGAAACTTGTATGTTAATAACTGAAGATGGATTGAATGCTCCTAACAGAATGGCTATCTAAGTGCCTACCTTTGGCTCCTCTTGAATAATAATTCCAGAGACTATTGGTTGGGCTTGGTCCTCTCCTATGATATCGACCACTTTCTCAGGTCCCATGTTCCAGGCTCTTTCCCCCTTTGGTGGTAGGATTGGAGGTTTCATTGGCTTGTTCTTACGAAGTGGAGTGACGGTTGGTTGTGAGTGAGAGTGGAATGCAATAGATGGTAACGCGGTTAGGATAGTGGTTTTTGTGGATGGAGATGCAAAATTCAACATATGAAATTCAAACAAAGAGGAAAATACAGTAGCTTTGGTGTCGATAGTTCCTATTACCTTGTTGAAAGCTTCCACTTGGGTGTCCAGTTGGTCTAGCAGTGGTCGCAGTTGTAATTGTGAGACCCTCGGAGTTGTTTCGGCTGGTGTCTCTCCCAGAAGTGGGTTGGGAAGCATCGCATCAAATGAATAAACTAGGATCTCACTTCTGATCTCCATTGACGTTCCTGGCCATGAAGAAACTTCTGTATGAAATGCGTCCTCTGTTATCTGGAACTTCAACGGGTTCTTATGAAAGGTATCGACATTGACACAGTCCGATCAAATATAGGTTTGGTTGTGAGACACCCAAAACCAAATCTAAGGGAAGTATCTATCCAACAAGCTCCTGGGAACTCTTTGCTAACTTTTAACTATGTCTATCATCTATTGGTACTAGGCTACAAAGGCTTCTTCATTTATCTCTTTGGTACTCAGGTCACCTGATACTTTCCATGGTATGTATCTCAATGCCATTGGTTGGTGTTCGGTAATCTCCACAAGTGGCCTCCCTCCTGGTGGACACCATTTCCACATCCCCAGAGCCATGATTAGATAACCATATATAAATCCTATGGCCTGCTTGAAGTTGCAATCACAAGACTCAAAAATCACTTATAGTAAGAACGCACACCAATTCAATTGTGCCCCTTGTATGCAATGTTCCACAACCGATATTGTGTCAAGGGTGAATTCTCCCTTAGTATAATGCCTCATATTTTTCCTGGCAATCAGGTAGCAAGAAAATTTTACTATCGGGGCATCGATAAGATCAATTTTGGCTCCCTTTCCTCCTCTACTTGTCTCGTACTTTCTGTAGTAGTCATATTCCACCACCTTCTTAGCTATTTTAGATATGTTTGGGATGGTCGATGATACATCCCTTCCTGCTTCTGATAGGTCTGTAATTCTATGTATATCCTCCATGTGAATTTGGATCTCCCTCCCAAGTCACATCGACCCATTCTAGATTCTGCTGATGAGGAATTTGGTGCACTGCATTGCTACTCCCGATGTCTCGAACATTGGAAAGTTTTTGAGGTGCAAAATTGTCGATCTCTGGATGCCTCTAAAATCTGGGTGCACCCTCGCTGCTTCACCTCCTCCTTCCTTCACATGATTTTCAATATAAACTTGCCTCTTTAGATTGGGGAACTGGAATGAATCCATGAAGTTGGTATCTATAAGAGTGGTGTTATCATATTTTCCAACCAGTGACTCTAACTTTTGAATTCTTTCGTCGAGCTCTAGTTCGACCACTAAAGCAATCATCCTCGTCATTTTCTTTCTTTTGCAGTATACCTGAATTTTTGTTGGTATATTTTTCTAAGCTATTGCTATTGAAATTGGGTTGAACGTTATAGTAGTTTCTTGCTCTGATACTTTAGAATTCTCTGGAATTATATTGTTTCCCTCCTTCAGTAGGTTAAGTAGGATTATTGGCACGAATGATGTTGATGTGATGCCATAACTAATTAATTCTTACTATATCCCCCCATGGATATAATCATATGATTAGTTACTGGGGTGAGGTGGACTCTAAAAATGCCAATGGTGGCTTTGAAAGTCGGGTAGAGGTGATGGGAAATAATTATAGTTTAATGTGGAAACTTTATTACGGTATGGGGTTACTAATTATGGAATTATTTCTCAAATTTGGATGATATTACAGACTGACAACGCTATGATGGCTCATTATGAGTGAATGATGGTTGACATGCTTAGGCTCTATAACACTGTAGACTCACCCCCCCCCCCCGACCACAATTTGTTGCGATATTGTCTCCATATTGCAACAGGGTGATGGTTGTGTTTGCACGACATGAAGGTTTCTTATTAAGGATTCCCACTCTAGTGGGATGAATTGATTATTATACGGAAAAAACATAAACTATTCTACGACTCATCTCGGTTGCGAGAGAGTTATTAACTCTAATATGCTGACTTCTCTCGGGTGTGAGACTTATTAAAAATAAAAGGATTGTGTTGCTTATTCATGATAGGGTTTCAGGCGTGCGTCGTTAACCCATCCTTGAATTATCTCTCCATATAGTTGCACTAGCTTGACTGCTCTTCAGTCCTTTATCTCTATGAAATAAAACGGCCCCATCCACTGCATCCTGAGCTTTCCTAGGAGCTTCTGGAATGTTTTTTCATAGAGTTGTACTTTTCCACCAATCGTAAATGTTTTTTGCTTGATGTGGTGGTCATGCCAGGCCTTCTTTCTTTGTTTCTGTACTCCTTGATGGAAATCCACCAGACACCTGTCTTCTTTGAGTTCCTACAATTCATGAAGGCGTGTGGAGATGGCTTCTTCCTCCATCATTTGTGTTGATGAGGAAATCAAGTGGCTTGGTATGATAAATTGGGATGGTATTACTGCCTCTTTCCCATACACCAATTTGAATGGATTTTGATTATGCAGTCTCTTTATGGTTTTCCTGTATGCCCACAACGTGGCTAGTATTCTTTCATCCCAGTCATCACAGTTAGCATTGCATATCTTTGTTATCCCTTTCTCCAATATTTTGTTGAAGGCCTTGACAATTCCATTCGCCCGGTGGGTGGTATGAACTGCTCTTGTGGTGTTGTATCATAAAATTATCAAACAACAATTTGATTTTAATATTAATGAAATGTGTGCCTTGATCACTCGTTAGGCTCCTTGGACAGCCGAACCTGCTAATGATGTTCTCAAAGATAGACCTAGCTGTTGTATCTATTGTACAGTCATTTATTGATTCTTCCTCTGCCCATCTTATGAGGTAGTCAGTTACGTTGATTATATATCTTGCCTGTAAGTGTCACGAAATTGGTGAAATCAATCCTATGAAGTCAACTGCCCATTTCTAAAATGCCTGCATAGCCCTTACAAGTTGTAGGGGTAGCTCATCATGATGTGATGGTCGCCCTGTTTTTTGATAAACATCACATTTCTTCACATATTATTTTTTGTCTTGGTGCATGGTAGGCCACCATAATTTAGCTTGTAGTATTTTCCTTGCGGTGGGTTTTTCACTGACATGGCCTCCCGCAACTCCACTGTGACACTCCCACAGGATGTCCACTCTTTCTTGATCTAATACATACCTTCATAGGACATGATCCAGGCACATTTTATACAATTTTCCTACTATGAGTTGATACTCAGCTGCTTTAACTACTAAGTGTCTTTTGTGGGTTACTGTGTATTCCACTGGACATTGTCTTATGGCCAAGTATGTTGCTATTTGTTCTAGATAATCTGGGATGGCTTCTACGTGGAAAATATCAGCATCTGGCAGCTGATCATCAAGTGGTCCCCCTTTTTTTCTGTTTTCTAATCTTGACAAATGGTTGGGACCAACGTTGAGTCTCTTGGGCTTTACTATGATTTCGAACGTGAACTCTTGGAATATTAGGAGCCACCTGCAGATTCTGCCCTTCGGGACAAGTTTGTTTACTAGATATTTCAGTTTCGAATGATCTGTGAAGAATTTGAACATCCCTCCAAGAAGTAGTGGTGAAATGTTTGTAGAGAGTATACCATCACAAGAGCTCCCCTCTCTGTTGTTGTGTAGTTATTTTCTTCCATTTATAATTTTCTACTTGCAAAGTATATTGGGTGATCTATGGAGGTTTCCCCTGGTTGAGTGATCACCTCTCCCAGAGCAATACTTGAAGCATCAATGTGGACATGGAACTATTTATTCTAGTCTAGACGGGCCAAAATCGGTGCGCTTGCTGATTTCTCCTTGAATGTGTCTACTGCCTTAGTGCATTCATTATTCCATATGAATTTCTCTGCTTTCCGCAACAGTTTTTCCAGTGATGCTGTCATTTTCGCATAGTTGCGAATGAACCTCCTGTAGTATCTTGTGTGTCCAAGTAGTGACCTCAACTGCTTTACATTCTCCAGGGCATCCATATTCGCAATTACCTCCACCTTCGCGGGGTCCACACATACCCCTTTCTTACAGACAACATGTCCCAAAATCATTCCAATGGGTACTACAAAGATGCACTTTTTGAGGTTCAGAGAAATTTGAAGTTGTCTGCACATGTCAAACATTATCCTTAGTAGAGTTGCATGGTTTTTCAGTAAGTATACATTGTCCAATCATCCATATACTCTTCTAGAAATTTATGAATATAATCTCTAAAGGTTGCTATTACTATCCGTGAAAATATAGTTGGTGCATTATTTAGCCCAAAAGGCATGACATGATAGGCATATGATTCCCATTCTGTTGTGAAAGTAGTTTTTATTTTATCTTCTTCTGCTATTCGTACCTGATGATACCCTAAGAAGCCATCTGTGAATGAGTATGATTCATTTCCTCCTACATTGTCTATAACTTCGTCACTTAATGGTGTTGGAAAGGGGTCATGAATACATACATTGTTTAGACTTTTGTAGTCTACACATACTCTAATTTCTGATTTTTCCTTTTTACTTTGTATCACTATTGGGCTGACCCACTCTGCTTCTTCAACCGGAAAGATAAAGCCTACATTCAACATCTTTTCTATCTCTGCTTTAACCTTTTCTTTTACTCTCGAATTCAGGCGGTAAGGTCTATGGTTTACTGGACTAGCATTTGGTTTCAGTACTATGTGCATCTCCCCCAGATATCATTTGATTCCTTTGAGTTCTGCCAATGAAGATGGGAATAGGTCTTCATATTCTTGTAGCAGGTCAAAATTTTCTTTTGTGGTTTATATGTCCCAATAGACTCTGATGGTTGCAATCTTGGTCTTTTCTTCACTTCCAATTTTCTGCTTCTTTTCCTTCAGCGGTAACAGGTGTAATCCTTCAGTAATTGGTTCCTCTTATATTTCTCGCTCTCCTTCCTTTTCTTCAAAGGATAGGTGTCGAAGATTTTCTAAATCATCATCGTCTATCTCACCATATATTCTCTTTCATGCTACTAATTCCCTGGATTTCTGATCTGGTATGGATATTTCTTCAGTTTCGTCAAGTTCTAGAAAGAGTAATATTCTTTTAATTTCTTTTCAAGTATCCATAACTTGGTATGTATCTCCTTTGAAAGAAAAACATTGAGTAAATCTTTCTGCAACTATTTCCCAGGTGTCTATTTCTCTCTTCTTCTCTTATGTTAGGTACCAGGCTTACGGAATGGTGTCTAGTGAATGTATGAAGTTGTGTACCCATAAATATTTTGGATATTCCTCTTCTCTCCATTTATACTCTCAATTCTTTAGATGTACCAAAGGGTCGGAGTTTCCTCGGTACTTTTCCTCTTGTTGCAATCCTGAAGCTACATGAAATATTGTTCTTAATTCTTTGGAAATGTCTTTTCGTTGAGAGAGAGAGTTGATGGGTTGCCCACCATCTCGCTAAAGTGGATTGCAGAGCTACGTCCATGAGAGGGACTCCATTTTCTATTGGCACTTTGTCTTCTACTTTGGTTATAAATTTATTCATAGCTTGCATATTTGAAAGAGTTGGGTATTCTCTTACCTTTGTACCTATCCATTTAACCCCCCAAATATTGGCACATGTTTTAGTTTTGATTTCGTATCCTCCTTGCTGACAATAATCCTAGGCCACTTCTGATCCTACGTCAGAACTCTAAACACTTCTCCATATTACTGTTCCTCCTAATGTAGGATTAATGTAATCTTCTCTTTTTCTTGTTGTCGTTTGGTAGAGTTGATCTAGAATTTTTGCATCTTCTCTATTGTCAACAATTTCTGTGTATCGGGGTCCTTGATACAAATCCAATGGTTGGACCACTCTAACCTCACCATCTTTGATTATCATTAGTTATATTTTTAAATCAATGACGGCATAATTTTGAAAGGCTAAATCTATTCCCAACAAGGCAAGATAAGAATCATTTTCACCCATAATATCTATTACTTCAAAGTCCATATAAGTTTTTACTCCCGCAACGTCATCCTCAACTTCTTCCAGCCTCCCTATTCGTACAATGCAATATTGAATTGCCATTCTTAGCTGTATTAGTGAGTATGACAACTTCAGTTTTCCCAGTGCTTCCCATGTCTTTCTAGGTAGAATGTTGACGTTTGATCCAAGATCTAGCATTGTGTCTCTTATTTTGAATCCCACAACTTGAGCATTTATACAGAACTCTTTTCCATTCCTTCTCTTATTTATTTTTACTCTTCTCATATATTTTTCAGATGTGTTACTTGAGTCCTCATGTCCCGATCCTCCTTGGACAACAATTTCTAGATATTTCTTTAGTTGTTCCAGCATCTGTCCATTGTTCACAATTTTCAAGAACAGTCAGAACCACTCTTATATAGGTGTTCCTCTAGTGACCATCTTCTCCCCTTCACTAGATTGTTGTATAAGCTCCATACTATTATGCCTCCCTATCTTTGAGAATGTCTATAGTTATTCTTTAAAGTATTGTTTCTGTCGGTCTGGACTTAAAATCTTCTTTGGGATGTAGGTTTGACTAACTTTATCGAGTCCATTTCTCGTGCATCGTCCCCTATTTTCTTCCCTCCTCGGTTTATTATAGCTACACTTTGTAGAGGTTGAGGCTCTAATATCCTTGGTTCTACATTAACTAGGTTAGCTCATCATTGCCTGGTCCTTTCTTCCCACCTCTTGATTAGTTTTGGGCAGTCTTCAGTAGCATGTGCTTTCACTCTGCATTGGGAGCACCATTCTCTCACTCCATGACCTTCTTGATCACAGTTATAACACCTTGTCGGTCCTCTTCCTCCAGTTCTGCTACCTCTCATTCCTCCCCCTCCTTGTCCTCTTGGAGTCTCATTTAATCTATAGGATGATCTATCCAATCGTTCTGCCAATGCATCCAAGGCTTTGCATTGCTCTGTATGGTGAGTTTTTGAGGCACAAAACTCACAATAAACATTGTTTGGAAATTTTCAATATTTTTGCAGAATTGGACACAATCGTGGAGGATGACCAATACCTTTGCATATATCGTAGCACTCTGCTGTTTGATTATGTTGATTTGAAAACCCTAGGAAGTGGGGTTGCATTTGGTATAGCCCTTGAGTGTTTATCTGCGCAACTCCACCGACTAGCAGGGCCCCCTATTCTCCAGCTACCAAAGTCCCAACATTGGCTCCCCGCAACCTCAGACATTCTATAACTACGTGTCCTTCCATTAAGCAATGTGTACACCATACATTGGGTCTTTCGGGTCATATCGGTTGAATATATTTTAGTTTCTCCATCAAACTGGCTATTTGATGTTGGAGTCCTAGTATGGATGGATCTTGCACCACTGCTGCCCCTCTGAACTCCTGTGGGTATCCATCCATTTCCTCTATTTCCATAGCTTGATCTAGTGAATATTGAAGGGTATCAATCTTCTATTTTATCAAAGGTGTCCTTTTCAATGGTAGGAGTTATTTAATAAACTAGTCTCACTAGTGATTTGGATCAATAGGGTAGCTTAGCTTTCCAATCGCATCTTTGAATCTTTTTATCAAATCCTAGGTTGTTTCTCCTTCCCACTGTTTGATTTCCTGTAGCTTAGATAATCCTCGTTGATTCATCTGAGATAGCTTGAATTCTTGGACGAATTCCCTCTTAACATCATCTATTGTCGGGTTCTGGTGTACCTTTGACCATTTGATGAACCATCGTAAAGCTCTTTCTCTTAGTGTAGTTTGAAATTCAAATAATTTGACTGCATCTGGTGTCTTTCAAGCTCTCCAAATTGCTTCACACAGATAGCAATGTTGTTCTAAATCATCATACCTTTCCCAGAAAATTCTGGATATCGAGTAAATGATCCTACAATCTTCACTTGCATTGGTGATACTAATATAAAACCTCTTCTTCCTGGCTGAGAGATTCTGCTACTAGCACTATTGCTAGCGGTTATCAGTACTATGGACTTTGTACTACACAACTTGCTAAACTCCCGTAACTTTATCAAGAACTTATCAAGTGGATGGTAGAGTACTAGGGGAAGGTTAAGACTAGTGCTATTTGAAACTTAGGGAATATGATTACCTTGCGTTATGGTTGTCGGCCTCTCTTGGAATAGTTGCTCCATCGCAACATGCAGCTCCACATTAGACTCTTCCTCGATGTGCATGTCCTCCTCACTGGACTTCTTTCCCTTATCTCTTCAGGCTAGGCTCCTATAAACTTGCCTAACTTCCTTGATGGACCTTGCCATTCCTTTGGGTCCCACCTGACCATCTCTTTCTTCTATCATCTATAACGCCTCTTCCTTGCTCTATTGATTATTTTCTTTCTTTTCAAAATATCGTATCGCCATTTCTCGCCACTTTTCAGCAATTTGCGCCCTCCGATGTGCTCTCTTCTCTCTTAACCTACTGGAGGTCACAGCATCCATATCCCTATTCCCCCATTTTCCTTGTTTGGAGCATCTTTCCCTCAATTCCTTCCCCCAGTACTAGAGGTTTAGGTCTCCATCTTGGGGCTTTGGAACAACATTATGCCCTCGTCCACCATTAGAGCTTTAATCCACAATGGGACTTCTTTCAGCAACTTTCCCCACAACCCAGATTTAAATATATCTTCGGATTTTGTAAAAGATTGATAGCACTCGACTACCAGCTCTACGATGTACCCCTCCAAGGTAGATTATACCCAAAAATCTACTTCTCGGGTTAGATCTATACCTAACCAATGTAGCGTCGTTAAATATGTATGTGTCCAACTATAATGGGCTCGATGCAACCCTCCTGGAAGTGACTTGATCTAGAGTCTTTGCAACCAGTTATAGAGTTCTTCAGGAAATTTTCCCCAAAAAATCTCATACAAATTACTCACCGAGTCAGAAAATAGGACTTGATCCTTGACAGTCTTTTCCCTCTGTTTTTGAAGCTCTACTTGTTGCGATATGAACTGATCTACATGACTATTCCACCGGCTACAAAGTTCTCTCTCATATATCCTCGATACCATGATCTAGCTTCTAGAAAAAAAATTAGGTCCCAACAATGGAACCATTTGTTGGCGAAAAAGGAGGTCTCTGGGCAAGACCCAGGTTTAAGCTAGGAGCCAATAAGGCTCTGATGTAGTGTAGGACAATGTCGAAATTTCCCCCCTACTCAAGAGTGTAAGGAGTCTCACTCGAGGCATGTCGTGACCTTACTGGGATTAAAAAATAAACCATTAACATCGAGGAGAGATCATTAACAACAATTCGTTCCTCATTTCATATACAAGGCATTTACATATATCAACTTAAAATACATCCATCATTCATCCATACACAGTCTGAGTATTGAATAGACAATTTAAAATAACCACACATGAAATGATCAACAAGTATCAACTAGTCATAACACACAGTACATCATGACTCTGATTCCATTAACTTTGCTCAAAACATTACAAACACACTCTGTAGAGTTTGATACATTTCAGCACAGCACATACAGCTCCGCAAAGCTCTTCATAGCCTCTGACCCACTATCTGCTTCCAACTATCCTCAAAGTTGTTCCTTCCCTTTTTATATGTTCCTGCCAACTGACACTGTTAGTCTTTGCCCCTTTTCCTCTCAACTGCTCCCTTGCGCTCCGCTACCTTCCGTCTATTTTCCGTCACTGGGAGTTCTACTACTTGTTCCTTGTCTCTTGTCTCTACCATCTGTGCCACCACCTGTTTGTGCTCTTCCACCTGCCTTTAGTTTTTCCGCAACTGCAACCGCTCCTTACCTATCTTGATTGCACTCTGCCATGTGTCCTTTTCACTCCTATCCTTCTGTAACTCAAAACTGTCTTTTCCAAAACAAAGGCCCCAACAGGTGTGCTTTCCGGCCACTAGTAAATGTGAACAAAACTCCGATAAAGGGCTAAATCGTCAGCCTAGGTCTTTTATATTATGTTGAATAATATAATAATTGCAAACTAAAAATTGTAATCGTTGAGAGGACCATGGTCCACTAAGGACCCCTACCCTCTCTTGTTAAATACTATTTCATTGGTGGTCAATAGCTAGTCCTACGCATTGTTGGGATTTGCTACTCGTACAACATATAAATGTCAAAATGTTGCACATCAGTAATGTACTCATCCAAATTACTTTGTTGGTACAGATCATCCTCTATCAACAATAGACGATGCTTGTGGAGAAGTTCATTGTGCAGGGGTACTTATGTGGAAGCTCATTATGTGGAAGTCCTCCACATAATGAACTTCCGCACAAGGACCTCTGTAGAATCTTGTGCAGGGTCCTTTTGTGGATCATAAGCCAGTCTAGTGTGCCTTGCCTGAATACATAATCAATGCAAGGGTGGTTTTTATACAAGCTTGTATGGGGTCCTTATGTGGATCATAATGTGTTCTAGTGCATCTTTATTGACTACAGAATGAATGTGGCAGTGGTTGTTATTCGTTTAAGTGCTAACCCTTCTTCCTGATATGATAAATACTAAAATAACTAAATGGGAATGTGTGATAGTCACACTCTTAACTAAATGGGAATGTGTGATAGTCACGCTCTTTTTGCCTAAGGTCAACAATTGGATGTAAAACTAGAAATACTAGAGGAAATTGGGTGGGAACATAATTGATAAGGGAATAGTTTACAACTGGGTTGAGTATGTTGCCAATATTTTGAATACAAATTGTGAATATTTCCAAGAAACAAGGATTGCCAATTCGTTAACCCTTCTACGCATAATTGAAAAGTATTTTTAACGAGATAAACGTATGAAAGAGAACCCACGGTAAATTCACTCTCATCACATGTTAAAATATAATTTATCGAGAGCATAGTTTATTCAGATATTAATCAATTTTTCAGAATTCATTAACAAAATCGAACCAGTAGCACTTGAAATGAAGTCACTATATTGCTATATTTGTTGTTAATTTGTAGGGTTTGGTTAAAGAAATGAAAAAAAAAAATTATTGTCTAAAAATTAAATCTCACATTGAATTCACTCCTAGAAACACTTGTATTCATTAACCTTCCTGCGCACAATTGAAAATTCACTTTTGAACGAGATAAACATATGAAAGAGCACCCTCAGTAAATGAGCTCTCATCACATGTTAAAATAGAATTCACCAAGAGCATACTTTATTCACACATTAATCAAAGGTGTATAAATCATCAACAAAATCGAACCAACAGTTCTTGCGCTTGAAATTAAGTCCCTAGATTGTTAGATTTGTTGTTAATTTGCAGGGTTCTGTTAAAGAAATGACAAGGTTATATATATATAGTTGTTATAGGTGGAATTTTGAACCAAATAAAGGATTATTTGAGTCTCAAGGTAGCATATTAGAACAAATAACTTCAATATATAGCCCGGAGCAAGAAGGAAAGAGTCAAATAGCTTCGTTGTGTCAAAGAGCACGAACGTCAGAAATGAACATTCAAAAATTCTTTATCGATGGGATAGAAAGTCATTTTTATTTCAATTATTTGTTGATTTAGGAAAGATCCAAATAGCTTTATTGTTATATTGGTTGCTAATTTGCAGGGTTCTGTTAAATAAATGGAAAAATTCTATTATATTATAACTGTGGTTTTATTTATCTTAATTGTCCACATTGCATTCATCAAAGGTTCTCGGGGTAGGGAATGGTTGCACATATCATTCTCATACTTATATGGTCAATTCACATTGTATAATATATCAATGCAAGGGTATGTGCGCCGCAATGACTAGAAGCCATGTTCATATGTACACAAATGTCACACACAAAGCAAATACCATAGCGGCCAACAACCCCGAAGGCCCTAACCAAGCATATTAACAGTGCAACTCAGAGAAAAATTGTTAAATGTAGTGATTGCTTGTGTGAAGCTTTCACTTTGCGAAGATTTCCTCCACACAGTGCAGAAAGCTCAACACAAGGAAGCTTCGCACAAGGCTAATATTGTTTACGTGGGATGATAAAATTTAAATTTGACAATGATAATTGACTATCGGTACTTGTACACAAATTATAAACCACATGAAATGTACTTTTTACAACTGCCAAAGGTTTTAGAAACTATAAGTATAAAATGAAATCATTAAATTTACAAAACAACACATAATCCACCATTTCTATCCACACTTCCATACCCATTTACAAGTTTCTCTAGTTGTGTGAAGTGTAGAGGAAGTTCATTGTGCCAGAGTGCTGAGCTCCTCACAATGAGCTTATTCCACACCCTTTAATATTTGTTTAATTTTGAGTTAAGTTTTATTAAATTAGTGCCAAATATATAGTTTGAGGTAGCTTCTTTTGAGTACTTGTTTCTAACTTCTTTTGTAGCATCTACGGGCATGAAGAAAATGATTAATTGATCCATCATACCCAATTTAAATTTTGTTGCCCAATCCAACTATGGAGTCTATCAATATGGGTGAATATCTCTTCTTGGTTTATGGCTTTACATAATATTTTATGCCCCATGAATGGGTACAATTACATGGATATTCAAGTTAGAGGTATTTCCACCTAATTATGTATCTATATGTGGAGGAATTGTTGGTACTGTAAATTGGTGTAACTACCCACTCCATATTTATCTATGTTTAGAAGCTCTTGAAAGTAAACATAAGCTAAGAGTTGCTATGAAATGACCCAACTTCCAATTATGGATGTGGGTTTTACAAACTCGAAACATATTGCAACCCTTGTTGGGCCTCATAATTGTTATATTTTTCTTGATAATATATGTAATATTTATCATAGAATCATTTAATGTATCTCTATTATTCTATTACTTTATGAACTGACATGATTACAAAAGCGATATTTACTCATAGTTGGATCCTTATTTTGAACAGAAATTTATGGTTGAGCCTGATGTTGTTCCTTGGAATGATCATAGAAGATCAAATAGCTTGATGTTGTAAATTTTTGTTTGGGAAAATCAGCTAAGTACACGCTTCTGACTTGGTCATCCTAAAATATTAAGATCACTTGTAACTTAAAATGAACATCCTGAGAATATTCATATTACGAGGATTTCTCTTTAGCAAAAATAGATTTATTGTTCTTATCTTCTACAAACATAGTATAATGACTATAAATTGAGCCTCGAAAGAGCTTGTTCAACTGTAATATTTTTTAGATAAGTCTTGAACTTGAGATGACATTGATTGCAATCGATCCTATGTAATTTAATGAAAGCTTTTATTATCCAAATTTAATTTGTTGTGATAATTTCTTTTACAAGACAATTAAATTCTAGTGATTTGGGCCCAATCCTTGAAGCAATGTTGTCTTCAATTATATCATTAAATCTGTGTTCTTTTTATTCATTTATTTATTTTTTAAGTGTTTTCATTTTTCAATTTCCAGCATGTTCTTTTTTAAATAGAAATTGCAATTGGTTGTTTCAAAATGGATTTATTTTAGTTAATTAATTCAGATTATTGTTTCTTGGAGATCATCATAGGATCATTATTTACGCTCTTAAACACTTTACTATACTTATATTTTCTCATTTTATAGTTGGTGTTCCTAGAGCAACAACCAAGTGTTTGATAGATTTTATTTTTTGTATCCTGCATAAACTATTTAACATTTGATGATTTGAATGGTTTGGTTTAGTTAGAAGAATAATTTATTAATTGTGTTATGGGTTGGTTCCCCTATCATTAAAGCTTTGATTTCTATTAGGATAATAATAAATATTTATGCCAACATTCCTCTTTCATAAACTATGTGGATAACCTTGAAATAAAAAGATGAGACCTTGGGTTGATAATATGATGTGAATTATCTAGTTGGGTCTTTAGGAACAATTAATTGGCTCAACAATCTACCAGGAGCACCACATCACCCAGATACTAGACAACACCTATTGATGATCTTGTCCTGGGATAGAAATATCATTTTTCCTGACCCTATATCCCATCAGCACACATTCCAATATGTGCATGCATCCAAAAGGTTGTAGTTGCATGCACATGCCTTCCTCCATGCGGTTGCAGCTGAAATATCTAAGTTTAGAGGGTGGGTATAGCATCCCAGATATGTATTTTCAAGGCTAGTTATAGCCTAGCTACCAAGAAAAACCTAAAATTTTCCAAAGCTCAATCTAAGATGATAATAACTTAGTATAATGAATACTAAGACTCGGTATTGCTCAAAATTTTCCAAACACATTCTAAACATTTTGTCAAACACATGATAAACATAATAACTATAGGTCATGAATGCATATATTTTCACTTTCTTATTAACTTCATTATATAATCATAAAGAAGGCTCAATTCCATCTCAAACTAGTTGCAACATCACTTTTTATCCTATGCATTCATATACCATTCAACAACATTATAAAACAAGAATGTGTTAGCGTCTTATAATAATAGGATTCATAATTTTGAATTGACTTTGATAAAATCTTGTAATATTGTACATAAGTTTGCTTTCTGCAAATGTTTTCCCATATTTAAAAAATGAAAGAGGGTAATTCCTAAAATAACAATCAAAGGACCAAAAGAAACAATGAACAAAAAATAATATCAAGTATGAACCCCACAAAAATAGATAAAAATAAGATCATGAAAGTTTTTCATATTCAAATGCCACTATTTTAGTTTATTTTACGCAAATAAAATTGTGTGCAGCTTGTCCAAAATGCCACATTTCATGATGATCAAACAGTTTAATCTTGATCATTCATGCTTTAAATTTCATGATGATAGTTAGAGAATAAAAATCTAACCAAACCGTTTAATCTTGACAGATCAGTAGATAGGTAGAGAATAAAAGAGCTCATCAGTTTAATCTGAGCCTTTAGAAGTTATAAGGTTAGAAGTAGATAGTTTTATTATTAAAATAAAATAAAGGATCAGCAAGATCAAATGCGGCCAATAAAGGAAATAAAAATGTTAGGATAAAAAAGGGTAGGTAGATTATTTTCACGAGCATTGGAAAGCATCAATTAGTTTGTTTCTTATCACTAATATCTTATTAATTTCCCCTTCCTAATTCTAGAAAACCACTTTTCTATTCATTTTCCCTTATTCTAACACATTTCCCTTGTAAAAACCCTTTCTATTTTGATAAATATCCATTTCCCCTCATAAAAAACCCCTCTCCCTAGTTCTAAACTCATTCCCTTCTCCTTTACTAATTCCCTTTTTTTTCTAATAAAACACCCAAAACCCACTTACCTAAGGTTTGTATTGCTTGTTATATATCGGGACCCACTACAAATACCCTTCTCCAATATCATTTTAACTTATTCCCAATGCATTTCTAACACCCCACAATGTTAAATTACTAACCCCGTTATTATATTAATCCCCATTTTAATATATTTACCCCTTTATATCATTTTCCCGACCCCTTTAACATCATGTTAACCCATAGTTTAATAATACATTAATTCCCCTCTTATTAAACCCCCCAAACACATATATTAAAATCCCAACCTATCATTATATTAATAAAACCTCGACTTATTACATTCCCCTTCACCTTTTAACTCCCGAGCCCACCTTTTAAAACCACCACTCATGACATCTGTCTAATTTCCTTAGATTGGATCCAGCAGTCCCAATCCTTTTTACATCCTCCAAAAGATCAAATTTTAAAACCACTCAAGGTCGTGAAATGGGTGGTTTTGCCTGGCCCCTCCTTGCCATGTGTCAATCCCGTGTGTTATCGCACTCCCATCCACGAAACCATTAACCACTTTTCTTCTATGTGATCAAACCATCATCCCATATGCGTATAGGATGAAACCATTCATTATTTGAATTCTGCTCTGGTACAATGTGATAAACCACGTAATGAATCCCTGCGCTATTTGATAAACCTTTCAATTCTACACGTAATTAACATGCCTAGCTTGTGCTTTGATAATTCATCATTGTTTGAAAGCCACACCTACACAATGTAAAAATCACAGAGTTTCCACAATATGAGATTCCTCTATTTCCTTACCTCTGTTTAAATTGCATAAACCAGAAAAACCATTGCTAGCCTGAGATAAACTCTACAATCTGGACTCCTTCCACACGCCTCCATTTTCCCTGAAAACGTTTTCACCTCCCATCAAACCATTTTGATTTGTTTTGTAGGTTATTATTAGAACATGAACTTGGATAAACAACTTAATACTAGTTAAAACCTGTTTACTCCAAGAACACACAAGGAAATGAATCCAAATGGTTTTCCTCAATAGAAGATTCCATACAGTAGCAGAGAAGAAGGAGACAAATTTACATAGTAAATGGTAAAACAGATATGAAATAATTTTCACCAACAATAGTGATTTACATCAGGTAAAACGTAAACAGAGCAGTCAAAGTGAAAAGAAGAGTAACAGATAAAGGTCAAAAACAGAGTTAAAAGAACAAAAAAGGGCAATCAGATAAAGACAGAGGAAGAAGACAGCGCAAGAGATAAAGTAGTATGAGAGAAACAAACAGATAACAAAAAATCAAGTAAAATAGGGATAGCTTTCAGTCAATTGAAAGGTATCACTAATTTTTAGCATCCAGATATTTTATTTCCTAGAATAAACCCTGATTAGTTAAACAGGATATTTAGTATAAGTTTTTGTATAAATACTTCATTCATTCGAAGTATTAAGTGTGTGTGGATTGCTAAACATTTTTGTAGTTGCATTGATCTTAAACCCGAGGGTTTATTGTACCATTTTTAAGTTAGCATACTGGATTAAGTAATAAAGGCATTGCATTACAGGATTAATGTGTTGAGCCACTTCATTGAAGTATATTTCTATTGTTCAATTGTTATTTTCTGAAGTTTTTCACATACTTGCATGTTTTCCCATTTAAATGATATAGCAAGAATTTTATTTCAGAACTTGTTTAAATTCACTCTGTCTTGAACTATTTTTCATTTTCATGTTTTCTTCTGATATCCAGATTAGGGAATTCTTTCATTACTCCTTAGTTTCAATTGACCTCTTTCATTTCCTTCATTATGTGGTTTTGAGGAACCCTTAATTAATCATTGACCCTGATTGAAACCATTTCACCTTCCAACCTAAAATATTTTAATATACTCATCTACCTTACCCTATGAACACTTCCTTTAGAACTTGATTCTGACATGTTGCTTGATACATTGACTCCATATCCCAATGGAAAACAAACCTACACCTATCCATATGAATCAGTAATTCCACCAAAAAACCAAACTAAACCATAATCAAAACCAATCAATCTTACATAACTAGCCTAAAATCAACTAAAAAAAAAAGTTAAATCATAAAAAGAGAGCCCTCTCTGAGCATTGGGAAGGCTAGATCCTGATCTCAAAAGTAGGTTTGTGGTTACCTCTGTGAGTTCTTTCTTTAACCTTGAGAAATTACTAAGTGCTAACATATTTACAACCATATTAGGGACAATATCAATCTATTCCTTCATAAAAATTATACAAGAATCAGATCTGATCTATGATGGTGAGCAGTGATTAGACACACAAAGGTTAAAAGCATCCACCTGGTGACTCCAAAGAAATTTCAAAATCAAATCCACGAATCCACTATGTAGAAATTTGCTGAATAATGAAGATTTATCCACCGAGATCATCCTGGTCACACACTAATTCGAATTCATGAATAACACATAACCTCTTCTACAATTGATCATCAATATGCAGAAATAGAAACAGTCGCATGCGCCCATAAACACAATATCTAATGGGGAAAGCTTATAGCTGAAAACCCCCAGCTATTTTGTATATTATAATAGAAGATAACATGTAACAATACATAGCACAATACTCCTCACAAGTACTTAGTACTATCTCCAAAAGTTACACACAAACTAGCTCAGTTTTGAACAAGTCATGGGTTCAAAAATCATCCACTGTTTGCCTGCCTCTACTGCGCAATCCAAGTTGGTGTAATGAGAGATCCAAGTTCTAATATCTTTGGCTTGATCTGCGCAATCCTCATTGGAAATCTCCTCCAATGCTTGTGCAAATATCATGCACAACTAATGTCACAACTAATAGAAAACTCACCCTTTCATCTACCTCTTCCACTGGTCTTCACTGAACTGTCCATGCACTGTAGTCAAATGATGTGTTCTTTAGTTTAATAATGATTTAATATTTAGTGAATTAAATAATATTTAATTCACCCCACTCATCTCTAGTGTATTAGCTAGTTAAACTAAATAAAACTAGTTCAACTAAGTTAACCCGAACACAACTCCATCAACTGCTCAATCAACTCCACCAAAACTCTGCCACATGAGTCTAACTGAAGTCAACCATGCATTAGCTCAACCAAACCCCTATTAATAGAATAATTCCTTTGTTAGATGCATGGGCCACATCCGTAGCTCCAATTGAAGTGTTGCAAGAGGATAAGCTAAATTTTATAGTCCAAATATTATTAAGGGTAAATAATATTTGACTTTTCTATTTTTAGCTTGGTAGTCTAAAAATAGACTCCGCCCAAATGTCTAAAAATAGAGGTCCATCTGTTTTTACCAACTCGACCAATCATCCAAGAATAGCATACTGCAACTCCTAGACCATGCTCCATATGTCTAAAAATAGACTTTGCGCCAAAAATAGCCTGCGGGCCCACTTAGTGAAGGCGACTTCATTTCACTTGTTAGCCATCAGTATTTTTTACATGTTAGTGATGACTATATCCATAGCTGAGTTTTCTAGAAGCTGATTTCCTTATGTCAATATGTCATCTAGAAAACCCTCCTAAAACTTTTTTCGCCCTTCTACTTTTCAGTCCGCCCATGTCGAAATCAAAACCTCATTATCACTATCCTACCTAGCTTCAACCCTACTGGTCTTCCCATCAGCTTTAAAAGGCAAATCCAAATCTGTTTCAATAGTCTCCCCTATGTTAGGAAGTGGCGCTTTAAGACATTTTACCCTTGGCAATCATCAAAAAGCCAAAAAGCCTCCATCTGTTACAGACCAACCATGACTGACCTCCCACTCTGCAAATCAAATTGACAAACAGCTCTAAGTCGCGCCACTTATATCCCTAGGTCTCAGCACTGCATAAACCCCAATCTCAAGTTGACTATTAGGTGTTTCATAATGTTTTATGGATTCTGAAAAGAACAGAAAATATAACTTCATCTCAGGAGGAAATGCTTGAATTTACAGTTAGAGGAACAACTGCTTCTAAATGTAACATGAGCCTGAGATGTATTTGCAAAACAAAGAACCACTCATCAATACCTTGCAGCTCTTTCCAGCATGAAAATCACAGTAAGAGAGGGACACCACTGTCTCAACAAACTGGTAAATTGTCATGGCCCAGAACCTCCTTCATTTACAAGCAGAGGGTAAGGGCGCCTCCCTCATCTACAAGTAGAGGGCGCTGGCCAGTATTGACTTAAAGGATTGCAGAATCCCAGGTTTGCCTTTTGCTGAAACAATGAAACAATATCTTCAGGTTTCATGAATGTAATTGATGATCATAATAGGAATGGAGCTTGTAATATGCTAGCTCAAAAGAAAGGGGAGTTTGGTCTGATAAAGAAGGTCATCTGAAGCTTTCAAATCATGAGCATTGTTGAATGAAGAAAGGCATGTCATTGGTGAAAATTCCAAATCATAAGTACCCTGCTTATCCACAAGATCAAATAGAATAGATGCTGTTAACCAATGCCATTACACAGGCAGAAGGAAAGCTCTTGGTTTCAAAAAGCACTGACCTTCATAGTCACAAAGGTTATTTGTCAAGTAACATCATGGGATAACAACTAAATGATAAATTTCTAAATACCCTGAATGTTGTTATCACTGGCTAGGGTTTTCTTCAAAAATAAAGGATGCTTGCAAGTAAAGATGCTAAGATCGGTGTTTCCTTTCAAGAGGTTTTCTTACCAATTACATTCAAAGAGAAAGGTCATTATAGTGGCTGTGCCCCGACACCTTTTTCCGATGAAGGTTTCCCATGTACTTTATATAAGTGGCCAAAAGCACGTGTGCTGCTGAAACTCTGGACATTACAAGAAAGGTTGGAAGGATACCAAAGACTGAATCAAGGTCATTACACAGATGAATGATAGTGCTGATAATGTAAAGGTATTGGTACTCCTATTTCAAAGAACTATCTGTCAGACTATACCTACAGTAGGAAAGAGACAATATGGAATATATGTGTGCCACTGATACCAAAAAGAAGACTGTCTCCTTGAGGAAAAGGTCAAGCAACAAAACAATATCATATACCAAAGGTCCAAAGAAGCGCCTTTCAAGAAATGGTGTTTACAGCTTTCAAATGTTTTGGTGCATTATGAATAACCCTTCCTTGCTAACAATCGCCAAGAAAGGAAAACAGTGAACATAGTTCAGTCATGAAATGGTTCCATTGACAAAAATGGTTTAACACACTGATCAAAACAAAATAAGGACTGTGTATCAAAAAGCCCTGTTTTCATATTCTACAAGCTTGTTTTTTTCAGATGGAGGAGGCAAAATGGGTATACAATATTATGAATAGGCAGAAGGACTTTGTTTTGATGAATTATCACTGTTTATATGTCTTATAACAAACACACTTGTTATCATTCCAAAGGACAGATGTGGCACAGAATTACATGGAAAAGGACCTGCAGACAAGGCCTTTAAAATTCTGTCACCAAGGAGATTTCCCCTTTAAAGGTTATTGTTCACTATGTTTCAAAGGTTTTTCAGCCTGTGATAATTGTTGGATAGTTTAAAAAGAAGAAGCACAACCTTTATTACTTAAGGGAAAAGGGTTCTGTATACTACACTTACAAGCAGAGATTTGAAAACCCACTATAGGTAAAAGATGAAGAAGTTGCCAAAGACCGAGAGTTGTCAAAGCAAAATGACAAATCACCTGTGTTATTAAAACACCGTAGCAGAAGTGGTGGAGTTGGTCGACTTAATTGATCAAAGTTCAGAGCTCGGGGTCAGAATCAAAGGGCGGGTATATATATTCAAATAACAAACCAACTGTTTGAAAAAAACAAACAGAGTTAAAAATCAATGTTCAAATGACCGTTGGGATGTTTGTTTGAAAATGATATAAGGTTGAAGGTGTAATTAAAGAGTGGAATAGGAAAGTAAGTAAGTCATTGACGAAATTCAAAGAAAACTTCTGCGGCTCCCAAGTATCACAACGATTTTCAAAGCAAATTGAAGTTTAACGCAGCGAGATTAAGCAGCGCGACGTGCCTGGGCAGCAAAATACACGGGGCCTCTTCGTCGGCGCGACGTGCCTGTAGGTGGGCGCGACGTGCCTGTAGGAGGCCGCCTGACCACACGACAGGCCGACCCGACAAGTTTCTTTTGCACGACGGGTTTTTCTCCAAAGGTTGCCGCGCCAGTGTTGGAGGGTTCCGGTGCATTTCAAGCTCCCTCCAAGGGATTTCTTCTCAAAAACTCACAAGGACTTCATCTCCTACTTTGAAAAACTCGAAATCAAGTTTAAAACTGTCTTAGTGGTTTGAGAAGCTGTACATGGTTAAAGGGCTTTGACCGTTTTTGAAAAGGAGCTGTCCTCACGATCCCCCACCAAGCACACTACCTAAGCGATTTCCTTTATTCACCATGTTCTCCCTCTTTGTAAGTTTGTTGACAGAGAGCTTCCAAAGATGACAGCACATTAAAAGGCAGAATTTGTTGATGAGAAGTTACACATTGGAGGCAGGGGTATAGAGGTGTTGATGGATTTTTAAAAAAGCTCACAAAGCAGAGAGTGTATTCTATAAACCACTGTTGCACTGATTTTTCACCAAGCTAAGTCTGCTTCTCCCTGTATTATATCATTGAGAAGAATTGTTGACAGAGAGTTTTTAAGGGTGGATAGGGCCATTTTTCTAGAGGGAAGGGTTGTTGGTGGTTAAATCTAAACTTTGAAGGCAGAGGTATACAAGTGATGTTTGATGTCTTAAACTTCACAAGAAAAAGTGTCCCTCATAAAGCACTGTGTATTGTTGATCTAGGTCTGCCCTCTTTCTTCACCTCATTATCATGTTGAAAAGATGATTGACAAAGAAACTCTAAGGGTACATGTTACATTGAAGGGCAGATTTCATTTATGTGTTTTTAACTCTGGAGGCAGAAGTACAAAGGCAGTTTTTGTTCTCTTAAAACTTCACAAAGGAAAGGGGCCTTTTTTCTGGAGAACAGAGTTGTTAGTGTTTGAAATTAATATTGGAAACAGGGGTACAGGTATTTGGGTGGCTCTCTTAAACTCACAAGCAGAAAGTATGTTTCCTAAAAACCACTGTGCATTGGTTATACATTTAACTTGGGTCTGCCTTTACCAAAACTGTATTATATCATTGTGAAGGTTTGTTGACAGAGATTTTCAAAGGTAAACAGCATAGTGAAGGACAGAGGTTGTTGATGTTGGATTTTGACATCAAAGGCAGAGGTATAAAGGTGGTGATTGACTTCTCAAAGTCACAAGTGAAAGGTGTTTTCCTTAACACTGTGGGCTAATTTTTCACCTAACCAAAGGGTCTCCTTTCTTTCCACTGTATGGTCTCTACAGAAATCTGTTGACAGAGGTATTCTTCAAGGTGAATGACCCAAAAGAGCAGGGTTTTCATATTCAAGTTTTGTTTGAAAACACAAATAACAGTGTAGGTTGGCCTCTAACAAAGTCACAAGAGGGGTGATTGTTCAAAACTGTGCACAGGGAATCTACGAAGCAGCTACCCCATCTTTTACACATGGTACCATTGTTAAGAAGGTTAAATAGCTGAAGTGTATCCAGATTTGAAGGACTGTTGTTAATAAGTGCAGAGGTGGCTTATTCCAAGAAACATTGTTTCATTTTATTCAAAATCACAGGGTCCATATCTGTCCGAGCAGTGTAGTGGCCAGTTTCAATCCAGCAGAGCATTTTTCATACATTGAAGGCAGTTTGCCTCTTCCAAAGCCTGTTTCAAGTCAGAATGCCTCCAAAACGAGATCACAAAGGCGGACAACATAAGAGATATGAGCCTATCTCCATAGAAGAAATCAATGCTCATCCCTCAGTGCTTTTCAATTTCCATGAAGTAGGCTGTCTTGATTTCTGTCAGAGGATAGAGGAAGTCAAGAGTTTCTCGCCACTTACACATTTGTGCGCTTTGAGATTCAAGGACAAACATTTCCAGTTAGCAGGTCTTGACTTCAAAATCTCCCCAAAGTATGTATCCAAGGCTACCAAGATCCCGTATCATGGTGAAAAGTGGTTTAAACAAGCGCATCTTGATCTGGAGGATTATAAACCTTTCATCAAACCTGAACATAGGGAAACCATCACTGCTATTTTCCCTTTCTCCTATCTTCTTGACAGTTATGCTCCGCTGATGAAAGCCATAATGAGATATTTCACTTGTGAAGGGAGGTTTAGCCAAATTTTTGCCTATCATGTTCGCTTGTTGATGCATTTTACCAGAAGCAGACAATTAAACCTTCGATACTTTTTTTCCAAAAGCATAGAGAAAATGGCAGCTACTGTCCAAAAGAAGGCTCCACCTCAGCAAATCCCTTCTCTCTTTCATCATTCCTTGATCAAGATTATCTTCTTACACCAGCTGGAGAAGAAAGGGGTTTCATGGGATTCATTCATTAGCCATGTAGATTTCGCCACTGTCCCTCCTGTTCATGTGTCTCCTACTCAGCCTGTCCATCGCCCAATGCCTTTGTCTCGTAGGCCTACCCCTAAAAAACTCAAGATGACCACTGGGCAGCCAAGTCAACAGGGAGAAGGAGAGAGCAGTGGCCACGGGGGAAAAGGAGGATGATGGCCGTGGCGGTTACGAGGGACGGCGGCGATTTGGAAATCGGGGACGGCGGCTAGAGGTTGATGAACAGCAGCAGGTACAAGAAGAGGGATAGCAGCAGACAGAAATTGAAGAGCAGCAAGTTGAGCAAACAATTGAAGCACCTTTTGAGCCACAAACTGGACAGGATGTTGAGGAAGGACAGCAAGCTGAAGCTGCCTCCTTGACAGTGACCAAAGCTGTTCCTAAAAAGAGGAAATTGCCCAAAAAGACAACTTCTAGCTTGCCAAGGAGAAAAAGCGCCAGATTGGCCTTCAAAGGCAAAAGCATAGTTGGAGAAAGTGCCAAGCATGGAGGTAAATCAGCTGTCATCCCTATCCCAAGCGATGACAGTGATAATGAGGCACGCATCCTTGAAAACCTCCTCATTCACAAAGAAGGGAAAATTGAGGTGTTACAAGAATATCTTCAAAGGGCGAGGAATTTCAACCATTTCTTGGAGGTTGAAAACAAACAAATGAAGTATCATGCAGCCATTCATGAGGCAAGGGCGATCAAGTATAAAAAGGAGGCAGAAAAGGCACAAGTAAGAATTGAAGAGCTCATTGGCGAGTTTGATGATGAAGAGGAGGAGGACCAGCCCAGGCGAAAGAGGCCTAGGACCATCGGGCTTAGAAAAGCCTTGGAGAAACAGAGAGCAGAAGAACAAGCTCAATTCGAAGCCTTTCCTCTCACTGCCCTCTTTGAGCAGGAAATTGAGGAAAACAAGGAAGCATGGCTTGAGAGGGCTAACCAGCATTTGGAAACAAAGCTTGAGAAGGCAAACAGGGATCGTGAGCTACAGAGAAAAAGGACTCTTCACTTTCAGAAGCTAAATCAGTTTGCCAGGCGAAAATTGAAGGTAGCACAAGAAAAATTGAAGAAGTTGAAGGAGAGGCGCCTAGCACGGAAAGAAGCAAAAAGCATATCAGCCCTTGATATTTTGGCTTCAGCTTCGGAGCATGTTTCTATGGACCCTTGAGGGTCATTCATGCCAATTTTGGGCCTGTTTCGGAAACTTTTTGTTTTTTGGCATTTTTGGGGTTTTTCGCCAAAAACTCATAAATGCGCCATTTCAGTTTGATGAGTTGTCAAGGGAGGAGGATGATCCCAATGGATTCCATAATTCCATGAGCAGGTCTCCAGCGATTTTCGGGGCATTTGAAGATCATTCGCCCCCTCAAATTGGCGAAAAACAGCCTCATTTTGCACATTCTGCCCGCCATATCAGCAGCCTGCTATTTTCTGGGTTTTTGCACACAGGTACAGTTTTGAGGGACTTTCAGAGATCAGATTGAGGTGATTCTACTTGCATTGGAAAGCAGACACAGAGAGCTTTCCAACGAGCCATCATGAGCCTCATTTCGACATCGGGAAGGCTGCCATTTGCATCCAGCAAGTCAGGGGACCTTTTTCAGGCATAAATATGAAGTATTTTTGTAATTTTTGAACTCCAAAAATCTGATTTTCCCAAATGTGCGTTAAGCTATTTTTATCATTGGGAAATGATGTAAAGTCAATATAATTTCCGTTTTTAGCAGTTTTTTAGATATTTTATGGGATATTTTGTGCCTTGGGCTTTGCAAAGCCTCAAGGACAAGTTTAGATATTTTGACTTGGCCAATGGGATAGCTAGTTGCTCCATGAGTTTTTCCTCCCTCAAGCCTATTTATTCCATGGGTTTCATTGTAAATCAGAGGCTGAACTTGAGAGAAGAATTAATACATTGGTCATATGAGCTTTGAAGAATACCTTTGTGTTATGATTTTTGGACTGCCTCTTGGATGCTTTTGAGGAATGATGAAGGATTGGTGATGGATTCCATGACATGGTAGAATGGTATAGTGCTTCTTAAATGTGTTTTGTCTTCTAGTTTTCACTCATAATTCTTTTTTCTTGCTGCTATAGATCAGTAAAGATTGATTTTGAGACATGCCCATGGAGGCACCTCAAAATCCCTGAATCTTCATAGCTTGATGTTTTCTTCTCCCTTAGTTATGCTAAAGAATTCTTAGCTGCTCTTTAGTAATCTAAGGTATTGTTGCTAAGTTTTATTCATGAGTTCCATGTATGTTGAGTAGGATGTATGGTTTGCCCTACCTACCTATCAGCTGCCCATAGTTCTGTCCATAAAACTTTCTCTTTGACTGATTTGTTGATCATTTTGTTGAACCAAGGAGGCCTAGTCCCGATCTAGCCCTTTTCCTAAAACTATGAAAACTTATTTGTCCAAGTGCCCAATGACTTAGAGACTATGTTTAGGCGTTCCGGCATAGTTTATGAGTTGTTAGTTTGTCTCATGTGTTTTCCCCAAAGTCTGATAGCCATTTCCCGAAGTTAGAGGGTCTTGTACCTCTATGTATGGCTGGAATGTTTGATTTCTATGTATTGATTAGCTTATAGTTTTTCCTAGCATGATTAATGGCTTGCTATTACATGTTTATGTCTGCTATTAACTAGTTTGCACTTGAAATCCCTTGTCTTTCACCAACTTATTGTTCATTTACTCCATTTTGCCCAGAGATCCCTTCTATTGTGAATCAAATCGGCCCTACAGCAGCTTTACATCATCACTTCATAACTTCCTTGACCTATTTGACCCCATAGCCCAATTTATCTACATCTTGTTATCCAGTTTATGTATTTGATCAGTTTCATCCCTCACAAACTAAAAAACTAAAAAAACCAAAAACACACTTCATAACTAGCCTAATATCAGAACATCGCAAGTAAACACACCGACATCTTTTGCACTTATAGAGAGAGCCCTCTCTGAGTCCAGGAAGGCTAGGTCCTCGGGCTCCAAAGCTTGGTTTGATGTTACATCATCATTTGGCTAGCCAATCGGCCAAATCACGGGACCCTAACATAATGGCGATCACGGTGGGACTTTGAGTTAGTGACAATCTAAGGACACCTTAGAACTCTAGAAGTCCCTTATTTTTAAGAATACTGTTTGATTGACTTATCCCACCGCTCACTAACATAATGGCGATCACGGTGGGACTTATTGAGTTCATGATAGTCTAGCAAACTTTTATAGACTCCTTAGTCCTTCAACTTTTAACTTAAACCATCAGCCTTTAGAATCATTTAGTGTAAACTCTCTGTTTCACCATCTTAGCAAAGTGATGAATCAGGTTTATAACACTCTTACATCCTAGGCTGCACATAAAACTCAGAAAAAACCACAAAAAACACTCCCTTAGATTGGTTTTTGACATTATTGGTGGTGGACCATACAAGTATATCTCAAAACAACTAATTTTCCACCTGGCGACTCCACTAAACTTCTAGTAAGCCTTACTACTTTTCAAAACTCTAGGCTACTATCCGATAAACCTATCCCATCGCTCACTAACATAGCGGGAGATGGTGGGACACTGAGTACATAATAGTCCAGCAAACTCTTATAGACTCTTTAGTCCTTTAGGTACCATAAATAAGCAAGCAGTCCCTAGACCCATTTTTTTAGAGTAAACTCTTTTTGTTCTCATCACCCTAGCAAAGTGTTGAAACAAGTCTAGGATACTTTAACAAACCATAGGCTGCACATAAAACTCAGAAAATCCAAAAACATTCTCAGATTAGTTACTGGTGGTGAACCATAGCTATCTTCACAGCAGCAACCCAGTTCCACCTGGCGACTCCACTAATCCATCCCTTTTATTTTGACCATCCTTCGCCTTAGTAGAACCTTAGAAAAATCACCCATCCAGAACATTCCCCAATACCATTCTCTTTAAACTTTGGATCTAAAATCTGGCTTCACGAAGAATCAATACCAGAGCTCATCCAGACCCAAATCCCCCTATCATAGTAGATGACCCAGAGAAGATTCTGTGGCAAGCTTCTGAAACTGATCATCTAGCTACCGATAGATCCATTCGTAGAACAAGATCTGTACCTAAAACATCTCACTATTCCAACTGATTCACCTGTTGAATTAGAGTCATCACAAGCTCTTCCCAGAAGCAAATCATATAGTAAGATAAACTTTGATGATCTTGAACCTCTAAGCCCACCATAGAGTCCTATTAGAGAAGCTCCACCTACCACTCCTCCTAACCTCCAGCTTCTCTATCAGTTTGGCTCCTATCATCCCAGATCTGCTCAAAACCAGATCACTAGTCCAAGTTCATCTGCCACACCTATTCAAACCACCTCATCCCAGCCTACTAGTCCTCATCTTGTACATCATCCATTAGCTCCAGTCATGGCAGCCTGGTATGCACCTTTGGTGTTGCCACCGCCCTTGGCTCCTCTCCCAAATAAATATCAAGACAAAATCCCACACTTTACCGGAGAAGACACCACTACAGCTCAACAGCATGTAAGTAGGATTAGGGATGCTTTTGAATACATGGAAGTACACGACGAAACCGTTAGAATGAGAATATTCGCCCAAAGCCTGGGTGGAGAACCCAAAACATGGTTTAAAAGCTTGCCTCCAAACAATATCCACAACATCCTAGAACTCTGCCAAGTCTTCACGAACAAGTGGGAAGTCCGAAGGAACCCTATTCAAATCCTGTCAGAATATAACAACCTAAAATGGGAAAATGGGGAAAGTGTCCAGGCATACTGCACTAGGTTCAATAGTGTGTATAACGCCCTCCCGCCTCACTTCAAAACCCCACTTGGTTTAATCTTGGCAAAATTCCCCGAAGGTTTTGATCCAGACATGACATATCATCTGAGAGACAAAGATCCCCCTACCCTAGAGGAAATGCAACAAATAGCCATAAAAACAGAAGCCAACTTAGCAGAAAAAAGAGCCAGGACTAGATTAGAAGGAAAAGTCCCATATATAGATAAGGTCTCCACTTCATCTCCTTCCCTAGATCCTAGAATAGATGGCCTGATCAAATCCATGACAAAGATGTGGGAAAAAATGAGTGAAAAAGTGCCTCCTAGGGACAACCAACTAAACCCTCAAAACCGGAAACAAGGCTTTAGAAAAGATCAGTCTCAAAATAAACCAAGAGGAAATGATCAACAGATCAGACCATCCTTCAGTGAGAATTATGTTGATGAAAAGAATAAGGATACCGCACCCATTGATGAAAATCATTGGAAACTCATAGGTTCTGATAACGAGATTAAGGTTTACCCCACAGCAGAAGAGCAAGAGTTATGCTCCCCAAGTCAGGACGAAACCGACTATGAAGATCTCGAAGATCCTGCCATAGATTTTCAGAATGCCATTATAGAAGCTCATAGGCAGTATAACCTTAGAAGAAGAAAAAACCAAGACCACTCCAAGAAGAGTAGCCCTGACACTGCTAAAACCTCTGACACCATCCTTAAAAAAGCCACGGATAGAAACAAAATTATGGCTAAGAAAATTGACCAAAACAAAGATAAAGCTATTCAAACAAGTTTTAGCTCGGATACTCCTAGTACCTCCACAAAGACTCCCGAGGCGACTGTGTCAAACAAGGTCTCAAACCAGAATCAACAAATTAAGAGCATAGAAAAGGTCATGTCCGAAAAAGCTGAAACAAATCTGCCCAAACTACAAAATCCTTTTAGTTTCGAAGGGGAAGTTTCCGAAATAAAAATTACCATACCCCTTACTGAGCTAATAACTGTAGATAGGTATAGATCTCAAATTTTCAAAGTTTTTGACATAGGGAGAAAGGCAAATACTTTAAATCTAACTGAAAACAAACCCGAGCTCTTATCCGGCCCGAAAATAGAAGGTCAATATCAAGAAGGATCTGTTTCTCCTTCCTATGTAAGCCTGAACATACGGGACAAGATATTACATAATGCCATGTTAGATTCTGGTGCCTCCCATAACCTCATGCCTAAAGAAGTCATGGAAAACCTAAGATTAGAAGTAACTCAACCCTACAAAAACCTGTATTCCTTTGACTCAAGTCAGGTCAAATGTTTAGGCCTAATAAAGAACCTAGAGGAATGCTCTAAAGACACTATCAGCCATTTTTAAATCACAGATTCTGAAATGGAAGAAGAATCAAAACCTTTAGGATCTATACCCTTATGCTTTAAATCATTCCAGACTTTGAAAGAAAATTTGCATCCTAAAGATCTCTCAGCAATTATTCAGGAAAACCCTGCTCAAGTTAACTCTCACCTAAATCAAGCAGAGCTGATTGAAGAAGAATTCAAATCTAAGATAGAAGATAAAGCAAAACCTGTAGGATCTCTACCTTTATGCTGGGAGTCATTTGAGTTCATAAAAGCAAATTGGCCCCCTGAACATCTATCAGAAAAAACTCATGAATTACATGATAACTATCCTCAACATCACAAAGAATTGGTTGAAGATGAAAACAAGCAAGAAATGAAAGAGAACCCACAGGATCTCTCTAAGGACATGAGTGATGATTCATCATCTCTCATAGGTGAAGCCCAAAAAGACATTTATCCTTTAAATCAGATTTCCCAAGAGAAAGAGGATTGTTGTGGAGAGAGGAAAATGCCTCCCTTTTTAACTGAAGAGGAAATAGATCAACTTATAAACATACAGACAGCCTCTGAATCTTCACATAACCACAACTTTTCTAATCTTTCTCCTGTTTATCTTGCATATCATAAGTCAAAAAGTAAATTTGTAAATCAATTTGAAGAAAATAAATCTGATAGTCCAATATGCATGGTTGATGAGATTAATTATAATGATGATTTTCCAAGGTTTGATCAATATTTTGATTATGATGATGATTTCCAAACAGAAGCTAACTTTGCAGAAAACTTAGTTTTTGATTTTTGGGAGGAAGCTCAGTTTCATAAATTTGAGAAAAGTAAGCAGCCATTACCGGTCATCTATGACACTCATGAGGAGAACCTTGAGAGTTTAGAAGTAAGTGAAGAGTCTCGGACTTTTTGCTCTACTTCACTTCAGCCCGTCAGAGATAACATGCACATGATTGGAAATCAACAGTTTTTCAGCTTTGATGATGAGTTTGAGGAAGATGATGAAATCCTCGAGCAGGTTGTAAATAAGAAGCCTTTTCCTGAAATAGTTGAAGAAATCATTTTGGACATGGAATCTTCCTTAACTCTAGATTTGCAGCCACCAAGTTCCATTGAGTTACAAATTGCAGATGAAGAAGTAGAGGTTAATAAACACATGGGAGTGGTCACACTGTCCTTTCAAGATAAATTATTGTCAAAGTGTATCCTTGTTCATCAACCTGATGACCTTCACACAGTTTTCAGTCCACTTAATCAAAACACATCAGCTTGGAAAGAAAACTACACTGCAATACATGATGAGTCTGACAGTTCGAGTGATCATGAGGAAGAATTGCTTTACCAGGGGGGTCCCAAATATAGCCAAGTGGAAGAAAGAGTAGTCCTAAATGAAGCCTATATCTCAAAACCTCTAGATCAGGTATTATTCCAAGATCCATTTTTTGTTTTCCTTGAGAAGTCTGAAAGAGTAGTCTTGAATAAATCCTATGTATCAAATCCTCTAGATTAGGTATTATTCCAAGATCTATTTGTTGTTTTCCTTGAGAAATCTGTAGGGGTAGTGGGTTCTATCATAAACAAGTTGCTACCAAGAATGAGAAAAAACTTAAGCTCTACGGTCCAGAAACAAACCAAATGGGAGTGGCCTTTTCATTATTTCTGCATCATGAAAGAACTAAACCAGAATCACCCATGTGAGCATCTACTTGACTGGTTGCATTGGAAAAAAGAGTTCACCAAACAAATGTCTATTGTGTACATATTAGATCAGGATAGAAAGACAACAATAGAAAATAAGCCTAGCCTGTGAACACCTTTTAATTTGTAGTTTGTTTGAAGAAAAAGTGAAAAAGCAGAAAATACAAAAAACAATGAAAGGTAGAAAAAGAGGGCAGTTTCTAAAAAGCAGTGGTAAGGCCCCATGTTCCAAAAAAAAATAGTCTTTCAGAAAGCGAGCAAGTCTAAATGCTGCTACTAGTGCTTTCAATGTCTTGTTCAGCTATCTAGCCTAATCATAGCTGAGCATGTTTAAATTATTTGCTGATAAGTTAGTGAGTGCAAAGATAGTCAACATTGTGTAAGATTGACTTATCACAGAGCTTAGATTAGGGAGAGATTCTGGTTCCACATGCCTAAAACAGAACCAGAGAGAGAAGCGAGGGATGAAAAATACATTGTACATCTTAACCCCGCTTGTCTAGTTTCCCTTTATTGCAAAATAACATTTGTGTGTAGCTTGTCTTTTATGCCGCAAATGCATGACAAATCAGACTGCCTAATCCTGATTTGATCATTTTTGAATTTCATGTTGTAGATTAGAGAATGAAATCCTGTCAAACTGCTTAATCTTGACAGTCGACCTAGTTTTAGGTAGAGAAATGAAGGAGTTCATCAGCTTAATCTGAACTCCCGGCAGATATAAGAGTAGAAATAGATAGTTTCATTTTGCAAAAAGAAAAATATACTTTGTCAAAAGGCTGCTAGTTCAAATGCGCCAAAGAGAAGAAAAAATGTTAGGAAAGATAGTGGGGTAGGTAGAAGTATCATTGATGTTAGCCATGCTGTCACTTTTCAGAAATAACATCAAAAGAAGGGTAAATTTTGCACCAATGGATAAGGCACTGGTCTTCATAAGCCAAAGATCTGAATTCTGGACACCTCCTGACGAGGAGCTGCCCTCCCCAAATGGAGCCACTGTTGTTAGCCATCAATATTTTTTACATGTTAGTGATGACTATATCTTCAGCTGAGTTTTCTAGAAACTGATTTCCTTATGTCAATATGTCATCCAGAAAACCCTCCCAAAATTTTTTTCGCCTTTCTACCTATTCAGTCCACCCCTGGCAACATCAAAAACCTCATATCACAATCCTATCTAGCTTCAGCCTTATTGGTCTGCCCATCAGCCTTAAAAGGAAAATCCACATCTGTTTCAATAGTCTCCCCTATGTTAGGAAGTGGCGTTTTAGGACATTTCACCTTTGGCAATCATCAAAAAGCCAAAAAGCCTCCATCTGCTACAGGTCTACCATGACTGATCCTTTACTTTGCAAATGAAATTGACAAACAGCCTTAAGTCGCGCCACTCACGCCCCCTAGATCTCAGCACTGCATAAAATCCAATCTCAAGCTGACTATTAGGTTTTTCACAGTGTTCTATGTTTCTACAAAAGCAGGAAATATAACTTCATCTCAGGAGGAAATGTTTGATCTACAGTTAGAGGAACAGCTGCTTCTAAATGTATTGTGAGCCTGAGATGAAGCTGCAAAACAAAAGTCACTCATCAGGACCTTACAGCTCTTTCCAGCATGAAAATCACAGTAAGAAAGGGTCGCCACTGTCTCAGCAAAAGGGTAAATTGTCAAGGCCCAGAACCTCCTTCATTTACAAGCAGAGGGTTAGGACGCCTCCTTCATCCATAAGCAGAGGGCGCAGGCCAGTGTTGACTCAGAAGGTTGCAAAAGTCCAGGTTTGCCTTTACTGAAACAATGAAACAATATCTTCAGGTTTCATGAATGTAATTGATGATCATAACAGGAATGGAGCTTGTAATATGCTAGCTCAAAAGAAAGGGGAGTTTGGTCTGATAAAGAAGGTCATCTGAAGCTTTCAAATCATGAGCATTGTTGAATGAAGAAAGGAATGTCATTGGTGAAAATTCCAAATCATAAGTACCCTGCTTATCCATAAGATCAAATAGAATAGATGCTGTTAACCAATGCCATTACACAGGCAGAAAGAAAGCCCTTAGCTTTTTCAAATGCACTGACCTTCATAGCCACAAAGAGTTTTTGTCAAGTAAAAGATCATGAGATAAACAATCCAAATGATAAATTTCTCAGTCACCCTTAGAACAGTGTCACTTTGGCTAGGGTTTTCTTCTAAAAAACAGTGATGCTTGCAAGTAAAGATGCTAAGATTGGTGTTTTTCAAGAGGTTTTCTTACCACCACATTCAGAGAAAGGCTGTGTCGAACATAGTGGTCAAAAAGTCTCCGGACACCTTATCTGATGAAGAGCCTCCTCCATGCATGAGCATATGGCCAAAGCTACTGCAGGTTGCTGAAACTGATTGATACAAGAAAGCAGTGGAAGGATACCAAAGACTGAATCAAGGTCATTACACAGATGAAAGACAGTGCTGATAATGTAAAGGTATTGGTACTCCTATTTTCAAAGAACTATCTGTCAGACTATACCTACAGTAGGAAAGAGACAATATTGAATATATGTGCGCCACTGATACCAAAAAGAAGACTGTCTCCTTGAGGAAAGGTCAAGCAACAAAACAATGTCATATACCAAAGGGCCAAAGAAGCGCCTTTCAAGAAATGGTGTTTACAGCTTTCAAATGTTTTGGTGCATTATGAATAGCCCTTCCTTGCTAACAATCGCCAAGAGAGGAAAACAGTGAACATAGTTCAGTCATGAAATGGTTCCATTGACAAAAAAGGGTTCAACACACTGATCAAAACAAAGTAAGGACTGTGTATCAAAAAGCCCTGTTTTCATATTCTACAGGCTTGTTTTTTCAGATGAAGGAGGCAAATGGGTATATGATCTTATGATTAGGCAGAAGGAATTTGTTTTGATGAATTATCACTGTTTATATGTCTTATAACAAACACACTTGTTATCATTCCAAAGGGCAGATGTAGCACAGAACTGCATGGAAAAAAGACCTGCAGACAAGACCTTTTAAAAATTTTGTCACCAAGAAGATTTCCCCTTTAAAGTTATTATTCACTGTGTTCCAAAGGTTTTTCAGCCTGTGATCATTGTTGGATAGTTTAAAAAGAAGAAGCACAACCTTTATTTTGAGGGAAGAGGGGGTACTGTATACTACACATACAAATAGAGATTTGAAAACCCACTATAGGTAAAAGATAAAGGAGTTGTCAAAGCAAAGTGACAAATCACCTGTGGTATTGAAACACCGTAGCAGAAGTGGTGGAGTTGGTCGACTTAATTGATCAAAGTTCAGAGCTCGGGGTCAGAATCAAAGGGCGGGTATATATATTCAAATAACAAACCAACTGTTTGAAAAAAACAAACAGAGTTAAAAATCAATGTTCAAATGACCGTTGGGATGTTTGTTTGAAAATGATATAAGGTTGAAGGTGTAATTAAAGAGTGGAATAGGAAAGTAAGTAAGTCATTGTCGAAATTCAAAGAAAACTTCCACAGCTCCCAAGTATCACAACGTTTTTCAAGAAAATTGAAGTTTTCTGCACTGGTTAAGGCCGCGCGACGTGCCTGGATTTAGGCGCGACGTGCCTGGGTAGCATTTTACAAAGGATTTCTTCGTTGGCGCGACATGCCTGTAGGTGGGCGCGACGTGCCTGTAGGAGGCCGCCCGACCACACGACAGGCCGACCCGACACGTTTCTTTTGCGCGACGGGTTTTTCTCCGAAGGTTTCCGCGCCAGTGTTGGAGGGTTCCGGTGCATTTCAAGCTCCCTCCAAGGGATTTCTTCTCAAAAACTCACAAGGTACTTCATCTTCTACTTTGAAAAACTCGAAAAATCAAGTTTAAAACCTGTATGCCGTGGTTTGAAACTGTGCATGGTTAAAAGGGCTTTGACCTTTTTTGAAAAGGAGAAACTGTCCTCACAGTCCCCCACAACAGCACACTACCTAAGCAGATTGCCTTTTATTCACCATATTCTCCTACTGTAAGATTGTTGACAGAGAGCTTCCAAAGATGACAGCACATTAAAAGGCAGAATTTGTTGATGAGAAGTTACACATTGGAGGCAGGGGTATAGAGGTGTTGATGGATTTTTAAAAGCTCACAAAGCAGAGAGTGTATTCTATAAACCACTGTTGCACTCATTTTTCACCAAGCTAAGTCTGCTTCTCCCTGTATTATATCGTTGTGAAGAATTGTTGACAGAGAGTTTCTAAGGGTGGATAGGGCCATTTTTCTAGAGGGCAGGGTTGTTGGTGGTTAAATCTAAACTTTGAAGGCAGAAGTATACAAGTGATGTTTGATGTCTTAAACTTCACAAGAAAAAGTGTCCCTCATAAATCACTGTGTATTGTTGATCTAGGTCTGCCCTTTTTCTTCACCTCATTATCATGTTGAAAAGCTGATTGACAAAGAGACTCTAAGGGTAAATGTTACATTGAAGGGCAGATTTCATTGATGTGTTTCTAACTCTGGAGGCATAAGTACAAAAGCAGTTTTTTGTTCTCTTAAAAATTCACAAAGGAAAGGGGCCTTTTTCTGAAGAACAGAGTTGTTAGTGTTTGAAGTTAATACTGGAAATAGGGGTACAGGTATTTGGGTGGATCTCTTAAACTCACAAGCAGAAAAGGTGTCCTTCACAAAGCACTGTGCACTGATTTTACAATCTAACTTGAGTCTGCCTTTCCTAGAAACCATATTGTGTCATGTTGAAGAATTGTTGACAGAGATTTTCAAAGGTAAACAGCATAGTGAAGGACAGAGGTTGTTGATGTTGGATTTTGACATCAAAGGCAGAGGTATAAAGGTGGTGATTGACTTCTCAAAAGTCACAAGTGAAAGGTGTTTTCCTTAACACTGTGGGCTAATTTTTCACCTAACCAAAGGGTCTCCTTTCTTTCCACTGTATGGTCTCTACAGAAATATGTTGACAGAGGTATTCTTCAAGGTGAATGACCTACAGAGAAGGGTTTTCATATTCAAGTTTTGTTTGAAAACACAAATAACAGTGTAGGTTGGCCTCTAACAAAGTCACAAGAGGGGTGATTGTTCAAAACTGTGCACAGGGAATCTACGAAGCAGCTACCCCATCTTTTACACATGGTACCATTGTTAAGAAGGTTACATAGCTGAAGTATATCCAGATTTGAAGGACTGTTGTTAATAAGTGCAGGTGGCTTGTTCCAAGAAACATTGTTGCATTTTATTCAAAATCACAGGGCCCATATCTGTCCAAGCAGTGTAGTGGCCAGTTTCAATCCAGCAGAGCATTTTCCATACATTGAAGGCAGTTTGCCTCTTCCAAAGCCTGTTTCAAGTCAGAATGCCTCCAAAACGAGATCACAAAGGCGGACAACATAAGAGATATGAACCTATCTCCATAGAAGAAATCAATGCTCACCCATCAGTGCTTTTTAATTTCCATGAAGTAGGCTGTCTTGATTTCTGTCAGAGGATAGAAGAAGTCAAGAGTTTCTTGCCACTTACACATTTGTGCGCTTTGAGATTCAAAGACAAACACTTCCAGTTAGCAGGTCTTGACTTCAAAATCTCCCCAAGGTATGTATCCAAGGCTACCAAGATCCCGTATCATGGTGAAAAGTGGTTTAAACAAGCGCATCTTGATCTGGAGAATTATAAACCTTTCATCAAGCCGGAACATAGAGAAACCATCACTGCTATTTTCCCTTTCTCCTACCTTCTTGACAGTTATGCTCCGCTGATGAAAGCCATAATGAGATATTTCACTTGTGAAGGGAGGTTTAGCCAAATTTTTTCCTATCATGTTCGCTTGTTGATGCATTTTACTAGAAGCAGGCATTTAAACCTTCCATACTTTTTGTCCAAAAGCATAGAGAAAATGGCAGCTACTGTTCAAAAGAAAGCTCCACCTCAGCAAATCCCATCTCTTTTTCACCATTCCTTGATCAAAATCATCTTCTTACCCCAGCTGGAGAAGAAAGGAGTTTCATGGGATTCATTCATTAGCCATGCCGATTTCGCCACTGTCCCTCCTGTTCATGTGTCTCCTACTCAGCCTATCCATCGCCCAGTGCCTTTATCTAGTAAGCCTACCCCTAAAAAACTCAAGATGACCACTGGGCAGCCAAGTAAACAGGGAGAAGGAGAGGGAAGTGAGCCACAGGGAGAAAAGGAGGATGATGAGCAGCAGCCAGATTTTGAGGGACAGCAGCAGTTGGAAATCAGTGGGCAGCAGCTAGAGGTTGATGAACAGAAGCAAGTACAGGAAGAGGAACAGCAGCATACAGATTGAAGAGCAGCAAGTTGAGCAAACAATTGAAGCATCTTTTGAGCCACAAG
Organism: Pinus albicaulis; assembly: GCA_034641835.2. Lineage (NCBI taxonomy): Eukaryota > Viridiplantae > Streptophyta > Pinopsida > Pinales > Pinaceae > Pinus > Pinus albicaulis. The sequence continues at coordinate 1,364,009,622 of CM076578.1, forward strand.
CTGGACAGGATGTTGAGGGAGGACAGCAAGCCGAAGCTGCCTCCTTGACAGTGACCAAAACTGTTCCTAAAAAGAGGAAATTGCCCAAAAAGACAACTTCTAGCTTGCCAAGGAGAAAAAGCGCTAGATTGGCCTTCAAAGGCAAAAGTGCAGTTGGAGAAAGTGCCAAGCATGGAGGTAAATCAGCTGTCATCCCTATCCCAAGCGATGACAGTGATAATGAGGCCCGCATCCTTGAAAACCTCCTCATTCACAAAGAAGGGAAAATTGAGGTGTTACAAGAAGATCTTCAAAGGGTGAGGAATTTCAACCATTTCTTGGAGGTTGAAAACAAACAAATGAAGTATCATGCAGCCATTCATGAGGCAAGGGCGATCAAGTATAAAAAGGAGGCAGAAAAGGCGCAAGTAAGAATTGAAGAGCTCATTGGCGAGTTTGATGATGAAGAGGAGGAGGACCAACCTAGGCGAAAGAGGCCTAGGACCATCGGGCTTAGAAGAGCCTTGGAGAAACAGAGAGCAGAAGAACAAGCTCAATTCGAAGCCTTTCCTCTCACTGCCCTCTTTGAGCAGGAAATTGAGGAAAACAAGGAAGCATGGCTTGAGAGGGCTAACCAACATTTGGAAACAAAGCTTGAGAAGGAAAACAGGGATCTTGAGCTACAGAGAAAAAGGACTCTTCACTTTCAGAAGCTAAATCAGTTTGCCAGGCGAAAATTGAAGGTAACACAAGAAAAATTGAAGAAGTTGAAGGAGAGGCGCCTAGCACGGAAAGAAGCAAAAAGCATATCAGCCCTTGATATTTTGGCTTCAGCTTCGGAGCATGTTTCTATGGACCCTTGAGGGTCATGCATGCCAATTTTGGGCCTGTTTCGGAATCTTTTTGTTTTTTGGCATTTTTGGGGTTTTTCGCCAAAAACTCATAAATGCGCCATTTCAGTTTGATGAGTTGTCAAGGGAGGAGGATGATCCCAATGGGTTCCATAATTCCATGAGCAGGTCTCCAGCGATTTTCGGGGCATTTGAAGATCATTCGCCCCCCCAAATTGGCGAAAAACAGCCTCATTTTGCACATTCTGCCCGCCATATCAGCAGCTTGCTATTTTCTGGGTTTTTGCGCACAGGTACAGTTTTGAGGGACTTTCAGAGATCAGATTGAGGTGATTCCACTTGCGCCGGAAAGAAGACACAGAGAGATTTCCAACGAGCCATCATGAGCCTCATTTCGACATCGGGAAGGCTTCCATTTGCATCCAGCAAGTCAGGGGACCTTTTTCAGGCATAAATATGAAGTATTTTTGTAATTTTTGAACTCCAAAAATCTGTTTTTCCCAAATGTGCGTTAAGCTATTTTTATCATTGGGAAATCATGTAAAGTCAATATAATTTCCGTTTTTAGCAGTTTTTTAGATATTTTATGGGATATTTTGCGCCTTGGGCTTTGCAAAGCCTCAAGGACAAGTTTAGATATTTTGACTTGGCCAATGGGATAGCTAGTTGCTCCATGAGGTTTTCCTCCCTCAAGCCTATTTATCCCATGGTTCTCATTGTAAATCAGGGGCTGAACTTGAGAGAAGAATTAATGCATTGGTCATATGAGCTTTGAAGAATACACTTGAGTTATGATTTTTGGACTGCCTCTTGGATGCTTTTGAGGAATGTTGAAGGCTTGTTGATGGATTCCTTGACATGGTAGAACGGTATAGTGCTTCTTAATGTGTTTTGTCTTCTAATTTTCACTCATAATTCATTTTTATTGCTGCTATAGATCAGTAAAGATTGATTTTGAGACATGCCCATGGAGGCACCTCAAAATCCCTGAATCTTCATAGCTTGATGTTTTCTTCTCCCTTAGTTATGCTAAAGAATTCTTAGCTGCTCTTTAGTAAACTAAGGTATTGTTGCTAAGTTTTATTCATCAGTTCCATGTATGTTGAGTAGGATGTATGGTTTGCCCTACCTACCTATCAGCTGCCCATAGTTCTGTCCATAAAACATTCTCTTTGACTGATTTGTTGATCATTTTGTTGAACCAAGGAGGCCTAGTCCCGATCTAGCCCTTTGCCTAAAACTATGAAAACTTATTTGTCCAAGTACCCAATGACTTAGAGACTATGTTTAGGCGTTCCGGCATAGTTTATGAGTTGTTAGTTTGTCTCATGTGTTTTCCCCAAAGTCTGATAGCCATTTCCCGAAGTTAGAGGGTCTTACCTCTATGTATGGCTGGAATGTTTGATTTCTATGTATTGATTAGCTTATAGTTATTCCTAGCATGATTAATGGCTTGCTATTACATGTTTATGTCTGCTATTAACTAGTTTGCACTTGAAATCCCTTGGCTTTCACCAACTTATTGTTCATTTACTCCATTTTGCCCAGAGATCCCTTCTATTGTGAATCAAATCGGCCCTACAGCAGCTTTACATCATCACTTCATAACTTCCTTGACCTGTTTGACCCCATAGCCCAATTTATCTACATCTTGTTATCCAGTTTATGTATTTGATCAGTTTCATCCCTCACAAACTAAAAAACTAAAAAAACCAAAAACACACTTCATAACTAGCCTAATATCAGAACATCGCAAGTAAACACACCGACATCTTTTGCACTTATAGAGAGAGCCTTCTCTGAGTCCAGGAAGGCTAGGTCCTTGGGCTCCAAAGCTTGGTTTGATGTTACATCGTCATTTGGCTAGCCAATCGGCCAAATCACGGGACCCTAACACATGGCAGACATTTTGAAGATGAGATATGGCGTGAGCTATCCTCACTGTTGGGTTTTGAGCACCAATATTCCTCCTCCTATTACCCCCAAGGTAATGGCCAAGTTGAAGCAGTCAACAAAACCCTCAAGACCATGCTTCAATGAACAGTGAATAAGCACAAAACCAACTGGCATCTCATGCTCTTTCCTGCCTTATGGGCCTATCGAACCTCTGTTAAAACCGCCACCGGGTTCACCCCTTTCCACCTCGTTTTTGGAGAGGAGGCAGTTTTACCGATCGAGTGTGAAATTCCTTCTCTGCGACTAGCCGTTGAACTTCTCCCTGACACCCAACCGCTAGAACAATGACTTATCATTCTTGAGCGTGCCTCCAAAGACCGCCGTATTGCCTTACAAACCATGGAAGCGACCAAAAAGCGCACCAAAGCTCAGTATGACCGAAAAGTCCAGCCTCGCACTTTTCACGAAGGCGACCTTGTTCTAGTCTATGACCAGGCCCATGATGTCCTGGGCCATGGGAAGTTTGACTCATTATGGCTAGGCCCTTACATCATTAGTAAGGATCTTGGCAAAGGGGCATACCTCTTAGAGGATTTTGAAGGTCATCCCCTTCCTAACCCTCGCAATGCACTCTATCTTAAGAAATATTACCCTTAGCATTTCCCCTCGGAAATGCATGTTTTATTTTCTTTTAGGCATCTGTTGTTTCAATTTATTTTTCTACTGCACCAGGACCCATTTCGTCCACGCGAAGTTACCTCATCTCCATTTAAAATCGAATTTCTTCACCTACGACACTTGTACTGGGGGCACCATATTGCCCCCTTACTCGTCCATGTTCGTGTCGATTTTCATCATGAGTTCCCACCTTCAACTCATGCTTTCATGGTCCCCCCATTGGGGCCTTTACTGTGTGGCAGCACCATCGAGTCGCCCTTGTTTAGAGCATCCAAGTTGAGTCATCCTTGCATCCATGAAGTCTGTACCATATCCCTTTATACCCCATCATAGCTTTCCATCCTTCATTGCTTGGTCCCTCTCTTGCGTCGCACATTATGACCTCCAGGCTCACTGTCCCTTATCCCTTATGATCTTGTGTCAGTCGCTGCCTTGTCATCCATGCTCTTTATGCTCTAACAAGGGAAGTCGTCCATTCGCCACCCCATCCCGTCCATTCCGCCATCATCATTAGTGTCAGTCTGTCCGTCGCTCTACTATTTTCTCTCGTGCCTTCGTTGAGGGTCTCTCATTACCTCACGTATGGCGGACCTCCTTCTGTCGACATCAGCTCATCCATTCCAGAAGCCAGGTCTAGAGGGCGGTGTACCTTGGTTCCAGCTTCCACTATCGTTCAGTGCCTCGGATCAGGCAAAGGGATCTCTTCTTCCCCTTTGACTTGATTGTTTCTCCAGCTCCTTTCAGCATGATCGAGATCCGTATACTCGATGGTTCAGTGATCCAGCAGCAGCTCTTGATGATTCCCGGGGGTGTGTGAGATGTCTCAGCCCTCATGAGGGGGTGGCCCTACAGGTAGCCCCCCACATGCCCGGATGACCTCTTCTTTGCAGCCTTCGATGCCGCTCCAGATTTTGATGATGTTGGCCTTAGCCACTTGCAGCACCTCTTTGATTTGCATGTATCAGTCAGATTTTGTGAGCTCTTTCCCATTTACGGGGGGCATTTGGGTTGTATTTATCTCATGTACTCAGATATTATTGTCCTAGTCCTGGCTGTTATCCCAGGCACAGCATGTATGTGAGACTCTTCATTGTATTTTTATCTGGCCCTTGATTATGCCAGCTGTACTCTATAGTTCGGTCCCTTGTTTACTGGACACACTATTCTTTTGTACTTTGTCACGGCGGGCATAGGTATACCTCCCCCGCCGCCTTCAGCACAGGTACCCTCTCATAAAAGAGACTTGCTGCACCTGCGAGTCTCGTCTCCTCAGGGTCTAGTCCTTCAGCACACTATCTACCTCACAGTTCTCTCTCTGACACCCCTTTTTTTTGTCTAGTGACTGTGTTCTTACAACGTACTTCGGTCATACGATTTGCTCCTGACACTCGCACGCTGGGGGGCAATCTGTTACACCATTTTTTGGTCATCTAACTCTTCATCATTAGATGGACCCAAGTACACCATGTAAGACCAGTTTTACCCCAAGTAAAACTTCTTTCACTATGTTAATTAGGAAACCCCAAAAGGAAATATTAAACAAACCTATATTTGTTTGATTTTCCTCAAGGAATAATTAATTAAACCATAATTTAATTATTATTCCCAGTCATGTTTAACCCAAAAATAAAGAAATTAATGAGATAAACCCATAGTTATCTTATTATTTTCTAGGAATAATTATTTAAATCTTATTTAGATAATATTCCTTGTTAAATATGACCAAATCAACCACCATTAATCAAATAAATCATTATTTATTTGATTATATCCCAACCACTTCTTTAAAAAGATAAATAAATCATTTATTTATTTATTTTTCACTAATCAAGGGATTTGACCCAAGTCAAACACCCTTTCCCTCCAACAAATAATAATAAAATATTCCATAGAGGTGGATCTAGATCTGATTAACATTATTTTAATCATGCACCAAGATCTAGAAGGACCCAATATTTTGTTATAAATAGGAGGGTTTTCCCCATCATTCTTCACCTTTTGTTGCCTACTAGATCACTCTGGATCTATACACTTGGTCTCATTTTTCTACCATTTTCTCCCATTGAGCTCTACTTTCTGCATTGGGTTTTCTACATCTACAAGAGAGAGAAAGCTTAGATCTGAAGTGCCGAGGACTACAAAGAACCCATCCCATTGAGGAGATCTGGATACACCTTCTTGTTTCCTCCCAGGTGCCCTGTAATATAAAAATTCATTCAAAAAAAAATCGTGTTCTTGTCTTGTCTGTTGGATGCATGGAGCAAACTCTTTACTTTACTGCTTAATGTCTTTCCATTTATAGATCTGTTTGTTGCAGCATTTTAACTACTAATCGCAGATCTGAAGATGTTTGGCAGCCTCTATTGTTGTTAGGGCTATTAGTTATGCGTAGCTAAAG